>OY720161.1:35249184-35650978 GCA_963082805.1 Hemicrepidius hirtus | reverse complement strand
GAAAATGCTTGAAGATTTTCCAGCAATTGCCGTGGCTGTGTACCGTACTATACTTAAAAATATATAGGAACAGATCACATACACGAAAATTACATGGAAACGTTACAGGAAACTTGCAGAACACAATCACTGAAAATGCTTGAAGATTTTCCAGCAATTGCCGTGGCTGTGTACCGTACTATACTTAAAAATATATAGGAACAGATCACATACACGAAAATTACATGGAATCGTTACAGGAAAACTTGCAGAACACAATCAGTGAAAATGCTTGAAGATTTTCCAGCAATTGCCGTGGCTGTGTACCGTACTATACTTAAAAATATATAGGAACAGATCACATACACGAAAATTACATGGAATCGTTTAAGGAAAACTTGCAGAACACAATCACTGAAAATGCTTGAAGATTTTCCAGCAATTGCCGTGGCTGTGTACCGTACTATACTTAAAAATATATAGGAACAGATCACATACACGAAAATTACATGGAATCGTTTAAGGAAAACTTGCAGAACACAATCAGTGAAAATGCTTGAAGATTTTCCAGCAATTGCCGTGGCTGTGTACCGTACTATACTTAAAAATATATAGGAACAGATCACATACACGAAAATTACATGGAATCGTTACAGGAAAACTTGCAGAACACAATCACTGAAAATGCTTGAAGATTTTCCAGCAATTGCCGTGGCTGTGTACCGTACTATACTTAAAAATATATAGGAACAGATCACATACACGAAAATTACATGGAAACGTTACAGGAAAACTTGCAGAACACAATCACTGAAAATGCTTGAAGATTTTCCAGCAATTGCCGTGGCTGTGTACCGTACTATACTTAAAAATATATAGGAACAGATCACATACACGAAAATTACATGGAAACGTTACAGGAAAACTTGCAGAACACAATCACTGAAAATGCTTGAAGATTTTCCAGCAATTGCCGTGGCTGTGTACCGTACTATACTTAAAAATATATAGGAACAGATCACATACACGAAAATTACATGGAAACGTTACAGGAAAACTTGCAGAACACAATCACTGAAAATGCTTGAAGATTTTCCAGCAATTGCCGTGGCTGTGTACCGTACTATACTTAAAAATATATAGGAACAGATCACATACACGAAAATTACATGGAAACGTTACAGGAAAACTTGCAGAACACAATCACTGAAAATGCTTGAAGATTTTCCAGCAATTGCCGTGGCTGTGTACCGTACTATACTTAAAAATATATAGGAACAGATCACATACACGAAAATTACATGGAAACGTTACAGGAAAACTTGCAGAACACAATCACTGAAAATGCTTGAAGATTTTCCAGCAATTGCCGTGGCTGTGTACCGTACTATACTTAAAAATATATAGGAACAGATCACATACACGAAAATTACATGGAAACGTTACAGGAAAACTTGCAGAACACAATCACTGAAAATGCTTGAAGATTTTCCAGCAATTGCCGTGGCTGTGTACCGTACTATACTTAAAAATATATAGGAACAGATCACATACACGAAAATTACATGGAAACGTTACAGGAAAACTTGCAGAACACAATCACTGAAAATGCTTGAAGATTTTCCAGCAATTGCCGTGGCTGTGTACCGTACTATACTTAAAAATATATAGGAACAGATCACATACACGAAAATTACATGGAAACGTTACAGGAAAACTTGCAGAACACAATCACTGAAAATGCTTGAAGATTTTCCAGCAATTGCCGTGGCTGTGTACCGTACTATACTTAAAAATATATAGGAACAGATGACAGACACGAAAATTACATGGAATCGTTTAAGGAAAATTTGCAGAACACAATCACTGAAAATACTTAAAGATATTATAGGATCGGATAACACACACGAACATTTAATGAAAGCCCTGACTGTCTTGTATACTATATTATTTGGAAATATAGATACGTATCAGAAACTGTTTAGTACAATTCTTGCAGAGCTGGTTCGATTATCCACACAGTTCTAACGTTTACATTCATTTAAAATTTTTAAACAATGTGTTTTCAGTTTCTCTTAGGGCCGCGTTAACACCAAGCAAAACCGATATGTGCCCCCTTTACGGTGGTTTTTTGAGAAACTACAACATTCCACTAAAGCCACCCTATACCTATAATATAAATTAACACAACTTAATTAATAAATTACATTTTATAGAAAAATAAGCCACCTAACTGTATTATGTACTCCTACAATAAACGGTTTCAAGAGAAATTTTTTTTAAGAATAAGTATTGTATCTAGGTCTGGACACCAATAATAAAATTATTATATTAATGTAATTGGATAATACACGCTCATAGTTAACCTATTTTCTAAACGTTTTCATATTATTAAAGTAAGAAGACATATTTCTGAAATAATAACTCATCCCCTATATCACAATTAATTCTGCACATTGCGCTACACTTTCAATTTCGAATGTTGGTTGTTAACTGAGGGATAAAATTGAAAATCCTTGCATCAGGTGTTTGACCCCCACTCCTACTAGCACCCCTTCTTCGCAAACTGATGACAAATAGTAAATTCTCTTCCTGAATTTCAATTTGGTGGAAGTTCTTCTATTATTCCGTATCTTAATAATAATCCTTTAGTTTAGCTCTTAATTGAGAGCTTTTATCGTTTCTAAGAAAACTAAATTAACTTAAGAATACATTCCCCAAACATTTCATACCATCCAGTATTTTCAGTATTCAGATTTTTAGAAATAATTGTTAAGTAAAATATCAATTTCTAATCTAAATATTTGCTTTACTTATTGCGAGATCAGTGTGTCATTCTCAAAAGCATATAATATAGGGTGTATAGGTACCTACATGGGAATCTCGGTTAAATCAGTGAAAAGATGCGCAAATGTATGCACCTTATGTTATGAAATTGAAACTTGGTTTTCTGACATAAGCGGGTACAAGGAATTCAATTCCCACAATTAAAATTTTCCAAGCCTACTATCTGCAGAGATACGATAGTCAACTTGTATTTCTTGCATGATACAACTCGCAATCAATATGTGGTTTCAACACCATCACACATATCGTACTTTTCTTGATTAGAAAAAATTTGTATAATAATGAATAAATAATAAAACGAACAAAAACAGCAAACAAAAAAAAAATAAAACAACAAAGTGAAAAAGTAAACAACGAGCAATACGGAAGATAACAATCGACAGATCTGTCAATAATTTGACATCTCCAATAACAAACTGTCTCAATTGTTTTGAGTGACAAAATGTTTCAATTATTTTGTGTCATTTCAAAGCAATCTGATGTAAACAGTTTTTCCTGTTTTTTAATATTTTTGCTATTGTTGGTATATGCATGTCATATATGGTTGTAAAGCACTTTTCATGCTCCATTTAAAAAAGTAAAATTCAAAATGGCGCCCATAAAAAATACAAAAGTTGATTATCGCATCTCGGCAAATAATAGGTTTAGAAAATTTTTATTGCCTCATATGAAAGTAATTGTTTGGTTATATACCTACCTACTAGGCATTTTATAAAAATTGAGATTGAGTAAACAGAAGCCTACTAGATAATTTATTTATGTAAAGAATTATTTTAACCTTTAATGTTTCCAAAAGTATTAGTGAAACTATTTCAGATAATCATCATATTTTAACGTAAATTTTAAATATTCTTTGGGAAGTAGTAACTCATTTTTATTTCTATTATCTTTTTTGTGCTTAATGAGGTTTAAATTACCCTTAGGGATTATATTTTCTTAGAATTTAACTGCCCATTTTTGTATAGTAAAAGGATTTACTAAAAATATGTAAATCTATAATTTAGGAAAATCTTCTTGTTATCTGCAAAATGCGGTAAGGAACATCAAAGCTACTACTTCAAGTAAAACTACCTGTTATAGTGTTGTACTAGGCTTATAACTAGTACCTTAAGTAAGCTGGGGATTATAAAGATAGGTAGGTATGTGAAAGTTTTCTTTTCCTTATAAAACTAAAGGTTGATAATTTAAATTTAGCAACCCTTTTCGTAATTTATGCTAGTTGCAGAAATTATTGATATTTCCGTGTTTGTTGTTGGTAGGTACCCTAAAAAAACGACGCTTCTGATTTCTCATTCAATATGGACAACAGTAGTACGGGATAAATTACATACAACAATTAATTTATTACAAAATGATCTAGAAAACATGAAGAAATCAGTACTTGTTTATACAAAACCTTTATTAAAGCCAACATTCTAAAAAGAAAGTATCCGAAAAGTCGCGGACGCGCGCGGTAAGGGAAGAAAACCCTTTTTTGGTTAATTGTTTAGGATATGAAGATCTAAAGTTAACACTTTCAATTTAACTTGAGAATGTGATGATATTCAAGTTATTGTAGTCTGAGCAAAACGATAAAAGAAGAAAAATAAACCGCTCCTGCAAAATCATTTAAAAAAAAGTGGAGGTGCAAACCTCCCCTGGACTTTCCCATACTAAAAATAAACATTCGTTTTTGGTATTCAACAGTATTGTTCGCCACAACCGATAAACGTAACTTGAAAATTAGTACATGGAAAATTAACACAAGTGCCGATTGTGTTCATCTGCGCATGTGTGATTATTTATATTCATAGGCTGCTAGGATTAGCCGGCGACAAGGAATTCCCGTCCCGCGCATGGTCACTTGAACATATCGGCACTTACAAATTTCTCCCTACACTGTTTTAAAGTTCAATATTCACGAATTTCTCATTAACCGTACATTTTAGCCATATGAACACCTTATACTATGTGATAGACAATTTAATTTTGCATTCAATTATATAATAATATATAGGGTGTTTCATTTAAAATAACAAAGTTGCTTATTGTACTGTGAAAACCAAACACCCTGTATACGTGATATAAATTTAGAAAAATGTAAATTCATATACTGAACAACTTTTATAATTAAACTTTTTTCATATTTTGACTAATAAAGGCGCTATAGGAACATCAATTTTCGATTTTCGAAACCTCGTAGAGGGCGCCACAGTGGAATTATGGCGTTCATCAAAAAATAAAAATGTAGCTAATACCAAGCTGCATAAGTATAGAAAATTTAAACAAATTCCTTTGACCAGTTTTTTTGTAATAATTTTTCAAAAATTTCAAAATTTTTGGAAGAGCGCCGTTGCGACCGTTTTTAGATTTAGAAAATAATTTTTTTTCTTGGTGTAGTACAGGCAAAGGGCTTTCAAACAAGTTGTTGCGGAACCTGATCAGATAACTGGTTTTTGAGTTACGGGGCGTTAAATTCGAAATTTTGAAAAATTCATAGCGACCGCCATTTTGAAGTTAGAGAGTCCGGTAAAAAACTGCTTCCCTTGAATTATGCCCTTCTTTCATATCCCCTACTCAGATTTTCAAAATTCCGCTTATGAAAAAAATGATACCAAAAAAACATGTCTAACTTCCGCTTCCGGTTTCGGATTTTTTTGAAAAGCTTATTTTGTCGATGAATTTTCGATATACCCCTTCATTTTAAATTTCATCACAATTTCATTTTTCACTAGTTTTTGCGTTACAGGCGTTACATACACACACACACCCACACACACCCACCCACAGACATTTTTTCTAGACCACTTTTTTAGGCTCCTGGGGGTCCAAAACGCCCATTTCCGTGAAAATCTCGATTTCGAAAATTTTCATGATATCAATACTTCCCTATACCAGTAGTAGTATGGGAAAGTAAAAAAGTTATAGTAAGCTATTTTAAATTATTCTCAATTGGCTGTGAATTTTATGTGTACTAGAGACCTTCTTATCACATAATTAACTTAACTCTTTCGTTATCATCTAACATTCTAACCTAATGTGTTAGGTTAGAGGTTGTTACTAAAAGGAATCTAGAAAAGGATAGATGGATATATTAACAATTAATGAAACTTCTTGTTTTTATAGAACAGAACACTTATCTAAATAAATAAATACCTAAATGAAAATAAACTTTTTTGCAGTCCGTACCCTAATCTAATTCTACACCCTGTATACTATTATAGAAACCAAGAGGTGGCCTAGCCTATATCAAGGAAATTAAAATTTTTTTCTTAGTTCTAGGCACTCCTGAAACACAACATTGATAATTATTAAATTATTATTCAGACAGTTTTTAATATACAGGGTGTTAAAATTTTCCATAAATTCCGCGATGAAAACTAAACATAAAATTTGATATAGCACCTAAAGTTAGAGGCTCTGATGCTTCCTTACGAAGATATTCAACATGGATGGTAAGGCAATGGTAGTAATTAATAAATCAAATAAAAAACAAATACTCATCCTACTTAGTGTGAATCTAGGAAAAATGGAAACTTTTTTCCGCCACTCACTTAGTGTAATCGTTCAAGGGCAAGGGCGATCCCTTTATTGTTATCGGTATTCAGAAATTGTAAAATATAACACATTCTCTAGTTGACTTCCTATAAGAGAGCATAGATTAGGTAATTATTTAGTCTAATGATATATTTATTATTTATAAGTTATCACACCTATGTTTGCATGGGAAGGTAACAATTATTTTTATAAACATATTACCTATGTGCGATCATGATGAAATGTAGGTATAAATTCTATAAAATCGTAGCTATTGTTGTTTTATGAAAAACGCTCTGATACGTCGATTTTAGTTTTTAAATTGGGAATTTTTGATCTATGCGTCGACCCTATATCACTTCCGGTAAAACCGGAAATGGCAGCAACTTTGTTATTTTAAATGAAACATCCTGTATATTTTTGCAGGTTTGGATAGAGAAGGAAAAAGCGCGTTCAGTAGACCCAATATCAACCTTTTTTGTTCAGAAAAATTTTGGTATCTACTCGTATACGTCAGATATTTTGCGTACACGCCGCGCCGGGTAGATAATTTGGTCATTATGTACTCTAGAATGAAATACATTTTTTACCACTACTAGATTTAGAAGGTACCATTATTTAGTTTATTTTCAGGGCAAGAAGTTGATTTTCTTAGTTAGTGGTCACTAATTTTTTATTATTGACCACTGGTCAATAATAGAAACAATTGATCTAGCACGCTAGCCTGATGCCTTTAATTTTTGTTAACGTAAAAACGATTAATTATAAAAGGAATAAAGGTGCTAGTAGTGGAAAAAATAGTATATCTATACCTAAACCACGGTAGAGAAGACTTATCAGACTCCGCATCTCAGAAAATAATAATGCTCGGCTGAGAAAAATGTCTTCTCTACCTTGGTGTAGGTATAATATAATATTAATATACCTACTATTAATTATTATTACTTTTATTTAAATGAAATTAATGTTGAAAATGGGTCTACTGAACGCACATTTTCTTTCTCTATCCAAATCTGTAAAGATATACGGTGTGTTTAATTTAAAATAACAAAGTTGCTGCCATTTCCGGTTTTACTTG
This sequence comes from Hemicrepidius hirtus, assembly GCA_963082805.1. NCBI lineage: Eukaryota > Metazoa > Arthropoda > Insecta > Coleoptera > Elateridae > Hemicrepidius > Hemicrepidius hirtus. The sequence goes on along the minus strand of OY720161.1, from coordinate 35,643,558 downwards.
GAAATATAGAGACGTATCAGAAACTGTTTAGTACAATTTTTGTAGAGCTGGTTCTATTTTCCACACACTTCTGAACGTTTACACTTAAAATTTTTAAACAAGATGTTTTCAGTTTCTTTCAGGAACCCGTTAACACCAAGCAAAGCAGACCTGCGCCCCCTTTCGGTTGATTTTTCGAAAAACTAAGAGAAAAGTACAAATTCCCACTAAAACCACCCTGTATAATATAAATTAACACAACTTAAGTAAAAAATAACGATTTATAGAATAATAGCCACCAAACTGTATTAGTATTATGTACTACCTACAATAAACGTATTCAAGGGAAAAAAGTTTTAAAAACCCGTATTGTACCTAAGGCCAGGACCCAATAATAAAATTATTATAACAATGTAATCGAATAATAAACGCTAATAGTTTACCTATTTTCTAAACGTTTTCATATTATAAAAGTACCTAACAAGATATAACTCAAATAACAACTCACCCCCTATATCACAATTAATTCTGCACATTGCACGACACTTTTAATTTCAAATGTTGGTTGTTAACTGAGGGATAAAATTGGAAATCCTTGCATCAGGTGTTTGACCCCCACTCCTACTAGCATAGCACCCCTTCTTCCCAAACTGATGACAAATAGTAAATTCTCTTCTTGAATTTCAATTTGGTGGAAGTTCTTCTATTATTCAGAATATAAATATCTTAATAATAATCCTTTGGCTTAGCGCTTAATTGCAGGCAGTTTTAAGAAAACTAAATTAACTTAAGAATACATTCCCCAAACGTTTCATACCATCCAGTGTTTTCAGTATTCAGATCTTTAGTAATAATAATTAGGTACTAAGTAAAATATCAATTTTTAATGTAGATATTTGTTTTATGCGTATTGCGAGATCAGTGTGTCAAAATCAAAAGCATATGATATAGGGTGTATAGGTATATGGGAATCTCGGCTACTTTAAGAGATATGAACTCGGTTAAATCAGTGAAAAGATGCGCAAATGTATGCACCTTACGAAAATATGAGATATCTGCAAGTACTTCTGAAATATTCTGAAAAAACTAAAATTTATCTTTTTCGATAATCTCGAATAAGTTTTTTATTATTAAGGTTATGAAATTGAAACTTGGTTTTCTGACATAAGCGGGTACAAGCAATATTCAATTCCCACAATTAAAATTTTTCCAAGCCTACTGCAGAGATACGATAGTCAACTTGTATTTCTTGCGTGATACAACTCGCAATATGTGGTTTCAGCAAGACGGAGCACCATCACACATATCGTACTTTTCTTGATTAGAAAAAATTTGTATAATAATAAATAAATAATAAAAGGAACAAAAACAGTAAAAAAAATAATAATACAACAAGGTAAAAAAATAAACAACGAGCAATACGGAAGATAACAATCGACAGATCTGTCAATAGTTTGACATCTCCAATAACAAACCGTTTCAATTGTTTTAAGTAACAAAATGTTTCATTTGTTTCGCTTTTGAGTGACAAAATGTTTCAATTCTATTATTTTGTGTCATTTCAAAGCAATCTAGATGTAAACAGTTTTTCGTGTTTTTTCACATTTTTGTTATTGTTGGCATGTGCATGTCATATATGGTTGTAAAGCACTTTTCATGCTCCATTTAAAAAAGTAAAATTCAAAATGGCGCCCATAAAAAATACAAAAGTTGACTATCGCATCTCTGCAAATAGTAGGTTTCGAAAATTTTAATTCCCAGAGTTCCCGAAATTGGATCATGTGTTTTAAACTAAAAGTGACGTTAATGTTAAGTAATGTAGGTATCACAATTTATTATTAGCAAAAGGGCGCTGTATCTCCCAACCATATAAAGATCTAGAAATGGGAAATATTTATGTTAAAAGTTGCGAGGGATGCATGCGCAAGAGCCGCTCACTTTCCTTGCGTCCTTGCATTGAATAGATATAGGATCATGATAATGTTATGCAATAATACTGAATTACGAATTAAAAAATTAATTGATTAAAATAAACTTAAATCATATAATCAGGATGATAATTAATCATCTCGATTAAATGTACCTTTTAGCCCTTTAGGCATATTGCCTCGTATGTAGTTAATTGTTTGGTTATATAATCTACCTATACTAGGCACTTTATAAAAATTGAGTAAACAAAACCCTACTAGATAATTTATGTAAAGAATTATTTAAATCTTTAATGTTTTCAAAAGTATTAGTGAAACTATTTCATAAAATTTTAATGTAGGTAAATTTTAAATATTCTTTGGGAAGTTATAGTAACTCATTTTTAATTCTATTATCCTTTTTGTGCTTAATGAGGTTTAAAGTACCCTTAGGGATTATATTTTCTTCGAATTTAACTGCCCATTTTTGTATAGTAAAAGGATTTACTAAAAATATGTAAATCTATAATTTAGGAAAATCTTCTTGTTATCTGCAAAATGCGGTAAGGAACATCAAAGCTACTACTTCAAGTAAAACTATCTGTTATAGTGTTGTACTAGGCTTATAACTAGTACCTTAAGTAAGCTGGGGATTATAAAGATAGGTAGGTATGTGAAAGTTTTCTTTTCCTTATAAAACTAAAGGTTGATAATTTGAATTTAGCAAGCCCTTTTCGTAATTTATGCTAGTTGCAGAAATTATTGGTATTTCCGTGTTTGTTGTAGGTACCCCAAAAAAACGACGCTTCTGATTTCTCATTCAATATGGACAACAGTGGTACGGGGTAAATTACATACAACAATTAATTTATTGCAAAATGATCTAGAAAACATGAAGAAATCAGTACTTGTTTATACAAACCCTTTATTAAAGCCAACATTCTAAAAAGAAAGTATTCGAAAAGTCGCGGACGCGCGCGGTAAGGGAAGAAAACCCTTTTTTGGTTAATTGTTTAGGATATGAAGATCTAAAGTTAACACTTTCAATTTTACTTGAGAATGTGATGATATTCAAGTTATTGTAGTCTGAGCAAAACGATAAAAGAAGAAAAATAAACCGCTCCTGCAAAATCATTTAAAAAAAAAGTGGAGGTGCAAACCTCCCCTGGACTTTCCCATACTAAAAATAAACATTCGTTTTTGGTATTCAACAGTATTGTTCGCCACAACCGATAAACTTAACTTGAAAATTAGTATATGAAAATTAACACAAGTGCCGATTGTGTTCATCTGCGCATGTGTGATTATTTATATTCATAGGCTGCTAGGATTAGCCGGCGACAAGGAATTCCCGTCCCGCGCATGGTCACTTGAACATATCGGCACTTACAAATTTCACCCTACACTGTTTTAAAGTTCAAAATTCACGAATTTCTCATCAACCGTACATTTTAGCCATATGAACACCTTATACTATGTGATAGACAATTTAATTTTGCATTCAATTATATAATAATATATAGGGTGTTTCATTTAAAATAACAAAGTTGCTTATTGTACTGTGAAAACCAAACACCCTGTATACGTGATATAAATTTAGAAAAATGTAAATTCATATACTGAACAACTTTTATAATTAAACTTTTTTCATATTTTGACTAATAAAGGCGCTATAGGAACATCAATTTTCGATTTTCAAAACCTCGTAGAGGGCGCCACAGTGGAATTATGGCGTTCATCAAAAAACAAAAATGTAGCTAATACCAAGCTGCATAAGTATAGAAAATTTAAACAAATTCCTTAGACCAGTTTTTTTGTAATAATTTTTCAAAAATTTCAAAATTTTTGGAAGAGCGCCGTTGCGACCGTTTTTGGATTTAGAAAATAATTTTTTTTCTTGGTGTAGTACAGCCATAGGGCTTTCAAACAAGTTGTTGCGGAACCTGATCAGATAACTGGTTTTTGAGTTACGGGGCGTTAAAATCGAAATTTTGAAAAATTCATAGCGACCGCCATTTTGAAGTTAGAGAGTCCGGTAAAAAACTGTTTCCCTTGAATTATGATCTTCTTTGATATCCCCTATTCGGATTTTCAAAATTCCGCTTCTGAAAAAAATGATACCAAAAAAACATGTCTAACTTCCGCTTCCGGTTTCGGATTTTTTTGAAAAGCTTATTTTGTCGATGAATTTTCGATATACCCCTTCATTTAAAATTTCATCAAAATCGGTTCACTAGTTTTTGCGTTAGAGGCGTTACATACCCACCCACGGACCCACGCACCCACCCACCCACCCACCCACCCACAGACAGACATTTTTTCTAGACCACTTTTTTGGGATCCTGGAGGTCCAAAAGACGTATTTCCGTGAAAATCTCGATTTCGAAAATTTTCATGATATCAATACTTCCCTATACCAGTAGTGGTATGGGAAAGTAAAAAGTTATAGTAAGTTATTTTAAATTATTCTCAATTGGCTGTGAATTTTATGTGTACTAGAGACCTTCTTATCACATAATTAACTTAACTCTTTCGTTATCATGTAACCTAATGTATGTGTACATAATTAGAGGTGTTAGGTTAGAGGTTGTTACTAAAAGGAATCTAGAAAAGGATAGATAGATTTATTAACAATTTATGAAATTTTTTATTTTTATAGAACAGAACACTTAGTACATAAATAATTATATAAATGAAAATGAACTTTTTTGTAGTCCGTACGCTAATCTAATTCTACACCCTGTATACTATAGAAGCCAAGAGGTGGCCTAGCCTATATCAAGGAAATTAAAATTTTTTTCTTAGTTCTAGGCACTCCTGAAACACAACATTGATAATTATTAAATTATTATTCAGACAGTTTTTAATATACAGGGTGTTAAAATTTTCCCTAAATTCGGCGATGAAAACTAGGTAGTAAACATAAAAGTCTATATAGCACCTAAAGTTAAAGGCTCTGATGCTTCCTTACGAAGATATTCAACATGGATGGTAATTCAATGGTAATAATTAATAAATCAAAGAAAAAACAAATACCCATCCTACTTGGTGTAATCGTTCAAGGGCAAGGGCGATACCAAAAATTTTTACATGTTGTAGTACTGATTTCTTGCCAGTCCACTTTTCGAAAGGTGTGGAATCTTTAACTTGATTTGTAGGCGTTCTGTTAAGTATATATACAGCTGTATTAACAGCTTCGGCCCACAGAGCTTTCGGAAGGTCTTTTGTAAATAACATGGCCCGAGCACTTTCCATAATTGTACGATTATCTCGTTCACACCGTCCGTTTTGTTGTGGCGTGTATATGCCTGTGGTTTCTAACACAATGCCATAATCGCTGAAAAGTTGCTTGACATTAACGTTAATATACTCTGTTCCATTATCCACTCGAACTCTTTGTATATTGTAATTAAACTTCGTTTTACACATATTTATGAACTTTCGAAAACATTCATAAACATCATTTTTGTGTTTAATAAACATTACCTCTCTATAACCCGAACTGTCATCCTTGAAAAGTACGTAGTATTGTTAGATATATACAATATTTATAACACAGTGGTGTATATATCTTGATAGTTTATTCCAGAAAATTCATATAAATCTTTTACAGAATTTTACATATTTTAGTTATATAAAAATTAACAACTTAAGTAACTATAGTAACATCAAAAAACTAAAAACAAACACAGATAACTATTTGATTAAATTAAATTAAATTATTCAACACCCCCATGTAATCAAATACCCTCAATAGTTCCTTCGATGCCCAAATCTTTTAAGAAACCATTATGTTTTTCTTTGGATAGGGGCTTGGTCATTATATCTGCAATCATTTCATTTGTTGATAGATATTCAATTTTTATTACATTTTCTTCCACTGCTTGTCGAAGGAAATGATGTCTTACTTCAATGTGTTTGGTTCTTTTATGATGTTGCCGATTATTAACAATTTTTATTGCACTTTGGTTATCATTGAAAACATTTACTGTTGGTTCTCTTCCTAATATTTCATTTGTTAGATTTCTAATAAAGTAAATTTCTTTTCCAACATCACTCAGAGCCAAATATTCAGCTTCAGTGCTAGAAAGCGCGACAGTTTTTTGTTTTCTCGATTCCCAAAAAAAACAGTAGAATTTCCAATCCTAATAACAAATCCTGTATAGGACTTTCTGTCTATTATATCATTAGCCCAATCAGCATCTGCAAAGGCTTCAATTCCTTTATCACTTTTTCTAAAAACAAGTCCATAATTGATTGTTCCAGCTATATAACGCAGTATTCTTTTTGCTGCTACCCAATGAGTATTATCGTGGCAATTATTAAATTGACTTAAATAACTTACTGCAAAATTCAAGTCTGGTCGAGTACATACAGTCAAGTACATCAGGCCTCCTATTAATTGCTGATACGGTACCTTTATATCACAAGTATCAGTTTCAGGCTTCATAAGTTTTTCGTTAACTACCATTGGAGTTGCTACATGTTTAGCATTTTCCATGCCAAAAGATTTCAATAATCTACATGCAAAATCTTTCTGATTAAGGCTTAAAATACCTTCTTCTCTATTACGTTTAACTTCCATTCCTAAACAATAACTCACAGGACCTAAGAATTTAACATTAAATTCCTCTTTCAAGGCTTTAACAAACATTTCTTTTTCTTTAGTACAATCACTAATTACAAAGAAATCATCAACATACAATGCAATGATTATTAACTTTTGTTCAATTCGTTTAATGTAAACGCAAGGTTCACATTGAGACTGTACAAAGTTAATTGAAAGTAATTTTGTATGTATTTTCTTATTCCATGATCTACTGGCTTGCTTCAAACCATAAATACTTTTTTTTAATTTACAAACTCTATTCTCATCTCCAACTTCAAAACCCTCAGGTTGTTCCATATAAATGGTTTCTGTAAGTTCACCATTTAAAAAAGCGGTTTTGATATCTATATGATCAATATCCATATTATTTTGATTTGCTAATGCAAATAAATATCTGATGGTCGAGTGTCTTACGACAGGAGCAAAAGTATCTTTGAAGTCTATGCCATATTTTTGACTAAACCCCTTAGCAACAAGCCTAGCTTTGAATCTTTCAACGCCATTTTCATTTTTTATCTTAAATACCCATTTATTCTTTATTACATTTTGATTTTTGGGACGGTCTACTAAATCCCATACATTATGTTGCTTTAATGAATTTAACTCTTCATTCATAGCTTCCTTCCATTCATCACAATTTGAGCTATTTAGAGCCTCTCCAACTGTCTGAGGTTCCCCTGGTAAAGCCATTAATGTTGAAAATGAAACATCATCAATTGATAATGAAACATTATAATCTTTCATCCATACAGGATATTTATGCTCACGCACAGGCCTAATATTTACAGTTTCAAAGTTATTATCATTTGTATCAGAACTTTCATTTGAATCATTTACAGTATTATCATCTTTTTGATTTAAAACCGAAATAGAAGGTTCAATATTATTATTTTGAATGTTACTTTTAACATTTGAAACATTATCTTTCATATTTTCAATGAAAACAATATCTTTGGCTTTCGTTAGCTTTCCAGGATTATTAGGATCAGCTAATCTATATCCTTTTGATTCTTCACAGTAACCTATCATAATATATCTTTTAGATTTAAAGTCAAATTTTGTTCTTTTAACATCTGGAATATGAACATATGCTTCACATCCGAAAATCCTAAGATTACTCAAATCAACCTTCTTTTTAGACCAAATTTCCTCAGGAGTTGCACCCTTCACCGCTATAGTGGGACTACGATTCTTTAAATAAACAGCAGTGTTTATTGCTTCCCCCCAATAGCGCTTTTGAAGTCCAGAATCACTTAACATAGTTCTGGCTTTTTCAACTAAAATTCGATTTAGGCGTTCAGCCACCCCATTTTGTTCGGGCGTATATGAAATGGTAGTTTCATGCATTATACCATTTTTACAACAAAAATTAGTAAACGCTTTATTACAGTATTCCCTACCATTATCAGTCCTAATCCTTTTAATTTTCAAATCAGTTTGATTTTCAACAAATGTTTTAAATTGCACAAAGGTATCAAATACTTGTGATTTTTCTTTTAGTAAATAAACAAATGATTTACGTGAATAATCATCAGTAAAAGTCAGAAAATACTTAGCACCCATCCAACTAGGTTCTGACATTGGACCACATACATCTGAATGAATTAATTCTAATTTTTCTTGTGCTCGCCTAGCTTGACCTTTTGGAAATGCATTTCTTACTTGCTTTCCCTCAATACATGGTATACAAACATTTAAATCTTCCTCTTTGAAGTTTATGCCTACGGCTAACTGTTCTTTTAACAAACGCATACCTGATATACTTAAGTGACCAAGTCTTCTGTGCCATGTATCCTGCGAGACAAAAGTTGATGATGCAGCAACAGTCTCCAATGCAGAATGATTTTCATTTGCCTCTTCATTTAGGAGATACAGACCACCATTTTTCCGTGATCCAATAGATACATAATTACCATAAATTCCACTTGTTTCTGCATCATATAATCGACATTCAGTTTGATTAAACATTACAATGCGATTTTTATCTGCAATTTTTCCAACTGAAATCAAATTAGTTGCAACATCAGGAACATGTAGAACATTTTCTATAATAGCAGTAGTAACAACATTATTAACATTGTTTTTTAACTTTAACTCTATATTACCTGAACCTATGCATGAAATTGTTTGATTATTAGCTACACTAACTGTTTTATCTAAACCAATATTGTTTAAATTTACAAATAATTGATCATTCATGCACATATGATTTGTACAACCAGAGTCAATTACCCATTCTTCCTTCTTGAATGGTCCACTTCCAAGAGCTGATACCAAAAGCAAAGCAGCATTTTGTTCCTTTGCTTTTTCAATAGTATTATTCATAGGTGTCCTCTTTTGTAGTTTTGGACATCTTGGTTTAATATGACCTCTCTGGTGACAGTAGTGGCACACAGGAACAAATTTCCGAAATGATTTGTTTTGTTTATATCCTTGTTTACCTTTTAAAGCTAGAGCAGTATCATTTTGATCATTATCCAGTTTTAGTCTATAATCTTCTTGAAGCAATCTTGATTTAACAAATTCACTGGTTAACTTAGTTTGTGAGGATTCTATAGTCATAACAAGAGGATTATATTCATCTGGTAAACCACATAACATTGTGACTGCTATCTCTTCATCATCAACAGCACAATTAAGATCAGCTAGATCTTGTGTAATAGACAAGATTTCGCTTAGATATAAATTCATTGATTCAAATTCATTGCAATTTATACGACAAAGCCTCCGTTTCAATGCTAATCTACGACTAATACCTTGGTTTTCATATGCTAACTTCAGGTTATCCCATGCAGATTTTGCAGTTTTTGCATTCCTCACATGAGGATGACAAGCTGAATTGACATTAAGACAAATTTTAGCATACGCTCTTTGATCTCGTACTTTTTCGTCTTCAGCAGACTTGTCTGATAAACCAATATCAGTTAAATTCCATAGCCCATGCTCAATGAGTAATAATTTCATTTGAAATTTCCAAGTTCCATAATTTCTCACACCTTCCAATTTTTCAATTGACTGATATCCAACAGAAACATTAACTGGAGTTGTATTTGCTGTCATCTTGATTTACACAAATAAAATACCAATTATACTTGAAAAATTCACAACTATGAGATCTGGGCCCATAACCTGTTAGATATATACAATATTTATAACACAGTGGTGTATATATCTTGATAGTTTATTCCAGAAAATTCATATAAATCTTTTACAGAATTTTACATATTTTAGTTATATAAAAATTAACAACTTAAGTAACTATAGTAACATCAAAAAACTAAAAACAAACACAGATAACTATTTGATTAAATTAAATTAAATTATTCAACAAGTATCTTGCACCACCAATTGATGGCTCGCTCATTGGTCCACAAACATCACTGCTGATTAATTCGCTGGGTTTTGTCATGTGACGTTCCAATGGCGGGAATTTCAATTTGTGCTGTTTCGCGTACACACAACTTTCACAGAAGAAGTCATCACAATCTTTTAATTTCACTCCTTCAACTAGATTTTTCGAAACCATTTCTTTTAATGTCGTAGTGTTCAAATGTCCGAGTCTTTCATGCCATCGTTTTAGTGTTGCACTTGCAGTATTAGCTTCTGCTACACTTTCAGGTACTTTTATACGAATTAACATCTTATAAAGATTATTACACTCCCGAACTGCAGTTGCCACTAATTTGTTATTTTCAATTATTTCGGCCTTTGCACTGTCCTTAACTATCTTGAAACCCTTCTTTGTTAGGACTCCTTCGGAGAATAAATTTCTTCGTAAACCAGGAACATAATACACATTGTGCATTTCTCCATCATACCATTTACCATTAATGTAGTTTTGGATATTTATTTTTCCAATTCCTTCTACAGAAAGGTGTTCATTATTACCAAGCTTTATGGATATGCCTCTGCTTTCTTCCAGACTTGCAAAACAGTCTTGGTCGTTGCACATATGATGTGAAGCACCACTATCCATCAGCCAGCTTGTTTCGTTTGCTAAAAACACTTCGTTTTCATTTAATTCCATGTTGAATGCACTTTCGGAGTTCCCTGTAGATTTGTAGTTGCCACCGTTGTTCTCAAGTTTCTTATTTGCATTTCTTTTCGGGGCTTGACATTCTCTGGATACATGTCCCCTTCTGTTGCAATTGAAACATTTTCCATGAAAGTTTGATTTCTTTTGTTTCGAACTACTTGCTACTAGTGCTACTTCCGTTGCAGCATTACTATTCATGTTGGCCTCTTCATCGATCAATCTCGAAGTCAGATTGGTCAACGTTTGCCGGGCTTCTTCTACAGACAACCACGCTTGTCGGAATGGCCAGTATTTGGACGGCAGGGTATTTAGGATTTTGGTTATTACAGCCGTATCACTTATCGTATCACCTGACTCCTTGATTTGTCTCGCAAGTGTCTCAACTTTTGAAATATGTTGTGCCATCGAATCTGTTAGCTCCATTTTGTACTGGTAAAATCGTTCGTGGACAAGCATCTTGTTCGTCTCACTTTTTTGCTCATATACAGAGTTTAGCTTATCCAGAATACCCTTGGCTGATTCACAATTTTCAATCAATGAGATTTGCGTCAAATCTAATGCTGACGTTAGAATGCACATACCCATTGCATCCTTTTTATTCCATTCTTCTACTACAGCGGCTTTGTTATCTTCAGTAGTAACAGCAGGTTTAGGTGTCTCTCCAGTTACAACACTGTAGACCCCTTTTGCTCTCAGCGCACATTTTATCTGAAATTTCCACTGCTGAAAGTTTTGGCCTTTAAACTTGGCGATTTGGATTAAATTTCCAACGCTTTTTTCGCTCATTGTTCTGATTCTATTTAGAAAGGAACCTTCGACACAGTCCTCTTTCACACACGAACCTTCGACCACGTTTTTCCACAAGTGAACTCTCGACCACGTTTTTCACGAACCGACTACTTTTTACAATCTACAATTCTCGACACAATGGTGCGGTATCTGGGCCCATAACCTGTTAAATAAAACGTCCAGAGCACCTAATGTAGATTATTTAATTGTATTGTTAAAAGATTACAAGAACGAAAAAACAGAGCGTCTTCACTTTAGCAAATCGTAAAACGGAAGTCTTTATAAAACAACTACATACTTCCTGTGGTTTTGCCACTACTCAAATATAGCAAACTGAAAAGTAACTAAAACTAATAGTAATGTATGCCTGGTTGCATAATCTTAATTTTTAACACATATTTATTATTTATAAGTTATCACACCTATGTTTGCATGAGAAGGACAGAAGGTAACAATTAATTTTATAAACATATACAGTGTGATCATGATGAAATGTATAAATTCGATAAAATCGTAGCTATTGTTTTTTATGAAAAACGCTCTGACACGTCGATTTCAGTTTTTAAATTGGAAATTTTTGATCTATGCGCCGACCCTATATCACTTCCGGTAAAACCGGAAATGACAGCAACTTTGTTATTTTAAATGAAACATCCTGTATATTTTTACAGATTTGGATAGAGAAGGAAAAAGCGCGTTTAGTAGACCTAATATCAACCTTTTTTATATTCAGAAAAATTTTGATATCTACTCGTATACGTCAGATATTTTGACGTTATCGTTATTTTGCATACATGCCGCGACCGGGTTGATAATTTGTTCATTTAGAATGAAATAAATTTTTAATTATTACTTTTATTTAAATGAAATTAATGTTGATATTGGGTCTACTGAACGCGCTTTTTCTTTCTCTATTCAAATCTGCAAAAATATACAGTGTGTTTCATTTAAAATAACAAAGTTGCTGCCATTTCCGGTTTTACCGGAAGTGATGATATAAGGTCGGCGTATAGATAAAAAAATGACAATTTAAAAACAAAGACAGCAAAGGGAACCGCCCAGATATGTCAACTAGGGGGACATCTTTTTACGTAAAATCTGGACGTCTGTCATCAACCCCTTAGGCGTCAAAGCAACCCCTTCTAAAATTTCAAATGGCATTTAAATAGAAAAATTATTTAATGCAAAATCAATTATTATGGGCATACAATTAAAAAAGCTGAGGAGTGTTTGCTGCACGGTACATTTAAAAATAATTTTTTGTTTAATTTGTCTTCAAAACACATTTTATACAATACGTTATGCTTTAAGCATTGGTTGAACAATAAAATGAAAATGCAAATTTAAAATGCATTCTTATGGGCCGCATTCTTAGAACATTAGGTACTGAAAACTTGTACAAACCCTATTATGACTAAGAAATTCTATAATCCGTAACTAGTGAATAAGGGAGGTAAACAATTCTAAGAAAAACCCAAATTTTAAGGTGCATAATCTTCTCAAAACTTGTTCAATACCCTGCTACTTCGGTAAAATTTTGTTAGAAAAACATCATTAGTATACAGCGTGGAAGAAAAGTATGGAATAAATTCATTATTTCTAAAACGATGACGTTTCATGAAATTTCCTCGGACACGTCGATTTTACTTTTTAAAAGGACCCTTGTTCCTATACCTGCGCATTTCCGATGTTCATTTGTTTTCGCGTGATGACGTCATCGGATATTTTTTTTAATAGAACCCCTATATTTTTTTAACGGATTCGGGTACAAGTCAAGTTGCTGAATTCGAAAATGTACCACTTTAATACTTTATTTCTATACCTTCCCGAGAAAAAAAATAATAACGGATTCGTAGTAAGAACAACAAATTAAATCAAGTAACCTAAGAAATTGTTTCCGGCAGCTAAACAAAATCTAATCAGAATCAATAAATTAACAAATTAACAATTAACAACAGTTTCAATTACTCTCTGCAACAAAATGGTCATAATTTTGAACATTTAATTAATTTGTTTATAAAATTTTCATGTTGCTATTGTTGAGCTGTTAATTTGTTAATTATTAATTTATTAATTTATTAATCTGTTAATTGTTAATATGTCGATTCTGATTAGATTTTGTTTAGCTGCCGAAAACAATTTCTTAGGTAACTTGATTTAATTTGTTGTTCTTACTACGAATCCCTTATTATTTTTTTTCTCGGGAAGGTGTAGAAATAAAGTATTAAAATGGTACATTTTAGAATTCAGCAAGTTGAGCTGTACATGAATCCGTTAAAAAAATATCGGGATTCCATTAAAAAAAATATCCGATGACGTCATCACGCGAAAACAAATGAACATCGGAAATGAGCAAGTACAGGAACAAGGGTCTTTTTAAAAAGCAAAATCGACGTGTCCGAGGAAATTTCATGAAACGTCATCGTTTTAGAAATAATGAATTTATTCCATACTTTTCTTTCACACTGTATATTCAAACAGGGCGCTCTATACTAGGTAGTAGGTAATATTTTATGATCACATTTGGCGAACAGACGTAGAAATTTACGAAGCAATGCAAGCATATTTTCAAATTTTATATTTTAAGTAGGTATAGGTACTGTTAAACTTTGAATTGTCGAGATATTATTATGTTTTACATCCTTGACTTGTTCACATAATAATTATTATGCAATAGTCAATATTATTTTATCAAATAGGTAGTTATTGGCCATTTTATTATGAACTGGAAAGATGAACCTAAATTTAAAAAGTACCATTTAAAAATCTTAAAACAAAACAATTTTTAATTCAAGTTTGGCTCTTCCCAGGGCTAGCGCCCAGTTAGGTACCTATAGACATTTTTAAAAATGTTTGGTAAATAAAATTGAAAAACAAATTCTTATTAGCGAAAGTTTTTAACCTGATGTGGTCGCACCAAAGATCTATGGGTCGGACCATTTCTGGAAGCAATAATAATAAAATTATACAACACCTCCAATTCTCAATGATTAACAAATTTCTGAGCTATGTAGGGGCGGCAAATTATATCTTGCACCCGGACGGGAGATATTTTGTGTTGTTGTAATCCGTTTGTTTATGAATACAACATCTGGGCAAACATCAAACAATCTTCGAACTCGGGTTCAATGTCTTGAATAGTACAAATGGCATATTTCTTTTTTTTTTAATAAAAATTATGCTTCGCGCGGCGCCTTCATTCATTCTGGCGCCTATGGCAGGGGCCAATTGGCCATACCCTAGTTACGGCACTGATCAAAATCCATAGATATCACTTACGAGAGTGACAGCACGAGATTTCTAAATTATTACCTATAATACATTCAGAAAACTCCCGTGACATTTAATGTGTTAAATGGAAAATTCAGTTGGTTAACAAAAAAAATCCCTATTAGCTATTAGTAATCAAAGCCCCATTTTCAAAAATGTATATGGTCTGTTTTTTTTTTAAAGATCCACCAACCTTGCAATTTCTCTCGAAAGTATGTTTGGCAACGTTGCTGGTGAAATTTTTTAGTAATTTTTAAAGTAGGGTTAGGACTAATAAATTTAATGGTTAATTTTGACAAGTGCTTTTCACAAGAAGTATTTCCATATATTTTGTTAAATATTGTTGATTTATGTGGATATATGCTGAGTTTATGTAAATTTGCTCGATTTAATAGGAAGTATACAGTTTTATAATAATTAATATATAAATAATTCGGCATAAATGTAGAATCCGGGGCCGCTATCCCCACCACCTTTCCCCTCCCGTTTCCATGGTAACCTTAATAAATAGGTACCATGGTAACCAAAATAAATAAACACAGGTGAGTTTCTGCGTAGGTAAATCACGTGGATGATGAAATTTAGAGTGCCATGATAGAATGATAACAATCACTCAATCAAGGTACCCTATTGAAAACAAATAAAATTGACAAATGTCTAATTTTAGCGTTACTTGCGTTGGCATTGGTATTCTGCACAAATTTAAATAAAACTTGATAATAAAATTGTGCATACTATCAGTACCTGCGCTAGTTACGCTAGAAGAAACAATTTTTCAATTTCACTGTTCTTCCACTTGGTGATTTTCCTCAGCAGTCGCTCACCTTAAACAAATGTAACACATATTTTATTAAAAATGTAGCATTCAGTTAATTATAAGTACATAATTATTATTTACACAATATATAAATGAACAATAAATTAAAATAACTGTTGTTCCTGAAAGCAGATTATTAGCAACACAAAATAAATTCTAAAAACTATAAATTTATATGAGGTAAACAAAATCCAAGTAAATTAATATAATTAAATAACTAACCTGTCGATCTTGATCCTTTAATTCAGTAATAGGTAAATATAAATTCTCGTTTATGAAAATAATCAGATTAATATGGGAAATAAAAGTTAAAAACACGGACACTAAATTCGCACGTTAAAACTTTACGAGAAAAAATTTATATTATTTACTGGTTGCCATGTTTCCAAAAACAAGATTTTATAAAATCATAGCTAACCACTACATTGCTTTCGCAAAAATAACAAAATTCAAAATTTTCAAATACAAAAATAATTAATACAAAGATTCAACATGAATATCCCTCAGCTTACCTGCTATCCATTTTTTGTTTTCTTTTATGAGGAATGAACATCCCTCAGCTTACCTGCTAACCATTTTTTGTTTTCTTTTATGAGGAATGAACATCCCTCAGCTTACCTGCTATCCATTTCTTGTTTTCTTTTATGAGGAATGAAAATCCCTTAGCTTACCTGCTATCCATTTCTTGTTTTCTTTTATGAGGAATGAAAATCCCTCAGCTTACCTGCTATCCATTTCTTGTTTTCTTTTATGAGGAATGAATATCCCTCAGCTTACCCCCTAACCATTTCTTGTTTTATTTTATGAGGGATGAGCGATGAGCATCCCTTTGTGTTACCATCTTCTTTTTTTTAGCCACATTTCTAATGCCGAGACGACCAGGTCATAAAGTACCTACTATATACCATGTGCACTGATTTTCGTACCATGTACACAGACTGCATTAACCATCTCCTTTTCGTGCAATTTCTTATTTATATATATAACTTGCGAAGAGCAACTAACCTGAACACAGACTGAGGCGCCGTGTGCACAGATTTTAGAGCAACTAACCTTGGTCCCAGAAGGTACACTGACTTTTGTACCATGTACACAGACTTTAGCTACCATCACCATTTCGTTCAAGTTTTTATGTGTATTAACTGCTAAGATCAACTAACCTCGCCTCCATGTACCCATATTTCGGTATATTGTTCACATAATGCATTAACCATCACCATTTCGTTCAAGTTCTTATATATATTTCCTGCCAAGAGCAACCAACCTTGGTCTCTTTTAGATATAATTTGGTACCATGTTCACATACTGCAGCTTTAATTACAATTTCGTTCAAATTCTTATTATATATTACCTGCAAAGAGGCACTTACCTTGGCCACATGTATACAGATTTTAATACCATGTTCACATAAATAAATTACAATCATCATTTATTGCCAATTCTTAGACGGTTATAGTTACATGCCTGCCTTTCAATAATCCAAATTTATGGAAATATTTACCTGATTTAATTTTGTGTAATAAATGTCAATGATTTATTTTAATAAATTTGACAAATTACAATAATGTTAGTTAATATTTCCATAACAACAGAACAGAGAATAAATAATATCATTGGTCATTAGTAATTTAAGGGGAATACAGCGGTTTGACAGCGGCCCCGGATTCTACATATTAGCCAATAATTCGAGGTAAGAATAGAAAAAATGTATTCAGACAAATTAGAATTGAGATTATTTTCAGAATCAGATTCCGGCGGCGCGGCGGTTCAAACTCCCGAATCATCATATGAGAGATATGGTTCAAAATTGAATCTGTATCCGAATCTTCACCTTTATATAATACGATTGGCGGTATATTTTGAACAATCCTAAATTATTTATCAGCTGCCATAATTGAACTTTTGTACATGTAAGTTAAAATGGGACGTTACACTTATTAAATAATTTCCCATTGCAGTTTTCTTGAATTAATGTGTTGGAGGTTTCTCCAAACGGACAGAATGAAATAGGGCATTGTCAAAAAGAATAACAGTTTTAAAACCATCAGATGGTAGAGCTGGAATAAATTGATTAATCCACTCTTTAAATAGCTGACTATTCATCGTTTTGTGATAATCCCGATCATTGTTTCTGGGTCTTAAAAGCTAACTACATCCATCTAAGAAACCTCAACACACCCAGGATGGAGCACTGTAAACCTGCTTTCCTTAATTTCTAATCTTTCTTGGTAAGGTTGTCAATAGTCCAAGATTTAGTAGCAGAATCGTTTTTGTAAATCGGGGTTTCATCAATAAAAATAAATCTTATATTAGAGTACCTAGTCTTCTTTATGTTTTAATTAACATTTTAAATAATTTAAATTTGAAATGTGGTGATGCGCACGCATAAATTGACATTTTGATTGATCTTTGAATCAATGTTACCATATATTGACAAAAATTAATAAAAATTTCAATTTTTTTATTGTACCAACTGAAATCAACAGGTGGTGGATCTTTAAAAAAAACGGACTTTAGTGATTTTTATACTAGCCAACTAAATTTTTCATTTGACACTTAAAGTACATCGCGCGGAAAAAAGAAACCACCAACAAATGTTACAAAAAAAAGGAAAGATTTGTTTTGACCGTTATGTTGGTATAAAGTTTTAAAACATTGTGAATCTACTTCGTAATCCAGATTTAGATCCATTTAATTCATTCAAAGAAGGTAAAGAAATTTACAAAAATGGTGTTTGATTTATTAATATAACGACCCCATCGAAGTCTTAATCCGGGCCTGCGTACACAATGAGGAGGGCGTGGGTAGTAGGGTAACGGAAGGGACGCACTGATTTATGCTATCCAATTAGGTATCTCAGCATACATGTGTATATTATCTGTGATTGGTTCACATTATCGGGATAAACCCTTAAACATCCCTGCGCGCGAATTTTACTATCCCTTCAACATAAATGTAAGGGCGGATTTTCTTTCCAAGAGACAATGTTGAACGAATTTCTAAAACATATTCTTGGTGACAAATTCAATATAAAAAGTATGAGTGTACTCAAAGTTATACAGGGTGTCCAAGATAAGGAGCGTATGCATGGGGATCTCGTAAACGGTAGGAGATAGAGATCAAATTCTATAAATTTTGTGCAGGTTTCAGTACAGGTTGAAAAATTTTAAATTTTCAGTTTTCAATTTCCCTGTGTAATTTGATTATTATAGGCAGTAGCTCAAAATGGTTTTGACATTATAAAGGCATTTTTTTAATGCAGATTCAGTCGCAACGGCGCGGCGCTCTTCCAAAAATTTTGAAATTTTTGAAAAATAATTCAAAAAAACTGTCCACACGATTTTGTTTAAATTTTCTAGACTTATGCAGCTTGGTATTAGATACATTTTCGTTTTTTGATGAATGCTAGAATTTCACTGTGGCGCCCTCTACGAGGTTTTGAAAATCGGAAATTGATGTTCCTATAACTCCTTTATTAATCAAAATAAGAAAAAAGTTTAAATATAAAACTTATTCAGTATATAGCTCTGCATTCTCCTAAATGTATATCGCGTATACAGGGTGTTGGATTTCCACAGTACAATAAGCAACTTTGTTATTTTAAATGAAACACCCTGTATATTATTATATAATTGAATGCAAAATTGAATTGTCTATCACATAGTATAAGGTAGTCATATAGCTAAAATGTACGGTTGATGAGAAAATCGCGAACTTCCGCTGCGTTAGTAAATTAGATGCCTGTCTCTCTTCTGTACGTATCGAACCCGTATAGTCTGGTGTTTCTTGCTACGCATTCAAGTGGTTTCCAATGCTGCCTCGCGAACTACTGTTGAATACCAAAAACGAAATGTTTATTTTTAGTATGGGATGGTATGGGAAAGTCCAGGAGAGGTGTGCAACTTTTTGCGTATAGATCTGTTGTATACGGACACAGACCAATCAAATCAACCAATTAAAAGAGAGAAATAGAGGCAAGAGCTCTTTACAATGGTGGCATGGCCGCCTTTGACGCATATTTGAAAAAGCAAATGCATTGTAGAATATATGATAGGTTATAGGTTGTATAATCAATTATAATTGGAAGAGTTCATGTATTTATTATTTTAATAAATTGTGTATATATTATATAATAATTCAATTTAGCAATTGTTTGTAGTATATTATGGTACACCATTAATCGCTCGTATCGCTATGTGGCAAATGTGGATAAATAAGTGTAGGCCTGCCTTTATATACTTTACGAGACGCGGCCTGAAATTCTACAGATGCCGGCGGTTTGATAGTTTGAATTTTTGTAGGCGCTTCAGCAATATTTTTCTTAATAGCTTTTAAAGAAGCTGCTAGCTTCTGGTTTTCTTCTTTAAGGACCGCCAATTGCTTAGATTTAACATTTACATCTTCAATTGCTTGCTCCATGTCTTGCAGAAGTTTCGGTTTACTCAATAATCCGGATTCCTCACATAATTTATCGGTTTCAAAACGATATCTGTCTCTCTCTTGTTTAAAGTAATTCACCCGTTCCCTGCACTGCAAAAATTTTTTTTTAAAGAATAAAAAATATAAATCCAACTCACCTCCATGAATTCCATTTCTACTTCTTCATATCTCTCGTTTAACTGTTGAACATCCAGTAATACAGCAGCAGATTTTTCTCTAACATGTGCGAGGCATTGCATTGCACCCTGACATTTAATTCGTAACTTGTTCAGTTCTTCATCTCGTTCTTCTATTTTATCTGTATGACTTTGATTTTCAATTTTTAGCTGCTCGTAATCAATGAGATGTAGGTTATCGCCAATGCAATCCAATGCATGTAGAGCGGCTTTATTTTCTGTCACTCTATCCCTTATTTTAATGTAGTTAAGTCTCATTTTAGCTATTTCTGTCAATTTATGTCTTTGGCGTTTTAAAAGATTATCAATTACCTAAGAGAAATATTTTTGAATGAATATAATTGTAATAAAAATAATTAAGTAAGAAGCAATATAAAGAGAATAGGCCACAAGCCTCGGCAACGCCTCGGCACGTATTCCTTCACCTCGAATGTTAATAGTCGGTATAAATTTTAAACACAATTTTATATGCAGTACCTCGTACTGGTAGTAGGATTTTTCTTTGTTCTATTTTGATCACATCCCTATAGCGTCTATTTCGTAACACCGTTGCTAGCTCCACGGCTGACGTGGATATAATTCTGACACAAAATCCACGGCATTACGTCATTGTCACGGGGTGACGTCATTAATTCGGCGACGCGAATACGAGCTGCACCTACTGCGCATGTCCGGGGACAAAATTATTCCATTATGAAAGTTTCAAACATTTTCATATTTTAAATTGATTTTTAATTAATTTGCAAGTTGAATATGACCAATAAAAAATACTAGAGTAAAGTTTCTCTAAGTCCGAGCGATTGATTTTGTTTATAGTTAATAATTATTATAATTAGATTTTTCAGAAACAGACTTTTACGCCTTGGGAGTAGGCAACCAATCGTACGCACCTCTGTCCCTATAATCTCAGGAAGCTGAAATAATTTTCCAAGTCCCCAGATATGCGCCGAGTCGCCCGATAAACGTCGTCACCCCATGATAATGACGAATGCCGTGGATTTAGTGTCAGAATTATATCCACGTCAGCCGTGGAGCTAGCAACGGCAATTTCGTAAACTATAATAGTCATCGTAGACTACGTTACCTTATCAGGAATTTCCTTTCCAGTCTTTGTATTAATAAGTCCCGTTCCTACTTCCTTTTCTCGAGTTTGCATTGCAGTGAAATGAACATTTAACATAGATCGATGATCATTTCTCTGGCCTCGCAGATCGTTCAATTCAGTAGTTATGCTGTTTCTTTCCCGTGTATCTAAATCTCGTAATTCAGCCAACGAATCCAATTTCTTTTCATATTTTGCTTGGGAATCTATTTGTTGGTCTGTTTCTTTAAGAACATGTTCCATCTAAACAGAAAAATTTTATTAGTTACCTCAGTCTTATTTCAGTAATGACTGAAGTTCGCGAGAAGAATGTGAAATTTTCAAAATGTTTGTTTATAATAATAATTAAATAAATTAATTAGAATCATACCTTGCGTTTCTTAAAGTAATCTGCCATTTTCCGATGAAGAAAATTGTTCTTCATTTTATGAGGAATTCTTATAGGCGTTAGCGTTTTATAAATGTTGTAATAATATTCTCTGTCTATAGGTGGTATTTCTTCTTCCTCCACTTCTTCCGCGAGTGAATATTCAGGAGACTCTGGTTCAACTTAAAAAAGTCAAAAAATCAGAAATACATCCGCTTTTAGTAACTCTGAATGATTTAAGTTTGATTCACGTTATTCTATAAGGCACAGGCAAGGCAAAGGTAAGTCACCGAGAAGGCACAATCAAGGCAGAAGTAAGACACAGGCAAGGCATAGGCAAGGTAACGGCAAAAGCATAGGCAAGGCACAGGCAAGGCACAAGTCGCTTGCCAAACCGGTGAACATATACCCTTCATAGATTTTGTGAAAAATAATTTTCCGGGTCGTGCCGTATCTGTGCCTTGCTCAGGAGTGGATTTCGGATGTCAAGGATATTTTATTAAAGACGTATGTTTCATTATTTAAAAAAAATACTTACAAGATGCTATAGATGGAGGAGAACCAGTAGATCCAAGAAGGTCTTCTTGAATTGCTCTAAAATCTCCACTAACGCGACGATCGTCAGTTGAGCGAAATCGTGATACCATGGGATAAAAAATACTTTTCTTCCGGATGCTTAGACGTCTTTTAAAAAGCTCCTTCTTTCCCTTCTTTTTTTCACCTTCCTCTTCTAAAATTTTATGATTTCAGATTATAGACATAAACGACATATTATTATTTTTTCAGGAATTTTTCAGCTAGAAATAATATTTTATTCTTCAATAATAATTAGGAATGAAGGTAGTTACATGGGGGTTGCTATACGTACCGCCTTCTCCAAACTTCACACCGGCCTTTTCTGGTTCGACACCTTCCTTTGCTTCTTCTGCCACACCCTCTTTTTTCTCTTCTTCCCCTTCTTTTACCCCTTCTTCTCCTCCCCCTTCTTCTGCCCCTTCTTCCCCGCCTTCCCCTTCTTCTCCGCCTTCCCCTTCTTCTAGTTCTTCTCCTTCTTCCCCTTCTTCTCCTTCTTCCCCTTCCTCTATTTCCTCTCCTTCCTCGCTTGTTTCTTCGCTTTCATCTATTTCTTCTGGAATTTCCTCTTCACCCCCTTCTCCCGGTTCTACCTCTTCTATACCTTCTAACACATCCTCTATAACCAAAGATAGCATTAGATAATTATGTTTGAATAACAATATTGTAAGTTATATAGGAATAAATTATGAGCTAAATTTACCTTCTCCTGCTTCCCCAACTTCCCCTTCTTCTGATCCTTCTTCTCCTAATTCTTCTCCTAATTCTTCTCCTTCTTCATCTCCCCTTTCTCCTTCCTCTCCCTCCTCTCCTTCCTCTTCTCCTTCTTCGTCTTCCCTTTTCTCTTGTTCGTCAAAACCTGATGCGTCTCCAACCTCTAGGTCACCAAATAGGTTGTCTTCAGATGGAGGAGGTTTTTCCTCAATAATATCAAACACGGCAGTAGGTACAAATTCTCCCTCTGTAAAAAGTTATATTACTGTATACCAACATAATTTTAATTTATCACACAGTTTATCAAGAAGTAATTTTATAAAAATGAAATGTTAAAGGATAATTTAAAAATTAAATACTAACCGATACCGTAGCCTTCAGGATTTACATCGCTGTCATTAAGTGGGGATATATCATCGCTCGCAATACTATCACGGTCGTCCTAAACAACAAGTTTGATCAATAACAAGTAACTGGGTAAGATAATAATAACATTAAAGCATTCAATAGATTTTTTTCTGAAAACGCTTTGATTACCAAAAAAATTCCTCCTCATCCTGTAAAGATAATCCATGGAGAATTTCTATTTGGGGCTCTTGTTTTAAGGGCTGCTTTGTATTGCTTCCTAAGAATAACAGGAAACTTTGCAATTTTAGTTGCGTGAAGTGTGTGGAGAGTGTGGTATCGTTAATTAGAGGAAGGCAGTTTTGGTAGGAGATCTGGTCAGAATCGAAATCGCGTAACCGCAACCGACACTCATCCACTGCTAAAGACCCAGAACATGACCTCAGAGGAGTTAGTGATATTCAGGTTTGGACATTCTTGCAACAGCCCCAACAAAGTCATACCCCATCACAAGTAACAGCTCAGACAAGCAGGTTCCTGGAAGAATAACAAATTCCAGGTCTGTTCTTAGCCCAGACCTGAATCCAATCGAGCACTGACTATAGGACGTTTGATTGGAAAATCAGGAACCGTCTTGGAGCTCCAGACAGTTTTCAACAGCTCAGGATGGTTCATATGGAACAATGGACGAACAAACCTCAACGCAGATTAATTGGAAGAATGTCGCGAACGTGTCAGTGTTCATTGAATTCAAAGAGGTGGTACAGTTCCTTGGCCGAATCCCCAACTAGTTTCCTTGAGAGGATATCAAATGGAAAGGATATCAAACTATAGGTGCTGTAGCGTTAGGCCTGGGGGGAAGAGCCGTTGATGAAGACACTATCACTTGTTTGGGAGATCATCTTGAGACCACTTTTGCCCAAGGTGTTAAAACCCCAGAAAGAAAACTACACACATTCGCATCCTTAATTTTTTTTTTTTGGAAAATGCGATTACGTACCTTAGCAGACATCTTTATCTTCTTACTACTAATGTAATAAAATTAATAAAAAAGTAAATTGAGAGTTGAAATGTACAATCTGTCAAATACCCAATAAGAATATTACTAGATCCGAAATATTTATCTAAATGTTAATGATAAAGTGGTCTTGAATTTAAATATGGTTCTGTTTGGTATATCAATGTTGTTAGATCCCTTAAGACATTGGAAAATCATTAACCTGTCAGTGATCACAAAAATTTTAAATTTGAATTTGCCGCCAAAGTTAACTGAAAACAAACCGTTAGCGTATGCAGAGGTACTTCCATTTCCAAAGCATCACAAAACCTTGACCCGGCAGATGGCACCACAGTATTGACATTGACACTCTTCAACAAGTTGGAACAGTTGTCATAATTCACAGAGTGTTTGCATCATTTATCAAGGAATAATTACAATTAGAAATCTATATTAAATGTTTGCTTACAGAGACGATTTTTTTACTGATTTGCTGACATGCCAAATTATGCTCTGTGGCTGATAGCAAGTAGTGTACTTGCATGTTGTTTTTACAGTTCTTCAGCTGATGTTCTTACAGCAGAAGAGGTTAGTTTAATTTTTAAGAAAAAATCTGTTTATTCTAGACAAATGGAATGGTTTTTTATACTAAATTTTCTGTTATTAACTTTAGGATGCAAGTCACACCACTGATCTTGCTAAAGAGCCTGATGACAGATTATTGCTATTTTCAACATTGGATGGAACTTTAGTAGCGGTCGATCAACAGACGGGTAGCATACAATGGAAAATAAAAGACAGTAAGTCAAAGTATTACACCCATATATCTGTAGTGCAATGTAATTGAAAATTCACTCACTAGGAACATAGCACAGAACCTAATGAATCAGTATTTTTATCCTTTTTGGAATTGAAAACAATTAGTTACCTTGTTCTTATTCTTATTCTTATTCGTAGTACTTGATTTGGTTTGGTTTACAACATTTAAAACCCTTTACGATATCCATGTTCTGAGTCAACTCCAAGGGTACCAATTTTGAATTACCCTGTATAAAAAAATTGATATGGATATTGTGTCTGTGTTGTAAATATAACCAGTAGGTAACTGGTATGTGACCGATTGCAAAAAGGGTAATTGTTATCAAAATTACGAAATATTGGTTAATCACTTTTATAATCACATAAATATCATTGCATTTATTAATTATAATTTCGGTTTAAATTACGAAATAATGGATGAGTGTTACTGGACCATGGAAACTTAGTAAGCAGCCTCTACTACAGTTTACGGTTGCATAAATGTTTTTATAATAAATTCAATTAAATTCAGTTATGTTTAAATAGAGTCCTAATTTGACTTGAAAAATCGGTGTATTTTCTATTTGGACCCCTGCTATCCCATTTTTCCAATCGTATCCAGCTTGGGATTTAAATTTATTTTACAAAATTTTCTGTTGAGTTGAGAAGGCCACAGATTTCAGAAAAAGCATGAAAACGTAATTTTTTCCGCCCAAAAATTTATAAACAATATTTCAGGTAATTTTTGATAATGAACAATGCTGTTTTCAGTTTCGAAATAATTCTCGTTATTTTTAATTAATTGGTGTAAAATTTCGCCGCCAACAGCTTTCTTGAGTATTACACAAAATTATTGTCCCTCTGTAAATTATTTATATTTCAAAATGAAAATAATTATAGTTGACGTCATTCTAAATTAAACTGAAAAACAACAAAGTAAATATTTGGATGTGTCTGGGTTCAATATGTCGGTTCACACCGTACTGCAATAAATATTATGATGAGTTCTCAGACTCGAGCAGTGGTGGAACAATTAGGGGTGCAACATTGTGTAATTAAATTACCTGTACGCTGCGTTCTATTGCTAGAAAGTAATTCAATATTTTTTTGGAACGGAAAGGGAAGTTACTCTTTCAACTTCGCCCTCTTAAATGCGCTACCCGGTAGATATACAGGGTGTCTCTAAAATATGGTGCCATAGCTTAACCACAGATTCCGGGGATCAAAATAAGACGATTTAACGCAACTTACCTCTATCCGAAATTGCTTCGTTAAAGCGCTATTCAACGCCAAAGATCTTCAAAAAATTTCTATATTTTTAAATAACAAAAGATTGTTTTTAGCGATTAGGATGAAATTTGAGATGTGATTCTTTACTGGAAAAAGGTGTTTTTTGACATCATTTTTTTGTTCAGGAGGGTCACGTAAGTGGTCAAAGGTTGATCATCCACAGTCAAAGAAGCTCATATCTTTTTAACAGTTCGGCCAATAGTTTTCAATTTTTTTTTACAGAGAGACATTCTTATTTCAAATATTCTTTGTCTCTTGTTTGATTTCGGTATCTGCCATAGTTTAGGCTGAAAAAATTATTTTTATTGGCTGCAGTGCATTTCTTAAAACAGATGTAGTAATCTAGTTGTCCCGTATGTTGAGAAATAAATCACGAAGAGACAATTTGATATAAAGTTTATTACTAGCAAGTATGTAAAGGGTGGCGCAAAATAATCCGAACCATTTCTGAATCAATGGTTCAGCTTATTTTATACCACCGGTAAATTAATATTTACAGCAAATGCTCAATGTGACCACCATTTTCCCGGATGCAAAAGTTGATTCTACGCAAAAAATTGTCTCTTCGTCATTTATTTCTCAGCATACGGGACAACTAGATTGCTACATCGTTTTAAGAAATGCACTGCAGTCAATCAAAATAATTTTTTTCAGCCTAAACTATGGGAGATACCGAAATCGAACAAGAAACGAAAAATATTTGAAATAAGAATGTCTCTCTGTAAAAAAATTTTGAAAACTGTTGGCCGTATACTGTTAAAAAAATATGAGCTTCTTTGCCTATGAATGATCAACCTTTGACCACTTACGCGACACTCCTGAACAAAAAAATGATGTCAAAAAACACCTTTTTCCAGTAAAGAATCACATCCCAAATTTCATCCAAATCGCTAAAAACAATCTTTTGTTATTTAAAAAAATAGAAATTGTTTGAAGATCTTTGGCGTTCGATAGCCAAGGGGTAAACCACGGTAAAAAATTGTGTACACTAAACTACCCAATGTGAGAGACTACCCAGACTTCCCAGAGACTACCCAGGGACTACCCGGACTTCCCAAAGACTACCCAGACTTCCCAATGACTACCCGGACTTCCCAAAGACTACCCAGACTTCCCAAAGACTACCCGGACTTCCCAATGACTACCCAGACTTCCCAAAGACTACCCAGACTTCCCAGGGACTACCCAGACTTCTTCGGGACTACCGAAACTACTCTGTATTTAACCAGCACTGCCTAAGAATGTATATGATAATAATTTACTCTGGGATATATAAATAATTTTTTCTTGTAAAGTATATTGATATATCTGTTAACACGTATTTTATGTATAATATTATAATATGATGATGATCAAATAATCTTTGGATAGCGGTTGCTGTGGAATTTAAGTCATCTGTGAAATTATTTTATGTCATTGATATTAATTTATGAAATAATAGGTAATATTAAAAAGTGGAGGTGCAAACCTCCCCTAGACTTTCCCATACTAAAAATAAACGTTTCGTTTTTGGTATTCAACAGTATAGTTCGCGAGGGAGGCCCTGATAAACATTTTGAATGCCTAGCGAAAAAAACGAGACTATACGGATTCGATATGAACACAAGAAAGACACCAATCTATCTGTAGCTACCGACTAGAAATTACAGCTGGCGAAGCTGGACGACCGTTACCGACAGACGATTCGTTTCCGCCATAGTCCACATAATATTCAAAATTCACGAATGTCTCATCAACCGTACATTTTAGCTATGTGAACACCTTATACTATGTGATAGACAATTCAATTTTGCATTCAATTATATAATAATATATAGGGTATTTCATTCAAAATAAAAAGTTGATTATTGTACTGTGGAAATAAAACACCCTGTATACGTGATATACATTTAGGAGAATGCAGAATTATATACTGAACAACTTTTATATTTAAACTTCTTTCATATTTTGACTAATAAAGGCGCTGTAGGAGCATCAATTTCCGATTTTCAACTTTGTAGAGGGCGCCACAGTGGAATTCTGGCGTTCATCAAAAAATAAAAATTTAGCTAATACTAAGCTGCATAAGTATAGAAAATTTAAACAAAATCCTTACCAGTTTTTTTGTAATAATTTTTCAAAAATTTCAAAATTTTTGGAAGAGCGCCGTTGCGACCGTTTTTGGATTTAGTAAATAATTTTTTCATGGTGTAGTACCACCAAAGGGTTTTCAACCAAGTTGTTGCGAAACCTGATCAGATAGCTGGTTTTTGAGTTATGAGGCGTTAAAGTCGAAAGTTTGAAAAATTCATAGCGGCCGCCATTTTGAAGTTAGAGAGTCCGGAAAAAAACTGTTTCCCTTCAATTATGGCCTTCTTTCATATTCCCTACTCAGATTTTCAAAATTCCACTTTTGAAAAAAATGCTACCAAAAAAACATGTCTAACTTCCGCTTCCGGTTTCGGATTTTTTTGAAAACATTATTTTGTCGAAGAATTTTCGATATACCCCTTCATTTCAAATTTCATCAAAATCGGTTCATTAGTTCAGAAGAATTGACCCTAACCATAACAAAAAAATAATAAACACATTTGCCGTAGAAAACGGAAGAGTAATAAATTAAAGTTTCTAGCTACTCTCACATAGAAACGAAATTTATTAGAATAATACAATTAACACCTACAGCTTCAACGTAATGTAAATATTTATTCAACCAAAAAGATACTCGGGTTACAAACACCAAGGATTCGATTGGATTCGTAAAAGCAATATTTGGAGTTAAAACTATTGTTAGTTGAAATTTACGCCTTGTTAAATACAGTAAAAGAGATTTTGCGACGATTTTCCTGAAAACTGTGTTTATATAGTGTTTTTCTTTTAAATATTTTCAAACAATACTTTGAATTTACCCGGATTAGGTACCCAGACTTCCTAAAGACTACCCAGACTTCCCAAAGACTACCCAGACTTCCCAATGACTACCCGGACTTCCCAAAGACTACCCAGACTTCCCAATGACTACCCGAACTTCCCAAAGACTACCCGGACTTCCCAGGGACTACCCAGACTATCCACTGCAAGTGTACACTAAACTTCCCACGTGGTTTACCCCCCGTCGATAGCGCTTTAACGAAGCAATTTCGGATAGAGGTAAGTTGCGTTAAATCGTCTTATTTTGATTCCCGGAATCTGTGGTTAAGCTATGGCACCATATTTTAGAGACACCCTGTACATTATTTTCCGTTATAAACATTGCTGACTTCAATTTTAATTGTTTCGTTAGTTGAAGTACTTGTAGAAAAAGTAGCAATGAAAAAGTTTTCAAGGAACTCGTTATCTCCTTGCTCCGTAAAGTAACACTTTCGTCACTTCGTGACTATTTTTTTCGCAGTAAAATGTTTAATCACGATTGATATGCGTTATGACCATTTTACAATAAAAATTGTCGGTAATGTAGATAGTACTTCGTACATTCGTGATTTCATCAATGCTGGTACGCCGTATCTAGCCAATCACAGGCTAGTATCACTAGTCGGCTGACCGCATGCCGCGTGAAGGTATATCCGCAATTAGCGTGTCAAGCGGCACGCGGCAAGTCACATCTAACCAATCAAAATCTAGTATCACTAGAAATGGTAGCTTTGATTGGTTAGTTGGGGTTTACCGCGTGGCGCGCTAATTGTGGATCCACCCTGACGCGCCAATTGCGGAAGGCCGTTGCTAGCTCCACGGCTAACGTGGATATAATTTTGACACTAAATCCACGGTATTACGTCTTGTCAAGGGGTGACGTCATTAATTCGGCGACGCGAATACGAGCTGCACCTACTGCGCATGTCCGGGGACAAAATTATTCCATTATGAAAGTTTCAAACATTTTCATATTTTAAATTGATTTTTAATTATTTGCAAGTTGAATATGACCAATAAAAAATACTAGAGTAAAGTTTCTCCAAGTCCGAGCGATTGATTTTGTTTGTAGTTAATAATTATTATCATTCGATTTCTCAGAAACAGACTTTTACGCCTTGGGAATAGGCAACCAATCGTGCGCACCTCTGTCCCTATAATCTCAGGAACCTGAAATAATTTTCCAAGTCCCCAGACATGCGCCGAACGTAATGCCGTGGATTTTGTGTCAGCATTATATCCACGTTAGCCGTGGAACTAGCAACGGCCATTGCGGAACCACTTTCAAACCTCGCGCGAATTTTTACTTGCTATTTTGTCTTTTTGTGTTCGTTGGTTAAATTAAAATTTGCCGCCAAACGTAACCGAAAAAGAAAAAACCGCATCTGTATAAAGCCCCCTTAATACAGTTACATACAATTATACCCCTATACCCTCTTTATAAAGTTATTTTGAGTAATGTTCATCAAATATTTAAGATGTATGTTCTGAAAATAATTGTAGTCTGATCACTTTAATGTAAAACCAATAATCTATAGTAATTTAGAGTAAGCTAAGAATTAAATTTACATAGATTTGAATAAAATTTCCTTTAATGAATCCTTAAAACATGTTGGTGACCTTGATTCAAATTCATATTTTAAATCGGCTCGTTACTATGTTTTCCCTGTAACGCGTTTTCTACAAGACAATATATTTTTGCTATTTTCTGGTAGCGCAGAGTTTGGTTAGTTATGTTGTAATATTGCAGAAGATAGTTAAGTAACGGCCGTTGCTAGCTCCACGGCTAACGTGGATATAATTCTGACACAAAAATTCACGGCATTACGTTCGGCGCATGTCTGGGGACTTGGAAAATTATTTCAGCTTCCTGAGATTATAGGGACAGAGGTGCGTACGATTGGTTGCCTATTCCCAAGGCGTGTTTCTGAGAAATCTAATTATAATAATTATTAACAACAAACAAAATCAATCGCTCGAACTTAGAGAAACTTTACTCTAGTATTTTTTATTTGCATATTCAACTTGCAAATTAATTAAAAATCAATTTAAAATATGAAAATGTTTGAAACTTTCATAATGGAAGTCCCCGGACATGCGCAGTCGGTGCAGCTCGTATTGTCGCCGAATTAATGACGTCACCTTTTGACAATGACGTATGCCGTGGATTTCGTGTCAAAATTATATCCACGTTAGCCGTGGAGCTAGCAACGGCCATTTATTAACTGCTCGTCCATCTCTTTTTTCTTTATCATTCACCCAAACCCAGGGGTTTTTTCTTAAACCTTGGCAGTCTGACGGCCCTCTCTTCAGCCTAAAAACATCCCTTCTACACATAAATAAAACAATAATATGTTAGTCAAATATTTTCATTTAGACTTCCCTTTTCAGAACCAACCGTGACAGTACCGTTAGATACGACAGATGCTATTATTCCATTATTCTTACCGGATCCAAGAGATGGTTCACTTTATCTCCTTGGAAATAGTAGAGAACCTCTCAAGAAGTTGCCATTTACTATACCCCAGTTGGTTGCCTCTTCACCTTGTCGTAGCTCAGATGGAATACTTTATACCGGTAAGTAAAAGCAAACTCAAAAAAATATTGTCAACTGTTTTATTTTTGAAAATTAATAAAAAATATTATTACTAGGCAAGAAAAAGGACACATGGTTTAGTTTGGATCCTAGGACAGGTCATAGACAACAGGTTCTTGGATGGGATACCATGAGTCCAACTTGTCCTATAGAAAGTGTTGATGCAGTCTATGTGGGTCGAACACAGTACTCTATTATGATGGTAGATAGCCGTAATACTCAACGTAAATGGAACGTAACATTTTATGACTATTCCGCTAACTCTATGGGCAAGGAAATGCTCCAAAATTATGGTTAGTTTTCTTTTTTTTTTCTCTCTCTTTTTAAACTTGTTGTTTCAAAATAGATTTGGTTCATTTTGCATCGACTTCTACTGGAAGGCTGATCACAATGGATCGTAGGCGGGGTTCAATGCTATGGGACACCGATCTTAGCAGTCCTGTCGTTGCAGTTTATGTTTTGGATTCAGAAGGGTTGTTAAATGTACCATTTACAAGTATGGCTAATCACACCATAGCACATTTAGCAACTCAACTTCTCACACATCAGCAGCCGTTTCAATATCAACCAACTCATATGAAGCTCTAGTAAGTCATTTCTATAAATATGAAGGTTGAAGTTTGACTACATTGAATTTTTAGCCCAACACTTTATATTGGAGAACATTTGTATGGTTTGTATGCACTTCCATCGTTGGTGGATCAAAATATGGTTACTATAACCGCATCTGAAGCGGGACCATTATTATTGGAGGGGCCTGAAGCACCAAAATGTCCTCAACCGTATCCAAAATATCCGGTTCCAGGTCAAAATTACCACATACCTCCAGGTAATTTTTTTTTATTTCTAAAATTCTTGAGATTAAAAATTGCAGCCTTTTAACAAATGAATAATTAAATTAATGATATAGCAATAAAAAAAAATATATATATTTGTTTTTTAAAATTTTCTTCAGTATTAAAAAAACATAAGAAAATTGTGAAGTTACATTTTGTAGAGTAAAAAAAGAAAAAAAGTTCAAGGCCGTTACTAGCTCCACGGCTAACGTGGATATAATTCTGACATAAAATCCACGGCATTACGTTCGGCGCATGTCTGGGGACTTGGAAAATTATTTCAGCTTCCTGAGATTATAGGGACAGAGGTGCGCACGATTGGTTGCCTATTCCCAACCAAACTTTCGTAATGGAATAATTTTGTCCCCGGACATGCGCAGTAGGTGCAGCTCGTATTCGGGTCGCCGAATGACGTCACCCTTGACCAGACGTAATGCCGTGGATTTAGTGTCAAAATTATATCCACGTTAGCCGTGGAGCTAACAACGGCCATTCTTCAAGTGTTAAACTTCTTTTAAACTCTAGGTGTATACCAGATAGATCCGTTAACATTTCAAAGTGTGCCAAATAACCACACCATCATTTATATTGGCCATTACAATGTGCCTGACTTCGGTTCTAGCAGGCTTCTGATTTCTGGACAAAATGTATTGCAAATGAAGCTTCTAACAGATGAAAGTGCAAGCGGTAAACTGGTTGATGAAGGAAAAGATACTTCTAAGAATCTCTACGGTGGTGATTCCACTAAAATTAACTTTGAAACTCAAAATCATGAGGTAGCACATGTTTATTTTAATTTTTTTAAACTCGTTATAATATTGTTTTATTAACAGAAGCAACAACAATCTATTGGTGTACAAACAGAATCAATAGAAAATATAGATATGCCGTCAATTGAAAATATAGAAAAGCCTTCAATTCCAGAGGATTCATTTTCATATAGAATTGTTATAATGATGGCACAGCAAAGTTTTAAACATGTTAAGCGATGGATTAATCAACAAGAAAATAAAGGACTTAAACTTACCTTAATTATTCTTATCGGTTGCATCATTGCCATGTTTTGGTATTTACAAATGCAGGTCCGTGAGTTTCAGCAGTTATCTCAAAATGGATCCAGATCTAGTCAGGCTAGCTCAGTAGGACGGAATGGTCCCATTACTGCAGTAGCAGAAGAGTTACCAGATGGTTTGGTTAGAATTGGAAAAATTACATTCCATCCTGAGCAATTACTTGGGAAAGGATGTGAGGGCACTTTTGTGTACAGGTAACGTCATGGAAATTTAGATTATGGATAGTTCTTTAAACTTTTGTTTTTGTTTCAGAGGGGAATTCGATAAAAGAAAAGTAGCTGTAAAAAGACTACTTCCAGAATGTTTTACATTTGCTGATCGAGAAGTGGCTTTATTACGAGAGAGTGATGCTCATCCAAATGTTATACGCTATTTTTGTACAGAACAAGATCGTATGTTTCGTTATATTGCATTGGAATTATGTCAGTTCACGCTACATGATTATGTGCAAGGCAAATGTGACACTTCTGTTATGTCTTCTCTGGATATTTTGCGACAAGCTACTGCAGGTCTTGCACATCTACATTCTTTGGATATAGGTAAGGATGACGATAGGTGATGCTGAATTCTTTTGTTAAATTATGAGGATCTTTTAAATGGAAGGAGCATTTCCCTATGCGGCACTGCATAACTGTTGGTTTGAAGAAGATTGACAAAGACGACAATACAATTGTTTGAAAGTGCAACAGGAATTAATACATAGTGCACATGCGCAACATTAAACAGCTGAAGGCGTGGCTTTATTGACGCTCAACAGCAGTGTTGTTCATTAGGTAAATCCGCAATTGACTTGGCGCGCGGTAAAACGCATCTAACCAATCACAGACTAGTAATACTAGTCTGTGATTGGTTAGACAAGGCCTACCGCGTGACGCGCGATCCGCAATTGACGCAATGACAGACTAGCATTTCTAATATTACTAGTCCGTGATTGGTTAGATGTGGTTTACTGCATACAGCATGACGCGCCAATTACGAATCCACATTGACGCGCCATTTTTGTATTCATCCTTACGCGGCACGCGGTAAAACGCATCTAACCTAGAAGTACTGGTCTGTGATCGGTTAGATGCGGCTTAAGTCGCCATTTCCTAAAACCGTGCATCGGTGACAACGCGATGCATGATTTGGGACAACATGATCATGCAGAATTTGCTCAAGCGGCGTTCATTGCATATGATTTTCAAGAATCACGAGCGCGGTTATTGAAAATCATAGACAATAAGCGCCGGTTGAGCAATTTCTGCGTGAATACTCGCATCGCGTAGTGACAGCTGCGCAGTTCTAGGAATTATCGCCTGACGCGCCAATTGTGGATCTACTTTAAAGCGGAGCGCAAACCGGGGCGGGCGCTGCCGCGGTGGCGGTGGCGAACTACAAGTGCGCACACTGACGCGTTCTATGTCTCAGGACTCAGTCCGCTTGTAAATTTGCAGCAATGGACGTAGAAGGAGAAGTGTTATTGTTGGATGATACTGAAAAATAAAAAAAGGACAATCCTTACATTATTAACTTTTCAAAATGTAGTTCATGTAAATCCGGGCTCTTGAGTTCTATACATACCAGTTCCTCCAAAAGATTTTGCAATACTGTCCCATATTTTGTCCTTCTGCTTTATATTTTTGTATTCTCGGTTCGACAAGTCATATAAAATAGGGTTCAAACGCACCATTTCGATGAACTTTTCGGTTCCACTTATTTTGTTCAGCTACCGTACGCACGCGGTCTGGCGGGCAAACACTGCATGCAGCATTTGCCCGCCTGGCGATAGTGAAGAATTTACGGATCGCCCGTCTGTGTGCGGACTTCCTTTGAAACTCTATACCTAAATACGTTAGTTCCCCGCCTCCGCGGCCGCAGATCATGCCCACATCGCGCCGGTTTGCGCTTCGCTTTATGAAGTCGCCAATTGCCGCGCTTCAAATTTTTGCACGCATGTGCCGAAAATTCCTATTATATGTCTATCTTTGTCAATCTTCTTGGAACCAATTTCAAAATGGTATGCTCCTTCCATAAAGGAGTAGAGTATTGGTATAGGTTGCAATAGACCAATATGTAGTAACCTTGTCGCACCTATAGGTTGATCCTGTGTTTAAGATTTATTTTTTTTATTTCAGTACATAGAGACATTAAACCTCATAATGTTTTACTCTCAATGCCGAATTCAGGAGGTGAAATTCGTGCAATGATCTCAGATTTTGGTTTATGCAAAAAATTGCAAGTAGGCAGAGTTTCATTTTCCCGTAGATCAGGAATTACTGGCACTGATGGTTGGATTGCTCCAGAAATGCTGAATGGAAATGAGCGTACAGTAAGCATAAACATTTGTTTCAATATTCTTGTTTTTATTGAAACATTTTTTTCCAGACTTGTGCTGTTGACATGTTTTCTTTGGGTTGCCTTTTTTATTATGTTTTGTCAGAGGGTGGACATCCTTTTGGAGATGCTTTACGTCGGCAAGCCAATATTCTTGGCGGTACTTTTGATTTAGAAGATTTAAAAGGAGCACAATGGCAAATTGCTTTGCAAAAGCCTTTGTTGGGAGCTCTTATTTCCCCTCGGCCACAAGAACGTCCACCTTGTATTGCTGTTTTAAATCATCCAATGTTTTGGAACAGTGCTACTATTTTAGCATTCTTCCAGGTGGGTTTTAATTGAAAATCAATTGATTTTAAGAGAAACTTATTCTTTTCCAATTTATTTAGGATGTTAGTGATCGCATTGAGAAAGCAGAATTAGAAGATCCAGTGCTGAAAACTTTGGAAAGAGGTGGAGGATTTGTAGTGAAAGGAGATTGGCGTCAACATATCCATGAAGAAGTGGCGAAGGATTTAAGAAAGTATCGATCTTATCGTGGAGAGTCTGTGCGAGATTTACTAAGAGCTCTCAGAAACAAGGTATGAATAAATAATATTTGGTTAACGCATTGTGACAAGGGTTAGGTGATAGAGTTAGACATTAGATTGTTGTTTGTACTGCCCCCAAGGAAGTTCACCTGACCAAATATCAACATTATAGCAACTTTCTATGGATTACATTTAACTGCTTCCATACCATCTTACAGAAAGCCGTTGCTAGCTCCACGGCCGACGTGGATATAATTCTGACACAAAATCCACAGCATTACGTTCGGCGCATGTCTGGGGACTTGGAAAATTATTTCAGCTTCCTGAGATTATAGGGGCAGAGCTGCGCACGATTGGTTGCCTATTCCCAAGTCGTAAAAGTCTGTTTCTGAGAAATCTAATTATAATAATTATTAACTACAAACAAAATCAATCGCTCGGACTTGGAGAAACTTTTACTCTAGTATTTTTTATTGGTCATATTCAACTTGCAAATTAATTAAAAATCAATTTAAAATATGAAAATGTTTGCGACTTTCATAATGGAATAAAAGTCCCCGGACATGCGCATTAGGTGCAGCTCGTATTCGCGTCGCCGAATTAATGACGTCACCGCTTGAAGACGTATGCCGTGGATTTAGTGTCAAATTTATATCCACGTTAGCCGTGGAGCTAGCAACGGCCCTTACAGAACCAAAACTTTCCTATAACAATGACCCTGAAATGGGTGCTGTAACATTCTTTTCGTGTGTTGTTTTTCTTTTTAGGTTTGTGTATACTAAACATAATTTGTTGTTACAGAAACATCATTACCGCGAGTTGACACCAGAAGCTAGAGAAACTTTGGGCGACATTCCAGATGGGTTTACAAATTATTGGACCTCGAGATTTCCCCTTTTATTGGTTCATTCTTGGTTAGCAATGCAAATTGTTGGAAATGAAAATTCATTTACAAATTATTATCACCAATCTCATAGGTATTCACTTTCTAATTATAAAGATATTGAAGATATTTTACATTCTCTTTGTAATGGTACGGACTTAAATGATTTTGATACTAAAAATGAAAAACATTTCAATTCAATGTATACAACAGATCTTTTTTATCAGAAAAAATCGGAAAATGCTCAAGATTTTGTCAATTATAGTAAATATCCTAAAAAGATACAAAAAGCGCCGTATTTTGATTATAACGCCCGTAAATTTAAACAAAATTCTAATAATTATATGAGAAATATTGCGGCACCATCTAATGTAGATGATGGATTAAGTGATACAAATCATAATAATTATCCCAGTGAGAATATGGGTGTAGAAAGGAATATAGGATTATATAGAAATGGTAACCCAAAAATTGTACGAGGATTATCACCTAAAAATAAAAATCTAGCTCGCATTTCACCTTTACCTGTGAATGCATATGAAGATGAATCTTCTACTGCACAGGATAATAAAGATGATGTGGTGATGCAACCTAATTTTGCTACTACTAGCAACTCGCCAGATGCTTTTGTTATTCAAAGGCGTTATAATAAAAGCAAAAAGTCACCAAAAAAATCTGAGGAGCCTTTACAATGGTCTTTGCCTACAGACCATAAAAATATTCATTAATTTACAGTTTGAGAGAAAGCATTTTAACTCGTCAGGTGACCTTTCTGGGGAGGCAGTACAAACACTAGCTGGCTTCAGTTGACTCGGAAACTCGGCAAAAACGCGAATGGCCTTTTAGCGTCAACCAATAAAATTGTTCGATTTTTCAAAACGTCGCATTCCCTTGGTTGGCGCTAAAACAGGATGCGCTTTGTGCTGAGTTGCTGAATCATTTCAACCCAGTTCATCTAAAGTCTAACGCTATCATGTGACCTTTGTTGAGATAAAGCTCTTCCCAGGAGGGTCACCTGGTGTGACTGTGACCTTGTTTGTTTGTGATGCCCTCTAGGAAGGTCGTGTGAACAAATTTCCTAATAGCCTCGTCCAACACCATAATGGATCCGCAATTCGCGCGTCACGCGGCATGCAGCGCGCGGTTAACCGGGTTTAATCAATCACAGACTAGTATTGCTAGTTAAATTAATTCCGCATGACGCGCCGCTTGTAGATCCACCTTAAAGCGGTCATTGGTTAGGTTTGGCGGCAAGTTCAAATTAACCAATGGTCCCGCCCAACAAACAAATAGCGCTTTACCGGTGTTGGACACAGTTAATTTTTCTAAAATCTACACTTTTTGAAATATCCTCTGGTGTCTCATCTATCATAATGGTTCCTCTTATCTCTCTAATGGAGATATGTGATGTTTGCTTTGGTGATAAAGTGTCCTTGTTTTAATTTTTGGAAACTTAAAGTATTTTTAGTGAGAACATGAATTTGGATTTTTATTTTTAGATAGGATTTAATTTTTAAGTGCAAAGTTTTGAACGTCAAGATGATTAGAAGGGTTACTTAAGTTAATTTTACGCCAAAAAAAAAGATAAAATTAGTATTTTATATAATCTTAAGTAAAGCCTAACAACAAAGTGTTGACAAGTTAAGTAAGTACTAAATATTAAAAAATAATGTTACTTAAATGTAAGAAAATATGAATTCTACATAAGCCAGTATTTGTTCTTACCTTTAGGAAGCTGGATATAAAATTGATATCTTTAGACTCTGTTTATTAGGATCTAAATTTAGTTTAGTCAGTACTGAACAAGTACATTTTAATGTGTGTAGATCACTGTGATATTTTTATTAAGGCACATTCTTACTTTTATATATTGTATGTAATGTTTAAAAGTGGACCAATACTAGGGTACAAATGTACATATATAAGTATGATTAAATAGTATATAAGAATTATTTAATGGTATATATTATATTATTTAATAAAATCAGTGTTTTAACAATAAATTATTTGTAAAAATATTTTAGTTAATTGTACAACTTCACCCTGTGGATGGGGAACAGAATACATCCATAGTCTTTCCCGCTTGTCGTAAGAGGCGACTAAAGGGATACTCCCCTTTTCGTATTTTTTTCTGGCAAAAATTTCCAAATGTTTGCCATTTAGATGTCGTATAATATGTCATACATACCTTATCCTATTTGTTTTCTACTCTGGTTGTTGTTTAGGTGGTTGATGTCCTATATTAATAAAAAGTATTTATTATTGGTTTCTTCTCTTTAGTGCAATATTCCTGTTTTTTCTACTTGAATAAATTTCAACCGTCGAGATTTTGTGGCCAGCTCGCACAGGTCGTCATCGTTGGTCACTGGAATATCACGGCAGATCGTTAGCAATGCTAGACCATTTAAAAAGTTCTCGCTAATTGAGTTACGCAGATACGTCTCAGTCTCCGAAGGGTAGAAAACGATCGTTCAGCAGAAGCTGTAGTAACAAGCACTGTAGCAAGAATCTGTAACAACTTTCGTATTGTCGGAAAAAGGATACTATCACAGTTGTGTAGAGCATTTATAGGCATCCTTTGGTGGATGTTAGACGACGCCGACGATGCCATAATTGAAGCTCACTGACTGATGCATATCGTGTGCAGTCAACATCTTCTGAATATAAACGCACTATAGATGTTATTGCTTCTTTGTGGTCATCGCTTGCACGGTTTTGAGTTTTACCCAATCTTGGAAGGAATATATCAAAAACCTTTGAGTCAGACAAGCGCGGTTAGTTTATCTGTATCGATGGCTGTTAAAACATCGTCTACAATATTACATTGTTACAGTTCCTACTTGTTTTTTCCCCTTCATCGATAAAATCTTAGAAGGTTTATTAGGAACTGTAGGAATCCCAGTTTCGTCGCAGTTGTAAACACGACTTGCCGAAAAAGGATGTTTATCAAAAATCTCTTCGAGCAGAGTGAAAAACTGACTTACGTTCACTTGGAGCTACTGTCCCCTGAAGGGGAGTAATAAAATTTCAATTCAAGTTGAAATGTTTATGGGAACTTTTTTTCTTAAGATGACTTAAGGAACCACCCTGTATATTATGTTTATTATTAACTTGATGGCAATCCATCTAATTAAATGTCATGGCCCAAGCTGCTGACGAAGAGAAATTTCTTTGTTTCTTTTCAGAAATCCGGCCACCCAATCACGACCAGCAAGTTGATTTTTTGATCCCATTTTTTCCGCAAATTGATATCCTAAGGATCTAAAATCATTTATGGTTAACCAAAAAGTCGTTTTTCCTTAAGCAGCACGTAAGATTTCGTGTTCTTTGTTAAAAGTAGGTTTAAATCGACCTAATCCTTTTTGAGCTGCTACGGCAACTATGGAAACAGACTTAACTCTTCGATATAAAGTAATAACAGGAACTTCATAATCGTTAGCAGCGATTTGATAACTGACTTTTCTTTCTCATACAGTAATAATTGCTTCCGCCATCGC
Organism: Hemicrepidius hirtus; assembly: GCA_963082805.1. Taxonomy (NCBI): domain Eukaryota; kingdom Metazoa; phylum Arthropoda; class Insecta; order Coleoptera; family Elateridae; genus Hemicrepidius; species Hemicrepidius hirtus. Next base: position 35,602,729 of record OY720161.1, on the reverse strand, counting down.
TTCTTCAGTCCAAGACTGTTGCTTTGTTTTCCGTTTCTACGTTCGGACCAGTGCGCGCCAATTATGTAACTGAAAATACAGCGACACTGAAGCATAGGAGTAAAGTGAAATATTTCACACTTCCTCAATCACTTTGCCAAAAAACCTTGACAAAAATTTCAAAGCCAGCTAGAGTTTTTTTTATGAACATATTAGGGGAACGAAGGTGAATGGCGCTCACTTAAGGAAAATTTGAGATTTCTATGAAAGCGTGTGTGCTAAGGAATCGTGATTTTTTGTAAAGGAGTCTCGATATGTTGCAAGTTTATGGATGTATATTATTTATTAACAAAACCGCCCAAAAAGAAAAAAAAAAATAATGTATTGTCATATTGCAATCGCGGCATTACCCGACTCGGTAGGGAAATTCCGCTCAAGCAGAGTGCAATGACGCTCACCAAAACACTGGCACCTCTCTAATCTATTTGCTACGCTAATAGAAAAAAATAAGAACATTCCATTGTTAAAATATATTTTTTATTATAAACGTAAGCAATACCAAAATAACAAATCTATAAAAGGTAACATAAAAAAGTCAATACCAACTGTGATTGAAGGAAAAAAAATCAAAAATAATAAAAACGACACTTGAACTATGGCATACAGAAGTCGCAAATATATCCGTGAGGGCGGTCAGCACCAGTGCAGTCCGCGTGGGCCCACTTTCCACAGAGAGTGCAGCGGAACCATAATTCATTCTTGCCAGGTTCCTGACAGATCATGCACAGCTCGCCGTGCTCTACTCTGTGCTCCATTCCAGCTGAAAATAAAAACTGTGTAGGAATTTCAAACTTTATGTTGCTATTTTTATTTATTTCTCACCAATTTCGTTGTCCGACATCTCTACATCATCAAGTTCATCATCGTCAACAATATCCTGAAGGTCAACGTTCTCTTCATCTGAAGAATCATCGAAAACTTTTCTTTTGGTCATCTTTTCCTTCCCAGATTTAGAACATTTACCTTTGTCCTTTCCTTTGCCTGTGGCTTGTGCCTCCAACCTTTTCTTTCTTTTCATTTCTAGTATTTCTAACTCTTCTTTCATAGGGGTTGACGTCAGGATTTGGGACCTTTGTTTCTTTCGCCGAATGATTTTCTTCTTTTCCGGTGCTGATGGACTAGGAGAAATTTGTGAAAATGATATGTTGATATCTTTTTTATCTGTTGGTTTCATATTCTTTTTCCATTGAATACCGGAACATCCCGCTGTTGGTTCAACCGTTCTTGGTGCTGAAACAGGCCTAATTGTTGGTTGGATGTCTGCAGGAATTATCTGTTTTTCTGCTAGTGGTCTACGAGTATCTCCATTGCTCGACTCGTTGGTTCCATCAACGTCCAAACCACCATTTGGCGTTTCGGGAGCAAAATCGTATTCATCGAATACACCTGGATTCATTGGAAAAATACCTGCCGTACGAAATCCATTTACTGCTTTTTCTGCCACCGCTACTTTTAAATATGCTTTTGTAAACAAACCTGGAACATCAGTGTTTGTTATTCTCAAATAGGGATTCGTTTTCATAAACAGTTCGCATTCAAAACTGTAAGATTTCTTCAGAGGACCAAAGAAAGTTAAGTCTAGAGGTTGCAGCCTGTGAGAACTATGCGGAGGAATACTTAACATAACAATGCCGATATCTCGACAAAAGTGGTAAATAGCCAGTGACGAGTGGCTTGAATGATTGTCAATGACCAGAAGCACTGGATTATCTTTGCTAGCATTTGTGGATTTTACGAAATGCTCCAACCAGACTCTAAATAACTCTTCGTTTATCCATCCATTCTTAGAGCACCGATATATGGAGCCTGGAGGACCATTCCTTTCCAACGCAGAAGTCATCCTAACCCGTGGATAAATGAACATAGGTGGCACGAATGAACCAGCTGCGCTCATCGAACAGCACACTGTAATAGTCTTTCCTCTTTCTAAACTTGTAATTGCGCCTACTTGTTTCTGCCCTTTTGGACCCACGATTTTAGCTGGCTTATGAACAGCTGTGATTCCTGTCTCGTCCATATTGTAGATTCTTATAGGGTCAAAATTGTATTTAGACATCACTTCTTCCAAGTTTTCGAAAAACCTCGAGACTTCTTGTTTGTTAAATGCGGTAACCCTGTTTAGGGAGGTTGCTTCTGGCTTTCTAAAACTCAAATTGGGCTGTCTGGACATAAACGAGTACAACCAGTCTTTTCCTGCGGTTCTTGTATCTTTATTGAAACGATTTGGGATTTGGTTTGTCTCTGCAAATTCAAAGACGGCTCTACGTAACTGGAGAGGTGTGAGACCAAAAAACATCTTCGACAGGTTGAGAAGTTGCTCACAGATTTCTGTTTCTTGCTCTCTGGTAAATACTGACTTTCTTCCTAATCTAGCTCCATAGTATCCTTCTTTCAGCCTGTCACGGAGGCTACTATAGGGCACTTCATATTTTCTACATGTTGCTCTAATTTTATTTCCTTCCTTTACTGCCCTAATCGCAGATCGCATGGATTCCTCACTCCAAGAGGCTTTATTAGTCTTTCGTTCTATTATTTTTGGCATCTACAGTAATAAATAACATGTAATACTATATAGTTGGGTATTATATTACCTAATAATTAATTAATAATATCATGTAATATAGTTGGGTAATAGCGCTCACTTTGAGCGCCATTATCCGTTCTTACACTAAACAATAAACAACATTGTTTAACCTCTAAATCAAAATTTATATTACAAAACGCCTATACCTAATGGAATTACATATCCCACATTCTTAACTACAATACTTGGAATCGTGAAATTATTAAAAATTAGTTTGCTTACCGTTATTTAAAATATCTCAAAATTTATTACTCAGACGCACACAACATGTAACTGGTGGTAACTCTAGCACTGATCCTCCAAGCAACATGGCGTTTTAGCGGGTACTTCTACTAAATATTAGTAGATGGCGCACGGGGTTCTGAATTCGGTACATCCCACAGAAGCTGCAAAATATCGTGAGCGGTATTGGCCGCTGAGCGTCATTACCCTTCGTTCCCCTATATATAAATAATTACAGTTTGTTTATACAACAGGACAGGACAACAAGGCAATGTTTGTCTTTCACTCTTTCTTAAAACTCGCTATACCATGCGATTATTATGCGTGGAAGCAAAAAGGTCTACGACATTGTCCAAATTAATATCGCTCTTTCTAGCGAGAATATGCATATGTTTGACAATCTTTCATTTATCATACGAGTTCGTAAATTCTGTTTTTACTCGCTTCAAACAAGAAAGTGAACGCTCATCGCATGATGCCGTAGTAAGTGCGATTTTAGTGAGGTCGTACAATGTTTCGAAAGCATTTTTGTACCCTTCCAAAAATATTAAAAATTTAAGCGACGACTGTTGATATTTAAATTTGATTATTTTTTTATTATTCCTTCAATTAATTTGATTTCTGAATCGATGGTATTTGATTCGATGTTTTTGTTATAATGCTTAGCAAATTGGTTAGAGCCTCGGAATCTAAAAATAAATCGTTCTTAAGACCAAGAGCATTTAAAGATGAAAATATGAAGTCGTTATTAGAAAAAATCTTGGTTTCAGTTCGGCTATAATAACTCTATCCAAAACCGTATACAAACAATGAACCTTTAAAAAATGTTGATCGGTTACATTCATATTATTTTCGCTTTCTAAATTACACTCAACAATATAAATTGTTTTAGTTTCTATGGCAACATGTGTGGCACATACAATGAACATATGTAACACAAGCAATGCACATGCGCATGCATGTCCTTTACCACATCTTCCTTGTAGATTTATCAAGAATATGCAAAGCAAATTATGAATTCGTTATTCTTACCTGATAATTAGCACAAGTATGACTTTATGTCACAAAACCAGGATTCTACTGCAAGTTTTTTTGATTTCTTCTTCATAGGAGGTTTTGAAGGTTTTGATGCTTTGGCTTTAGTTGCTGCATCTTTGACTTCATTTCTTTTGGAAAACCGCCCGACTATCGGGCCCAGATGTCGGGGCCTTTTGTAAAAATTTTCAAACGTGTTTGACCCTGCTGACCAACCTGCCTTTGCTCTGGTGACTTCAGTACTAACTCCTTTTCTCGCTGCAGCCGATGTGAGTGCGTACTATGTCCAGAAGAGACAGTGGTATCAATGGCACTTTCTTTGTTACTTTGCTGCTTAGCCCTCCCGAGGGTCCTAGTCTGTTTTAGGTAAACTGCTAAGTGTGCTACCCCGCACAACAAAGGCTTTTCCTCAAGGAAAGAAAGCCATAACACCCGTTGTTCCCTGTTAAGAGCGAATATCTTGATTATTTTTGAAATTCATATTTCAATTCCTCCTTCCTTTCGTTGGCAGTCTTTTATTGAAGATTATTTATTGAAGGTAAGCATTCCGTGCTATACTCGGTGGAAATAATAAACAAGTATTTAACCCCTGCAACTACCTACCTTTATTAAAAGATTGTGAATGGTTTAATTAGGATAAATTTGACGTACTCACCGCAATCAAAAAGGCACCGGTTTATTGACCACAGTTTCCAGCTATCATCTGCTGGTTGATGATTTTTAATAGCTTTGTCAAATTGTGGCTGTAGCTTGTAAGGTGGCCAAAATATTTTTTTTTTCGTGGTGTTAACCCATATACATACCTACTAACTAACGTATACTGCAGATACACTGCTGGACCTTGTCGCCAACATTAAGGTACAGATATATATTTCCGCACCGTAGAGATTCTTATGCTGTTTACGCATCCAGTACGATCAAACGTCTTGAAACTTTCGTCTTGTTCGCTTTGTTGTGGTTTTGTTAAGAAAAACGTGTTTCGCACCTGCGCGTTTATCGCACACTACAGAAAGGTGTAGTCAAACCTCTCTCTCTGTTGGCGACACATTCTGCTTATTGAGAAGATACGCTGTCCGCAGTATAGGTTAGTTAGTATGTATATGTGTTAACCACGCTCTACTTATGGGAGCTATACTGTCATCGGTGAACTCAACTCCTACAAATGCCATAATTTAAATCGGAGGGACCGATCTATAACCACGAAACCAAGTAAACTGTACAATAATTGTTTATACCTATACAGATTGTTTCAAAAATAATGATCTGAACTGCATCACATCAGCAACGAACAACAAAAACCAATTTAGTGCCAAATTAGTGGTTAATTTACTGCGAAACTAATTACCTGAAACTATCTAGGTTAGATACACGTGGAGCTGGGAGAAGAGAGGTACGGCCGCAACCAGAATGCAACGCGGTATCCAATATTATAACAGCGCATGCGCCAGGACTTGGCGTACATCGAATTGATAATACGAAAATACTTTATTATGATCTAGTGAGGGTATAATATTATCAAACTTGTACAATATATATTTACTGTTGATATGCTATTTTTAGAGGGCATGGGACCACGTTTTTAAACATTACGCACCTATTACGATTTAAATTTTTTTAAAAATAATACAATATTGCTTTCATACCATTTAACTATTTATTCCTTCGATTAATATTATACAAACAATTTATTAGTTATGGAGGTAGAACAAAGTCTTTCTGTATTCACTAGGAGTTGAAATCCATATCCTCAAGCCCCACCTGAAATATTCAGAATTACTATCAGTTTATCCTAAGAAATAATTGATCTTTACCGCTTTCTCTTCTTTTTTAACGCAAACCAATATATTCACTGCCGTTTCGCACGGATCAGCGTCGTCTTTTACTGAAAAGAAAAGTTTGTGTAAAACATTAACTTTAAAACGATGATATATATTTTACCTTCCGCTAAGCAATTTTCAGCCACCTGCTTCATTTTTGTGTATAAATCATCATCAAGAGCTTTCAGTGAATTCAACCAGGCGTAGGTTCCCTCCTTGCTGATTATTCCAGCTGCATCTTGCTAAGATCAAATAGGAATTATCCTTTTATTTTTTATTCACATTTAAGGAGCTCAAGAAGTTGGGAAGAGAAAGTAAATGTTTGACATAAAAAGTATTTTTCATAAGTAGGTACCTACTATACTAGTGGAGGACGTCAACTAGGATCTAACCCCCATCTAACACCTAAATTAAGACGCAAATCATACATGTTCATAGAGAAAATGGTATTACTACATACTCCTTCCGGGACGGATTGAACCATCCATGTTTGTAGTCGTAGTTTAAAAGTCTATTCCGCTCCTTTACTGAGCTACGCCCACTACAGTTCAATGATATCCTATTCCAAATATTTAATACGACTGTTTGGTAATTTTATTATACTTACGAAGCCCATCTTTTTATTCATGCAAGCCACAAAGCATTTAGCCTTAGATGTTTGTGGTGGCTGATGGTTGAATAATGGGGACAGATCATCTAAAACAAAAAAGAACATACTATCGCACTTCCTCTTTTCTTTAACGACAATGATTGTATGAATTTCCTATGACCTGACCATGTGACCTTATCCGCTTTGAGCATGCCAAGATTAATAAAAACCGAAGACCGCTTCTGCACGACTTCGATCGATTGCAGATTCTATGTTGCATTCGGCGTGCTCTGCGTTTGCGCATTGCATTCAGTTACCCCGAATAGTAACGGAATGTGATGATATGTGTTATCTATGCCGACTCTCAAACTCCGATGCGTACTCCCTTACAGAGTTCGGGTCAATATTAAATGTTTGCATACTACAAAGTAAACAAACATAATAATACAACACTAGGGGCTGTATACACTTAGACATGCAGAACATGCCTTGCATTCATGGAGCATGATTATGATGATTCTTCTTCTTCTTCTTCTTTTGCCCTTTTTATTGCGCCCAGAGTTGAGCATAGGCCTCCCTTTTCTTTCTTCAGTTGTTCCTGTTCTGAGCTATACTTGTCCACTTCCACCCAGCAGGGCTCTCTTTATGTCGTTATACCATCTTGTAATCGGTCTTCCTCCCATCGGAAGACCGATGATGATTATGAATGCTAGTTAGAAGTTAATGCAATGAATACCTCTCATGGTATAGCAAATGAAAAATATTCTTAATAAACGACTAAGATCTATAAAGAATGATTAAAATACACTTTACTAATCTACCTTCACTGGCGCCTACTTCTGCCTTACACTGTCCCCCAAGTTGCAGCATCTGAGCTTTCATTTGTTCCATTAATTCGGGGGAAATCTAAGTAAAAAATTTACCATAAACAAAAGGTAACAGTGTGGATAGAAGTCTTGCATTATCTCACGGTCCCCCTGCAGAGAACCCAAAATGGCCGCTGGCCGTCATACCTAGGCCATACAGGTTATATTCCGACCTTCCAGGAACTCTCTGCGCAATTCTGGGTCCATGAGATAGTACAAGACTTTTCTACCTATTGGTAGTATTCGTTTAAATTAAAACATTCTACGAGTTTTGATGCTTACCCCATACGCCATCGCAAGAAAACATGTAAATACTACGAAATATTTCATTTTGATTGTTACGCACTTAACAAAAAAATGTCCTATCGAACACTGCTCCTTATTTTTATATCATATCTGAAGGTTTCCGTGCCATCGGTGTAAATCTACTAGTAGTAATTTTAGTGTTCTAATTACATGTTTGTTATTTACTTTAAACTGAAAATTATTAAGTATTTCATTACTATTCGCTCAAGCTAAACGTTATTAAGTATACGGCAATAAAATATTACCTCTTATAATAGTAATTATCGGGGAAACAAAATTTCATAATTAGTTAATGAATATTTAAAGTCGTTGTTAATGGCAACTCTGTAAAATGTTCTGCAATCAAGTTAATTTATAATAATTAAAAGTAGGTGAATAAATATAATACAGGAATTAATAGTCGTTTCTACACCCGAAAATGGCTTATTAAAACAAACAATTTTTTTTAGTTTAAGTTTAGTTTTTGATTTGGGGCCTTGATTCGTAGATATTGGATTTATTTTGTTTTTTAACAATCTTCACAATTCCCTAATTAATATTGCTTTAAAGAAGCGTTTTTATGAAAGTCTAATGAAGAGAGTTTAGTGGACGGTAATGAAAACTTGAAATAGGAGAAAAACTGAAGAGACAAACGCACTGTTTGTTTATTCATGATTTTTGTCGTAATAATAAGCAACAAACAAAAAGAATTCAACTTTGCCGTCTGGATTAAAACGGACGGCGAATTCATCTCACTTGGCAATCCATGTTGCTGACTATTATCTAATAGATGGCACCACAGAGAAGACCTATCCACGGCCACCTTCATTAATGACATAAGCTGTCATTAATGAAGTTGGCCGTGGACCTATCAAGGCCAACTGTATCTAATGCGACTTATTAGATACAGTTGGCCTTGGACCTCATCAAAATTGGGTCGGCCATTTAAGGGGCCTGCAGCGCTTTATAAAATTTTATGCAACCCCTTATGCATATTCCAAATTTTTGTTAATAATTTTTTTCTCGATGGAGGAATTGAAAAAAAATATGCAAGTTTGTTTGTGGAGTCAGCTTGCCTAGATACTTCTCGGATAGTCCTTATGTTTTCAACAGGTAAAAAATCATCTTTGGAGAAAACATCCGGTTTGAAAAGAAATGTGCCTGTAACCTCGAAACCTTTGATTCCTTTATCTAGTGTAGCTATCCTGCTAAAGGCCTTGTTGAATATCTTCGCAAGTTCTGGGGTAGTGATTTTTTTCTACAGAACGACTCCTTGAAAACTTGTCAAATTCGAAGTTATAGGCTGTTTTTAGTGGTTTATAAAATGTTAAATCTAGTGATTGGATACGTAGGAACAATGGGGTGGTATTGTCAGGATTACGATCCCATTTTCTCTGCAGAAATTATTTGCTATGAGGGTGCAATGACTAACGTGGTTGTCAATTATCAGTAGGACTGGATCATCGTTTACAAAACGTCGAAAACGATCAAGCCATTCGACAAACAAAGCTTCATTTATTCAACCATTAGGCGAATACGACTATGCTGCACCAGATGGCCCTCTTCAACGTTGGCTTCCAGATTGGCTTCATCCTTTTACGTGCGAATAAGAAAGGGCCGTTGCTAGCTCCACGGCTAACGTGGATATAATTTTGACACTAAATCCACGGCATTGTGTCTTGTCAAGGGGTGACGTCATTAATTCGGCGACGCGAATACGAGCTACACCTACTGCGCATGTCCGGGGACAACAAAATTATTCCATTATGAAAGTTTCAAACATTTTCATATTTTAAATTGATTTTTAATTAATTTGCAAGTTGAATATGACCAATAAAAAATACTAGAGTAAAGTTTCTCTAAGTTCGAGCGATTGATTTTGTTTGTAGTTAATAATTATTATAATTAGATTTCTCAGAAACAGACTTTTACGCCTTGGGAATAGGCAACCAATCGTGCGCACCTCTGTCCCTATAATCTCAGGAAGCTGAAATAATTTTCCAAGTCCCCAAACATGCGCCGAACGTAATGCCGTGGATTTTGTGTCAGAATTATATCCACGTTAGCCGTGGAGCTAGCAACGGCCATAAGAAAAACGGAGGAACGTAAATCCCCGAAGCACTGAAACAGCACATGGCAGTAGTAGTTTTGCCCCTTTCTGCGCTTGTAATAAAGCCTACTCTTCTTTGACCTTTCTCAGCCAAAATTTTGGCCGATACTTGAACATTAGTGATGCTAGTCTCATCAGCGTTGAAAATACTGAACGGAGTAAATTTATACTTTTCCATAAGACTGTTGAGTTTGGTAAAAAAATATTGGGCAACTTCTTCCCTATTGACAGCCCCGGCTCAAGAATATTTCAGACTATGGACTCTATGTCCAGCCCTCTAGGCGTCTACTGAAGATGAGAACTTGGTTCCCGAAACGCCTTGTCGAAGATTCGTTAAAACAAAATTTCTACCTAAAAAGTTGTTCTTTTATAATTTCCAAGTCACATTTCCGCATAACATCAAATGATACAGCAAATTAGAAAAGTTAATTGTTCTTGAAAGACTAATTATTAGCTTGCACTGATTTTAACCAATGCATGAAAATAATACTGATAAGTAATAATTGAGCACCAGGCACGTATCATACAGAAGTATCTCTACACAATAATAACCTCTGCCCTCTTCTGCTTGTTATCTCCGCACTAATGCCTCGGTTTTCTTCGTTAATGTAATAATGAAATAATAAATTATAGTACATTATTGTAAAAACATTCCAAACTGTACAATGATACTTCATCTAGGTTCTCGTTTAATCTTTGTGTATTGTATAACGACATTAGGATATAATCAACATATTATTTTGATGGTGAAACGCTTCAGTGAATGTGTTACCTCGTAATTTGCTGTTGTTGACAATAATATCAAAAGCAAATTTTCCTCAAATTTAATCCTAAGGTATGTAACAAAAACGTTTATTTGTTTATTTTATCACAATAAAAACATAGTGCAGAATAAATATATTTGGGTTACTAAAGCTTTTTCTAAAAATATTATTACTAATTGTAATATCTTCTAAAACAGTTTGAATAAATTTTTTATATCACGTTAGTGACTCACAATGCCTTTTGCGTATTTTATCACCATACTAAGCAATAGATAGAAGATGCTATATGTAGGGAATCTCAAGCCAATTTTGAAAAGAAAATAGTTCTATAAACGATTCGACATAAAAATTAACATATCGATGTTCCTTAAAGTTTGAAATTACTCAGAACTATAAAAAAAAATTAATAAACTGGGGAGTACTGTAATACTTATTTTTGTATCAAGGCCAAAAAGCACTTTTTGGCAGACGTGTAAACGCTTCACGATTGTAGGGGAACGAAGGTGAATGGCGCTCACTTAAGGAAAATTTGAGATTTCTATGAAAGCGTGTGTGCTAAGGAATCGTGATTTTTTGTAAAGGAGTCTCGATATGTTGCAAGTTTATGGATGTATATTATTTATTAACAAAACCGCCCAAAAAGAAAAAAAAAAATAATGTATTGTCATATTGCAATCGCGGCATTACCCGACTCGGTAGGGAAATTCCGCTCAAGCAGAGTGCAATGACGCTCACCAAAACACTGGCACCTCTCTAATCTATTTGCTACGCTAATAGAAAAAAATAAGAACATTCCATTGTTAAAATATATTTTTTATTATAAACGTAAGCAATACCAAAATAACAAATCTATAAAAGGTAACATAAAAAAGTCAATACCAACTGTGATTGAAGGAAAAAAAATCAAAAATAATAAAAACGACACTTGAACTATGGCATACAGAAGTCGCAAATATATCCGTGAGGGCGGTCAGCACCAGTGCAGTCCGCGTGGGCCCACTTTCCACAGAGAGTGCAGCGGAACCATAATTCATTCTTGCCAGGTTCCTGACAGATCATGCACAGCTCGCCGTGCTCTACTCTGTGCTCCATTCCAGCTGAAAATAAAAACTGTGTAGGAATTTCAAACTTTATGTTGCTATTTTTATTTATTTCTCACCAATTTCGTTGTCCGACATCTCTACATCATCAAGTTCATCATCGTCAACAATATCCTGAAGGTCAACGTTCTCTTCATCTGAAGAATCATCGAAAACTTTTCTTTTGGTCATCTTTTCCTTCCCAGATTTAGAACATTTACCTTTGTCCTTTCCTTTGCCTGTGGCTTGTGCCTCCAACCTTTTCTTTCTTTTCATTTCTAGTATTTCTAACTCTTCTTTCATAGGGGTTGACGTCAGGATTTGGGACCTTTGTTTCTTTCGCCGAATGATTTTCTTCTTTTCCGGTGCTGATGGACTAGGAGAAATTTGTGAAAATGATATGTTGATATCTTTTTTATCTGTTGGTTTCATATTCTTTTTCCATTGAATACCGGAACATCCCGCTGTTGGTTCAACCGTTCTTGGTGCTGAAACAGGCCTAATTGTTGGTTGGATGTCTGCAGGAATTATCTGTTTTTCTGCTAGTGGTCTACGAGTATCTCCATTGCTCGACTCGTTGGTTCCATCAACGTCCAAACCACCATTTGGCGTTTCGGGAGCAAAATCGTATTCATCGAATACACCTGGATTCATTGGAAAAATACCTGCCGTACGAAATCCATTTACTGCTTTTTCTGCCACCGCTACTTTTAAATATGCTTTTGTAAACAAACCTGGAACATCAGTGTTTGTTATTCTCAAATAGGGATTCGTTTTCATAAACAGTTCGCATTCAAAACTGTAAGATTTCTTCAGAGGACCAAAGAAAGTTAAGTCTAGAGGTTGCAGCCTGTGAGAACTATGCGGAGGAATACTTAACATAACAATGCCGATATCTCGACAAAAGTGGTAAATAGCCAGTGACGAGTGGCTTGAATGATTGTCAATGACCAGAAGCACTGGATTATCTTTGCTAGCATTTGTGGATTTTACGAAATGCTCCAACCAGACTCTAAATAACTCTTCGTTTATCCATCCATTCTTAGAGCACCGATATATGGAGCCTGGAGGACCATTCCTTTCCAACGCAGAAGTCATCCTAACCCGTGGATAAATGAACATAGGTGGCACGAATGAACCAGCTGCGCTCATCGAACAGCACACTGTAATAGTCTTTCCTCTTTCTAAACTTGTAATTGCGCCTACTTGTTTCTGCCCTTTTGGACCCACGATTTTAGCTGGCTTATGAACAGCTGTGATTCCTGTCTCGTCCATATTGTAGATTCTTATAGGGTCAAAATTGTATTTAGACATCACTTCTTCCAAGTTTTCGAAAAACCTCGAGACTTCTTGTTTGTTAAATGCGGTAACCCTGTTTAGGGAGGTTGCTTCTGGCTTTCTAAAACTCAAATTGGGCTGTCTGGACATAAACGAGTACAACCAGTCTTTTCCTGCGGTTCTTGTATCTTTATTGAAACGATTTGGGATTTGGTTTGTCTCTGCAAATTCAAAGACGGCTCTACGTAACTGGAGAGGTGTGAGACCAAAAAACATCTTCGACAGGTTGAGAAGTTGCTCACAGATTTCTGTTTCTTGCTCTCTGGTAAATACTGACTTTCTTCCTAATCTAGCTCCATAGTATCCTTCTTTCAGCCTGTCACGGAGGCTACTATAGGGCACTTCATATTTTCTACATGTTGCTCTAATTTTATTTCCTTCCTTTACTGCCCTAATCGCAGATCGCATGGATTCCTCACTCCAAGAGGCTTTATTAGTCTTTCGTTCTATTATTTTTGGCATCTACAGTAATAAATAACATGTAATACTATATAGTTGGGTATTATATTACCTAATAATTAATTAATAATATCATGTAATATAGTTGGGTAATAGCGCTCACTTTGAGCGCCATTATCCGTTCTTACACTAAACAATAAACAACATTGTTTAACCTCTAAATCAAAATTTATATTACAAAACGCCTATACCTAATGGAATTACATATCCCACATTCTTAACTACAATACTTGGAATCGTGAAATTATTAAAAATTAGTTTGCTTACCGTTATTTAAAATATCTCAAAATTTATTACTCAGACGCACACAACATGTAACTGGTGGTAACTCTAGCACTGATCCTCCAAGCAACATGGCGTTTTAGCGGGTACTTCTACTAAATATTAGTAGATGGCGCACGGGGTTCTGAATTCGGTACATCCCACAGAAGCTGCAAAATATCGTGAGCGGTATTGGCCGCTGAGCGTCATTACCCTTCGTTCCCCTATACACTTCACTGACTCCTGCGGAAAATTGTCCCATTCTTCAGTTAACGCCCTACCAAGATCTACAAGTGAAGCAAGAGCGATTTCTCTTTGTCCGATTCGCCTTCCAATCATGTCCCTTACATGCTCGATTATGTTAAGATCTGAACTACAAGCCGGCCAGTCCATGAATTGAATTCCGGTATCACGAAGATACTGGAGCCAGACTCGAGCCACGTTGGGCCTGACATTATCCTGCATCAGTAAAAAGTTAACCCCAATTAATGATGGGGCAAACGTACCTACGTGTGGTTCCAAAATGTTCGTCACATATCTGCTTTCTGTCACTGAACCCCTATCCACCACCACTAACTCCATTCGAGCGTTCAAAGAAATTTTGCCCCATACCATTATCGGCCCATTTGCAAAAATCGTAGTTGGAAGAATGTTTGCTGGAGCGTACCGTTCTTCCATACGTCGCCACACATTAATTCGTCCATCAGACGATGTTAGCCAAATTTTTGATTTGTCTGTTGCTCCAGTCGTTAATAGACCAATTAATGTGTGTGTTCTGGTTAACCGGAGCCCAGTCGCAGGCTTCCTAGACCTCAATCCCACATCCCTCAATCGTTTTTTAAAGTTTGATCACTTACTCCTACTCGTCGTACTTCAGAAATCTGACTTTGAATATGTCGTCCAGTCACAAGACGTTGACGAAGAGCACTCATTCGAATCAATCTATCGTCTCTTTCGGATGTAGCCTTCTTTCGGCGTTGTCCTCGTCGGCGTCCATATTCTCCAGTCTCTCTGTATCTTCTGGCTGCTCTAGATACGGAAACTTGTTGGATTCCACACACCCCAGCCACATATCTTTGACTACGACCTTCTTGGAGGAGAGTAACAATTCGAACCACTTCTTCATTGCTTAAATGCCTCTGTTGACGACGAGGATCCATTATTGAAAAAAATTAATATCTCAATGTAGCTCACCCCAAACCAGTCGGTTATTGCAAATTACTGACATAACAATGAGCCATAAGTTTTGTTACTGATTACCTATCATATTATGTTTATGTGCAAACCATCAAAGCCTCCTATTGTTTTTACATTTCAGACAATAAAGATTCAAGCTTAGACATCAATCTCCTATTTAAAACAATTAAATCCATTTTTTATACCGAAAATTAATTTTTGATAACGTGATGCGTAATTTTATTGAGCAGTATCAGATAAACGTTGTCGTTATTTGTTCTCGGCTTAAAATTATCATTTCCAATGGGCGAGTGAAAGATCTTATTGTTTTAACAGAAATATTAGTAGTTAAACTGCTGATAACGTTTCTAAATTCATCTTTATCTTAAAGTATGTTAAATTTTGTCAAGTATCTAAATTACCCCTAAAAAATCTCTTCCAATTAATTGTTTACCAACTGCAAAAAAAAAGTAACATTTATTGTAAACTCAGTGGTTTTAATGAAACATGTGCTCGCATAATATACACATTCACAGAGCGTGCTGTTGGAATTGTCAGAGTTAATGACAAAATTAATAAAATTAAATAATGACCGACATCGCTGAATATGTAATTGCATGCTTAGTCGAGGTTTCCGTAACCATGGACAACGTAACAAGAAAACAATTGTTATGACTGGTGTAGTTTACTTAATTGAAGCTTCATATAATTATCAATTATATCAAATCAACCATCTTATACTATATATAGGTTTTTTAGAATCATTTGTCCGCGAACATTAGAGTTATATAAAGGTTTGTTATCGAACATTCTGGAATTGTTAAACAATACTGAGTGATTCAGTAAGAGTGGTAACCAATTGTAACTCGTGAAGTATTTGTCCCACAGTAATGTTCTTGTGTAGTAAATCGCCTATGAGAATCCCTTTAAAAATACTTTCAACCGCCAATTTCTGCAGAATAACACCTCAATCTAGGAGCGGTAACATCAAGTTACCAGTCGCACGTTTTTCCCGATATGGGACACTTAAGGTTTAAATATTTGTGGATTTAACATTTAACAAGTTGGAGACTTGGATAATTGCACACGAATGTATTAAACGTTTAAGATTACATTGTAATGAAGAGATGGAGATTAAATAAAATTTTGAGCAAAATAAAAATTATTTTCAAAAATATGCAGTTTACCCCATTTTGTCCGTCGCGTCGGGTAGGGCGCAATAGGGGACAAACCAAAAATTGAACGAAAAAATGCATTCTAGGAATTGTTCACACAGTGAACAAACTTGTAGCGTCTCGTCGTTTTCGCTGTCGATTCCAGCACAGGAATTCTGTGCCCATTTATCAGTGGCGGCTCGTGGCCATCATAGAGGCAGGGCAGAATTAATTGTTGCACGAAGGCTTTATATTATTAGTATTGGTGTTGTTACATAGTAAGTAAATACTAGGACATTTTAGATAATTACGCAAAACAGGGTTTTAATATTTTACAAATTCAATATTCTCGGATATTCTTCTAGCAATATTATAAAATTCTGTAGTTATAGGTACGTACCCTCAAATTTACTCCTACTGCTTACAAATAAAATCCATTTTTCGGGATTTTGATGACGCATATACAGTTTACAATTTTTTTCTCAATAGATACCATAGCAAGCGCACACAAGCTGTCTTGGCACATGGTGTTACATAGAAACGTTTTAATGCGCTTAAAGTTGAAAAACACCGTTCGCTTTCCACGGTTGTCATAGTAGTCCAGGAGCTAGCGGTATATTTTAAGACTAATTTCTATCAAGCTGAAATTTTTTTTATGACCTGGTATGGTTATGTCTGCCAAATGTAGGTGGTCAGCAAAATAGGACCGCGGGACATAAAGCGCCCAGAATTTTTTTGTTTTTAATTATTTTTTGATGAAATTTACAAACTTCAATCAAGCTAATTCCTATTTTGCTCGTTATTTAAGACATTCCGACAACAAAAAATTAACTGTCCGACATAAGAGTCGGAACTGAATCAGTGTCTGCCGTTTGGGGTTCCTATTGTTTTTAAGACATTCGACTTATTACCATCAACCTGATTTTTTTTTAATAACTATATACTAATTTAACAAACACAAAAATCACCTTGTCCGACAATTTGAGCGGGACAGAAGCACTCTCTGACGTCCTGGATTGGTTAGTTGGCCATTTTTTTTTCTTAGCGCTCTATGTCCCGCGGTCCAATTTTGCCGACCACCTACATAACCATACCAGCTCATAAAACAAATTTCAGCTTGATAGAAATTAGTCTTAAAATATACCGCTAGCTCCTGGACTATAAGAATCGTACACAAAATAGTTCGTAATTCCACTGCCTCCGAAAAAATATGTAAAAAATTATTATAAACAAACATTTGTAACAACGTCTTACCGAATTCATTGTAAGTGTAATGTGTAACACTTCCGATTCAGAACTAATATTAAACTTTAATTCACCTACGTGCTCGTCTTGTAATACGTGCCTTTAATTTTTTTACCCTTTATTTCCAAGAAATAAAATTGTTTAGCGTCATACTTTTCTGCCTTTGTCGCTCTTATTACTTATTAAATTACTTATTAAAATCAAATTTCTAACAAAAAACAGACTAAACACATGTGTTTAGTCTGACGGTTCCCAGGCCCAAACTATTATCGCTAGACAAAAACTTTCCGGGAGTTTCTTGTAGGAAATGTCATTTTCTATCACTTTGGTCTTCTATTATTTTGCGCTATCTTGTGCAGTTTTCGCTACGTTTCCATTTAAAGATGGTTGATGATGAAAAAATGTGTTAAGCCTGACGGTTCCCAGGCCCAAACTATTAACATTACACGAAAACTTTTCGGGAGTTTCTTTTAGGAAACTTTATTTGCTATAACTTTGGTGTTTCATAATTTTGCGCTATCTTGCGCGGTTTTCGCTACGTTTCCATTTAAAGATCGAGTTGGTTCATGAAGAAATATAGCATACGCATGAATTTAGTTTGATGGTTCCCAGGCCCAAACTATTAACGCTAGACAAATATTTTCTGGGAGTTTTTTATAAGAAATTTTATTTTCTACAACTTTTGTTTTTTATTATTTTGCGCTATCTTGCGCGGTTTTCGCTACGTTTCCATTTAAAGATCGAGTTGGTTCATGAAGAAATATAGCATACGCATGAATTTAGTTTGATGGTTCCCAGGCCCAAACTATTAACGCTAGACAAATATTTTCTGGGAGTTTTTTATAAGAAATTTTATTTTCTACAATTTTTGTTTTTTATTATTTTGCGCTATCTTGCGCGGTTTTCGCTACGTTTCCATTTAAAGATCGAGTTGGTTGATGAAGAAATATAGCATACGCATGAATTTAGTTTGATGGTTCCCAGGCCCAAACTATTAACGCTAGACAAATATTTTCTGGGAGTTTTTTATAAGAAATTTTATTTTCTACAATTTTTGTTTTTTATTATTTTGCGCTATCTTGCGCGGTTTTCGCTACGTTTCCATTTAAAGATCGAGTTGGTTGATGAAGAAATATAGCATACGCATGAATTTAGTTTGATGGTTCCCAGGCCCAAACTATTAACGCTAGACAAATGTTTTATGGGAGTTTTTTGTAAAAAAATTTATTTTCTACAACTTTTGTCGTTTATTATTTTACGCTACCTTGCGCGGTTTTCGCTACGTTTCCGTTTAAAGATCGAGTTGGTTGATGAAGAAATATAACATGCGCATTAATTTAGTTTGATGGTTCCCAGGCCCAAACTATTAACGCTAGACAAATATTTTCTGGGAGTTTTTTATAAGAAATTTTATTTTCTACAACTTTTGTTTTTTATTATTTTGCGCTATCTTACGCGGTTTTCGCTACGTTTCCATTTAAAGATCGAGTTGGTTCATGAAGAAATATAGCATACGCATGAATTTAGTTTGATGCTTCCCAGGCCCAAACTATTAACGCTAGACAAATATTTTCTGGGAGTTTTTTATAAGAAATTTTATTTTCTACAACTTTTGTCTTTTATTATTTTGCGCTATCTTGCGCGGTTTTCGCTGCGTTTCCATTTAAAGATCGAGTTGGTTCATGAATAAATATAGCATACGCATGAATTGAGTTTGATGGTTCCCAGGCCCAAACTATTAACGATAGACAAATGTTTTATGGGAGTTTTTTATAAGAAATTTAATTTTCTACAAATTTTGTTTTTTATTATTTTGCGCTATCTTGTGCGGTTTTCGCTGCGTTTCCATTTAAAGATCGAGTTGGTTCATGAATAAATATAGCATACGCATGAATTTAGTTTGATGGTTCCCAGGCCCAAACTATTAACGCTAGACAAATGTTTTATGGGAGTTTTTTGTAAGAAATTTTATTTTCTACAACTTTTGTTTTTTATTATTTTGCGCTATCTTGCGCGGTTTTCGCTACGTTTCCATTTAAAGATCGAGTTGGTTGATGAAGAAATATAACATGCGCATTAATTTAGTTTGATGGTTCCCAGGCCCAAACTATTAACGCTAGACAAATATTTTCTGGGAGTTTTTTATAAGAAATTTTATTTTCTACAACTTTTGTTTTTTATTATTTTGCGCTATCTTGCGCGGTTTTCGCTACGTTTCCATTTAAAGATCGAGTTGGTTCATGAAGAAATATAGCATACGCATGAATTGAGTTTGATGGTTCCCAGGCCCAAACTATTAACGTTAGACAAATGTTTTATGGGAGTTTTTTATAAGAAATTTAATTTTCTACAACTTTTGTTTTTTATTATTTTGCGCTATCTTGTGCGGTTTTCGCTGCGTTTCCATTTAAAGATCGAGTTGGTTCATGAATAAATATAGCATACGCATGAATTTAGTTTGATGGTTCCCAGGCCCAAACTATTAACGCTAGACAAATGTTTTATGGGAGTTTTTTGTAAGAAATTTTATTTTCTACAACTTTTGTTTTTTATTATTTTGCGCTATCTTGCGCGGTTTTCGCTACGTTTCCATTTAAAGTTAGAGATGGTGGATGATGAAAAATGTTATGAACAAATCCTGTAGTAGACGGCTTAAGGATGTTATAAATTTTTATTTTTAAAATTCTGTGGGATGGTCAGAAAAATACCGTGATTTGAAATTTTTGATCGGTCACCATTTTGTTATTTGAAAAAAATATAAAATAACTGTAAATAGAAATGTTGTAGAGAACCGATAGTTAGTTTTGAAAACTGTTCATTTTTTGAAATAGAAATCCAATAACTACGAATCGAGGGCCCAAATCAAATATTGGAACTAAAAAAAAGTTGTTCCCTAGGATTATTTATCGCGGGTCTATTTCTGCTACTAAGGCTCAACACCGCAGTCAGGAAGAAAATCAATGCATCTTCTACTCTGAAGTAAACAACTACCAGCCAATGCTTGTTAAATAGCGACCAACAAACGTCAACTACTAATTATTTTTATTGGGATCGGACTATACCTAATAGACGCTCCCTATCAATTAATGTGGTAGTCAATTCGGATCATTTGTTGTATTAAAAAGATCAACATTGTTTCCGGTGCAACTTTAGTCGCAGACAAAATTTTATAGATTGCTGTGAATGCTTCTTAATGTGTACGATCTACATCAAGCATTCATTATCCTCGTTACTTCTTAAAGCCAGAGTTCATAGTTAAGTTCAATTCTGCAATTTAGATAGTTAAGTTAGTTAACGCGAAGATGTAACGACAAACGGACGATTTAGACCAGCGTGTTGTGATTCCAAAGAATGTTTTTGGGAGATCCTGGAACACAAGTGAGTACCTTGCATTTTTAAATTTTACACACTTTGCAAAAGTTCATATTTCGCTGTTTTGCTTCTTTAGTTGAAGGTTTCCGTTGATAGATAAAACCTAGAACGAAATACATATAAATTCTTTAATAGTATGCAAACTTCTACAGAACAATATGTAGTTACCTTCCGACAGTGTAAGTTATAAATTTTTTTGTAATTAAAGTCTGGTTAAACTCGTATCTTTTAATATTTTAAAGTCTAATCAATGCCTACTTAAAGATAATATTATTTACACTGATAACAAAGTTGCTGAAATTACTTAGTTTTCTTATAACATTTCTAATCAACATTCCAAATAAACGAGTTTTCTAAGAACAAATTAGTGTATACCCACATTGGTATTTTCCAATGCGAAATTGGTTTAAATATTTGCTTTAAAGAAACATACTTTGTTAAACAGTCGTGTGTTTTCTAATAAATATCGTGATGTATTGTGGTTGTAATGTTTATAACTGTCGCAAGACACAGGAAAATATATTTATTCTGCCGTACCCAATTGATTGTTAATCAAGTGCAATCACAACTTTTCAGTTTCAGGATTCCCCAATGCAGATTCTTAAAGTGACAGTATTGGTGTGTTTAAGTACATTTTTTGTACCAACTGAAGAAAAATGTAAAGATGATAACGTTTGCGTGCAAATGAAAACACATGGCATGTGGAGTGCTGATTGTTACAATGGAAATTTTAAAAAGTTTCCACAATGCCTTAGGAGTGATATAGAGGTAATTGTTTGTTTTATTTTAAACCCAAAACATTGGATTGGTAATACTAGTTTAATAATAGAGTCTATTTTACCATGAGTTGATTTGGGGCAGGACGAGCGTAGCGAAGGGTGCTCCAATGCAACGAGTGGTACAATGCTGTTTATTAATCGAGTATACCTAATACAGGGCGAGTTAAGGGCATGTTCCTTTCATGAAAATAAGAGGAAAAGTTCCTATTAACACGGGTCCGCAAATGCTTCGTTACCGAGATACAGGGTGTTGAAGGTTATAAAAAATATCGATCTTTTTTTCATTTATTCGGAAATGACTAGGAATTAAATTTTAAAAAGTAAGCAATACCTATGTATGTAAATTTGCTATAAGTGGACCGTATTAGTCAGTTTTTCCTTTTCCAGTGGCGTACCTACAGGTGCGTATGTGGATATTTCTGGAGGAAAAAATGGTGCGCCACTGTTTTTTTGTTTTTGACACAATTTTCAAATTTCTCAACTAATTTACGGTTGAAGCAGTCTCTTGAGATTTTTTCCTACCATTAACCGTTTTCGTGTAAATCACACTTCAAAAATGAAAAATGCGAATAAAAGAATAACTCTGCAAATCCGTTTTTTGAATAATGGCCGCCTTTAGCCTCAAAATTTTGTTCGAAGAATAGAAGCTTGTCTTGAAGCTAATGCCGGTCATTTTGAACATTATTTGTAACATAATAATAATAATAATCATTTCGGAATATATGAAAAAAAAAACACCCTGTATCTCAATAACGAAGCATTTACGGACCCATGTTAATAGGAGCTTTTCCTCTTATTTTCATGTCATGTCCTTAACTGTATACGATTTTTTCTTATTTGCGTCAATTATTTAATAAAAACGTGAATCTTTTAATGAACTTACTATGTAGGGAGTTTAGATTCAACGAGTGGTAACACTGCGGCAAGCTATTTTTAAAACTGTCAAAATTGACAATTTAGGTTATAATAATTTTTTTAAAAGAAATCTTTATTATGCGATTTGCTTTCATTATTGAAAATCAAATAATAGTTCAGGTATTAATAACTTCTGTGTTTATTTTAAAGTTTCTGTAGAAGAGGAACTGCATGCCTTTGATATTTGATGTTGATGACGTTTGATAATTTGACATATGAAGCAAATCCTACCACTTTTAAAAACTAAAATTTTACCAAAAACAGTTTCACAATAATACCCTCTATTGTGAAACTGTTTTGTGCAGTTTTCAGTGTCACAATAGATCTATTGTGAACGCAAAGCAGAAAAACCATAAAGCTGGATTCAGAGTAGCCGCACCGTATTGGACGCACCGTACCGTACCGTATCAGTAACCGTATAGACCATTTCAACATTCATAGTTAAGTTGACGTAATACTTTACGCATGCGTACAGCAGATCTGTCAAGTTCAGATATCGGCTGACGTTTTATAACCTAACTTCCTTGTTTTAAGTAGTAATATTTATTTCATAGATTTAAAGTTTTAAAAACCATCCAATATGAATGAAGATGACGTAATTGTTGCTGCTGGAGTTCTTTTGTGCTACTTAGCAGCCAAAAAACTTGATAAAATAGTACGCCACACGCGTTAAAACCCTCGATTTTACACGAGGTTGTACGATTGCCGTACCGTAAGACGAAGAAATGAAAATTGGTCAATTGCAACGGTACGGTACGGATACTACGTTACGGTACGAACAACTATGAACTACAACATAAGAATCTACGTGTTCAAACGTTACGGTACGGTGCGTTCAATACGGTACGGCGACTCTGAATCCAGCTTTATTGTACCATTTTTGTTGTACTCATAACCCAGATAAGGAGTTTATTATAATATACGGAAATTTAAAAAAAATGTTTTGATATAAAACGTTAGATATTTTTAAAACATTTATATCAGAACGTGATTCAGAACTAATTCCAAATCTAACGTAATGATAACTTGGACGATTATTCTTGTAAAGTTTTAAAAAAGTTCAAAAGGTTAGAAAAATTAAACTGTGGAAATGTTTTTATCAATTTCTAGAATAAAGTTAGGTTTTGAATATACAAGATGACATAGGCGCCGACTCCACGGGTGCTCTGGCGCTGGAGCACCCAATGAAAAGTTTAAAGACAAAATCAAAATTCAGGTAGTTATATATTTTTTTTTAATTTTTAACCAGGAAAACCATGCAAATATTTGCATGTAACTAGTGTTTTTCTCTCGGATTTTATTTTTATGCTAAAATATTTTTTTGTGCCTCCGGTCGGCATCACTGGGTTTCTGCATCACGAAATCTGCCAGAAACAGAGGTTTCTCCGGCCTAGGCCGAAAAAGTAGGAATTGTAGGTTATTGGTTGGCAGCATCGGCTCAATCTGTCAAAGTCAAATTTGTGCATCGCGGTCGGAGATGATCAAACAAATAAATTAGCAAAATTTTACAAATACGATTACCTATTTGAGCCACTGTGGTGATTTAAATATAATCTTTAATATGCGCCGGTGCATCCATTATTAAATCAAAGATAATGAAATTTAGAAATAAACGTCAATGGAAATTGTAAGAAAATAAATGAATTAAGTTTAATGAATACCAAGCAACAAGGAATCTTGATTTTAAAATCATAAAAAAAATTCCTAATACTAAATTTTAAATGCAAATTTACTTTATTTAAACAAACATCGGCACAAAAAATCTTGTGTATTACACGTCCAGAAACAGTTTTGCTAGTGCTCCTATGTGCTGTTTCTGGCCTTGTGATACAAATAACTATTGTTTTTATTATTTTTTTATAATTTTTCAATCATGTATTTTTCGTATTCCTTTATTTATTAAAAGAGCTAAGCCTGCAAATCTGGGCCCTATATTTTTTAGCTACCTACAACCAGTGGCGTCGGAACCACGGGTGCAACGGGTCGGTTGCACCCGTAAACAATTTGTAAATGGCTCTTTGCACCCTTTACTGTTTTTGGTATTCTCAGTATTTCAATGCAATTTTAAAATATGCATATTGTTGAAATTTTGATTTTTTTTAAATTTTACATTAAAATAGCCATATGCTCGTAAAACGCTTTTAAATTGACCACGCCCACTTTTGAAAAAAAAAATCGCCTGCGGCGCTAGGTTTCCTCACTACACCCGTAGTTGAACAATAGTTCCGGCGCCACTGCCTACAACAATACAAAACCACAAAATCCGTGAAATTTGTGGAGCACCCAATGAAATTTTTAAAAGTCGGCGCCTATGCAAGATGATACAGAAATCTACTGCTATAGGTAGATACTTTATAGACAGGTAGACGATTCAATTCTGAACAAAAAATCGTATGATAAGATAATTCTTAATAATTATTATCTTATTGAGATACGAAAAGTTAAAGTTTTGTGTTATAACAAAAAATTGAAAATTTGATTAAAAAACAATATCTGGTAACCCCAAATCGGTTATACGCAAACATTTATAAATATTTTTTGTTGGGAAGGAAGTCGATAATTATCTCCAATAGCGGAAATTTATGATTTTTCACTCTGAACGTGTAAAATAAAATGTAGATTATAACATAATATCTCTGTAACCCGTAAATGGTTACCACAAGTTTATCAGCATTTTTTGCTCCCAAAAACCACAGCAATCAACATAATATACGGTATGTATGGCAATAGAGTCCTCAACGAAAAAATGTTTAGTAATTTTTTAATGTAACATAATTTGTGACAACCCAAAAAAATGTAGGCTTTGTTAATTTTTTCTAGTACCTACGGTATTTTTGTGAATGTTTACTGTATTAACTGTTGATCAATCAAATAATTACAATACCTCCAGTGGCGGTCCTAAGAGTTTTATACAAGGGGTACTTAAATCCAGTTAGATATCTCTTTATCACAAAATCTTTAAAAATCATTGTGGTAAAAGTTTCTAGGGGCAAATAAAGACAATATGAACTGGGGGTACATTTGTACCATCGAATAGTATAGAGCGCCTCAACGAAAAACTCTTCTGGTCAAGAAAGAGAAAACTAATAAATCCCCATATGAAAGGTTGCAAACAAGTGTAAACTGTTACCGTACTACATTTACGTTACGTATAAGAACCAAGAAATAGCGATATTACCTGCAGCCGAGCGCGGATCTGCGGGGGGCTAATAGGAGCAATTGCCCCCCCCCCCCAGAAGCCACTGAGCACATACATAAATAAATTGAAAATGAAGGGTTCTATGTTGTATTAACATTATTACACAAAATTTTCTACCTCCCGAATCATTTAGCCACCCCCCTCCCGACAATTTTTCTTCTTCGTCCTTGCCTGCAGCTGCCCTGTTATAAGATAAATAAATTTAATTTTTGTTTAGTAATCTTGCTGAAACTTGGTATAGCCGTAGATATATTGTTTATTTGGACAGTATGATATGTTATTTTAAATTGTGATTACATTTTTGTAATCTTTGTATAGCTTATCAGTAACAAAAACTAGAGTAACACAGAAATTGTCTGATAACAAAATGTCAAATCTTAGGTCCGATGCAGACACGTCGAGCAAAACAGTTTTAATCAAAAACGTTTTTGACGTAGGTACACCAAAACGTTTTTGTTGTAAGGCAATAAGGCAAAACATTTCTTCTTTAAATTTCTTAGGTGGATTTAAATCGGGTGTAATTGAGGTCGGGGGTGTAACTGAGGTAAATGATTTTGGTCGAAATAGCGATAGCGGGGTTTTCAATTATTCGAATTTTGGAAAATAATTTTTCAGTCACGATTTAAACATTCCACCATCCCAGAAAATATGCCCCCAAAATGATAATGTATTTCCTTTCATATTTATCGGAGATAAAGCATCCCACGCTTTTTATAATGTACTGAGTGGCTTCAATTGTTACAGGTTAAAGATCTTACCTCGGTTTGACTATCTACTTTACGAACTTTAAAGCAGAGCTGGTGATTATAGTACTGATACTATATTGCAATTTTAATTGTAACTTGTATAATGCTAAGAAGTATTTTCTGAAATATTTTGAGTCATTAATTTGTGTTTGACAATTGTAATCAATTACTCCTCCTAGAAGTTTACGAGGCAATTTAAGTAATGAAATGAGTCACCTCTTAAAAAAGATAGAGAAGCATTTAATAAAATTGATGGTCAGTGTTTACAAAAAAATTTAACAAGGTGACGTTTGAGATAAGATAAACCATCCCATAATTAATACTTACATACAACCATCCTTTTCATAAACAATTCATTCTACTATTTATTTTTTTATTCGCTTCAAATTGAGACAAAAAATTAAAAATTGTTTTGTTTATTTCGGTTAAGGTGCCGAATATAGCAATTACCGTTAAAGTAATTGTCCAAAATGACTTCCATACAATATAAACGACTTTGAAAGAGTTAAGGAACATTTGCGAGAACTTGCGGTGAAACAAAAGCTTCTAGGTACCACTCAGTGACGGCCTGTGTCCGAAATATTTAGGGGGTACGGCATATACATACTTTAGTATGTACGTACCCCACATACTTTAGTATGTATATGGGGTACGGTAACAGATCAGCGAAGGGAACAAAAATGACGCAGCGGATGAAATTTTTTTTCGGAGTTGGCGTGACTGATTAGACACGATTTAAGAGCACCTGGCAAGGTTTGCGAAGAAATTAAAAAACTTGAAAATGTCAAAATTTTTGCAATCAAAAATAATCTGATTATTCAGGGTGTCTCTAAAATATGGTGCCATAGCTTAACCACAGATTCCGGGGATCAAAATAAGACGATTTAACGCAACTTACCTCTATCCGAAATTGCTTCGTTAAAGCGCTATCGAACGCCAAAGATCTTCAAAAAATTTGTATTTTTTTAAATAACAAAAGATTGTTTTTAGCGATTAGGATGAAATTTGGGATGTGATTCTTTACTGGAAAAAGGTGTTTTTTGACATTATTTTTTTGTTCAGGAGGGTCGCGTAAGTGGTCAAAGGTTGATCATCCACAGGCAAAGAAGCTCATATCTTTTTTACAGTTCGGCCAATACTTTTCAGTTTTTTACAGAGACACATTCTTCAAATATTTTTTGTCTCTTGTTCGATTTCGGTATCTGCCATAGTTTAGGCTGAAAAAATTATTTTGATTGGCTGCAGTGCATTTCTTAAAACAGATGTAGTAATCTAGTTGTCCCGTATGTTGAGAAATAAATCAGGAAGAGGCAATTTGATATAAAGTTTATTACTAGCAAGTATGTAAAGGGTGGCGCAAAATAATCCGAACCATTTCTGAATCAATGGTTCTGCTTATTTTGTACCACCGGTAAATTAAGAGATTTACAGCAAATGCTCAATGTGACCACCATTTTCCCGGATGCAAAAGTTGATTCTACGCAAAAAATTGTCTCCTCGTCATTTATTTCTCAGCATACGGGACAACTAGATTGCTACATCGTTTTAAGAAATGCACTGCAGTCAATCAAAATAATTTTTTTCAGCCTAAACTATGGGAGATACCGAAATCGAACAAGAAACAAAAAACGTTTAAAATAAGAATGTCTCTCTGTAAAAAAAATTTTCAAACTATTGGCCGAACTGTTAAAAAGATATAAGCTTCTTTGACTGTGGATGATCAACCTTTGACCAGTTACGCGACCCTCCTGAACAAAAAAATGATGTCAAAAAATACCTTTTTCCAGTAAAGAATCACATCCCAAATTTCATCCTAATCGCTAAAAAAAATCTTTTGTTATTAAAAAAAAAAGAAATTTTTTGAAGATCTTTGGCGTTGGATAGCGATTTAACGAAGCAATTTCGGATAGAGGTAAGTTGCGTTAAATCGTCTTATTTTGATCCCCGGAATCTGTGGTTAAGCTATGGCACCATATTTTAGAGACACCCTGTATATTACAAATTACATGAACTTGTAATTTTTTGTACGACTAACCCCTCTCTGGATGAAATCCATTTTAACCCTAATATACTGCATTTAGGGTAGTTTCTGCTTCTCACGTTACGTGTGCTTACAAATTATAGAAGTAGCATTTCGGCGAAATTGTGTTAATGATGTTTATTCAAGGACGTAGATAATTCATGTCTTTCTTTGTAGTTTGTTCCAATGAAGAAAAGATTGTTTTAAAAAATAGATAAGGCTAGCTAAAATATTAAATAGTAGTTAGATATTCTCCAATTGAGTGCATGTTAAAATAACATCGAAATTTTAATGAGATTGTGATACGGTTATCTACTAATAACATTTTAATTGCTTGGAAAATTCCCTTTGACCTCGGAAAGAATAACTCAATCTCATCCTTTTTAATATTATCGGTTGAATATTTGAATCACACTATAGGTACTGCAATGCATATGCAAGACGCTGGAACGGCACGCGCTCTGCAAATTATTCTTCAGGAAACTTATGGGAGGGCATGGTCACCGTGTCAATAAATATGTTTCGCCGGTGTGGTTTACCTTTAACATATTACTTCATATAAAAGCTGCCCCCGAAAGGGATTCCTCTTGTAGTTGAAACAGAGACCCAAAAAAAAAACAAATATCGCCAGAGACTCAATCGTCTTGTAGTTGGGACAGACCCGAGAAAACATCGCTATCGTGAAAGGCTCGGCTTGGGAATTCGTCTTGTACTTAAGACAGAGACCATTTCAATGAACATCCTTCGTAATCGTCGCCATACACAATCGCGATCATCAGGACCACGTTCATAGCCTCAGGCCGCCCATCCGCCCTTGTTTTTTAAAACGCCATGAGCTATGAAGTTGATAAGACATATGCAAAAAATAAAAAGACTTTAGAAGAAATACTATACACGCAATATTTCTTGTAACGTTTGATTAATTCGTTTCTAAGCCTGACAACGCTTGTACTCTAGATATATCCTTAACTATTTTGTTTATTTTTTAAACAAGACACATGTCTTAAATTAATCTCATTGGATATTGAAATACTTGATTATACATTGTTAATATTAAATATCAATTCTTTTCTAGGTCATTGATTTATCGTACAATAGGCTACGAAAAGTGACAAAGGAAGACTTACGAAGATATACGAATTTAAAGATGCTGTACTTATCAGATAATTTAATAACAAAGTTAGAGAATTCAACCTTTCAAGATATGGATAAACTATACAGCCTCGATCTATCCTTAAATGGAATATCCAAATTACCACCTGTTATTTTCCATCTTCCATCGCTGAAAAGGTTATATTTAAGTCAAAACCAAAATATCAACATCGTTGAAGTAATAGAGGAAGCTACCCCTATTACCAGTCCTTTAGAAGCAATCGATATAGGTTTTAGTGATCTAGAAACTCTTCCGAATTTAGGAGCCATGCCGCACTTATGGTTCTACAATATTTCAGGGAATAATTTACTAAACATGGAAGTCAAAGATATTGCAGGACTGTGTAATTTGAAAAGTCTTGTAAATAATAATTTTACAACATTTTTCGATAACCCATGTGATTGCTGGAACATTCAGAGATGGTTACGAGAAAGGGAAGTGAAATTTACGAAGATTCTATGCGACTCTATAGAAAATGGTAATCCAAAACTTTCATTCTAATTTACTAAAATCCAAGTTACCACAAATGGGTCTTTCCTTCATGGAAATTTTGTAATTCTAATGTTTATGTTGTGTGATCCAAATAATTTATCTAGGAATAATTTATACGAAGTTGCGTAGGGGAAACCTGGGCGAAACGGGATACGTTTGGTTTGAAGCAATTTTTGAGGGTGTAACTTTACTTTTTTAAATCAAAATACAAACTTACAGGTGTTGCCCTTATTTTTTAAAATATTATTGTTGACACAGTTCACATACGAGTTGAGATTCGTTGTCCTCACTATCTATCCCTGTACATGAATTATGGGCCCACTTTTTATATTCTAGGTATGATATTCAATGCTCGCGTGAAACCGAATATAAGTCCTCACAACATAAACACGCTATATTGTCATCTTCAGAACTACCTGACATTTCATCCCCTTCGTCCTCGTCCTCCTCTTTTTCTTCTGACTTTTTGCATTTTTTCGGCTTCTTGTTACTGACTTTGTCTTTCTTCCTTTTTGGAGCTTTCGAAAGTCTTCTCTTAGCTCTATTTTCTTTCTCCTTTTTTCCTTTTTTAGCTTTATTTGCAACTTCTTCAAGTTCATCTTTATACGGAGATGATGTGAGAATCGCGGTTTTACTCCGTTTTCTCACAGCTCGTTTTTGCCCCGGATTTACTTTGGGAATGGGTACAGCGTTTTGGGAAGATAAAGAAGGCAAACTAGACGAACTGAAACAACGGTTTCGTTGTTATCGTCAAGCATCCAAGAGCATTGTTGTCTAGACGGAATATTTTCAGTAGGAATTTTGTTTGTTGCTGATTAAATTTTGAGAAATAGTTCTTTGAGGATTTAGGAGAGGAGGTAGTCTAGGCATCAACATGATGATCAGAAGGGTAGCCAGGAGGAATGGCTGCAGAGGCTTCGACCATACAAATATCTCTTGCTTCTGATGGTAAGAAAAAAACGTGATAACCTTCCCGGGGTTCGTTCGAAACCATTTTTAAATTTCATTTCCAGAAATAAGCTGAGTGGATTGATGAATGTGACATCTAACGGTTGTACCTACTTATGAGAACAATGGGGGGGGGGGGAACTAGAGTAAAATTACACCGTTCTCCCTAGCGAGCTCAATGACTTACAAGTTATTTGTGTGTGTATGACCGTCAAGAAGTAGTAGCACAGGATTTTCTTTTGTTGGATTAAAAAATCCAAAGAATTTATGAAACCGTTTGCAGAAAATATCCGCGGTCATCCATCCCGAATCGTGAGCTTCAGATCAACCGCCTGCTGGCAAACCAAGTTCAAATTCCTTTTGCTTTTTCTTCCTTCCTTAAAACACTGCGACACTGCCACCTCTGTTAAAGCCCGTAGCACGTGCTCCAGAAGTTGCTTCGAGTTTCCTTAGATTCAAACCAGGATGACGCGATACAAATGCAGACATTAATCCTCTCCTACTATTTCTGCGTCTTCATGTTTGCAGCCATTTTGCTCTGCGAGCTGATATGCCAGTTTACGCCATTCTTTTTTTGTCAAACCAAATAGTCGCTATTTCATCTCTTTTAAATACTCTCCTAGTTCTGTTTCTTGTTCAGCTGTGAAAAGACATTGCAACTTCCCAGCAGTTTTATCGATTTTTGCCATAGCATCATCTCGTTTCTTTTTAACATATCTTCCTAAAAAAGCTTGTGGCACATTCTATTGAATTGACGCTTTTTTGTATCCCATAGTTCTTTTAAAAACAGCGTCAACGACTTGTTCCATGCTTTCAGTAGTCCATTTTTGCCTATTCATCTTTGTGATATAATGGCGCCCATCTGCACATAGAAATCAACAAAAAAAAAATACAGAAGAAACATACCCGGGGTATACTCCGTTCCTCCCCTGTCCCGTTCTGCTCCAAATGCCTAAAGGTCCACGCGCACTTGTTCGGTTCGGTTCCGTTCGGTTCGGAACCGTCCGATCGGCATAAATTAAACTACATGGAAATGAATGACAGCCCGCGCACTACGTCGGTTCGGTTTCGTCCCGTTCGGTTCAGTCCAAGTATATTACAAATGTCAAAAAATTTCGAAAGTCCGATCAGTCTATAGGTAAGAACGGGACGAAAAGGAGGGTGCCGTACCGAATCAACGTAATGCCAGTAATTTCCATGTATTTCCGCGGCATTTGTAAGCTTGGTGGAGCTTTATTTGATTTTTGCCGATCGGACGGTTCCGAACCGAACGGAACGGAACCGAACAAGTGCGCGTGGACCATTAGTAACCAAACATGAACTGACCGACACCTGCCATAATCGGCCGGTTCGTATTAACCACGTGTCCCCTCAACAATCGTGCGTTGCAGACTACCAAACAAGACTTCTGTGTTTTGGCTGATTACAGTGCCCCTAGCGGCAAATAAACCCGGCACCTCGTTCGGCCCCGGTTTTTTCCGGCAATGCTTTTATAATCTAATAATATGTGTAGACCTCGATTACTCTGATGTGATGGTAGTAAATTTTCCCTTCTTAAACCACCGGTTACTCACCTACCGTATATACCCTACGGATTTTAATGTCTACTTTGTGGTAATAATATATTTTCGTTTTGGTCACATCAAAGTAATCAAATTGTAAAATTACAAGAATATAAATTATAAATGCCTTTATTTCAGATTGTCCATACAATATATCACAAGAAGATATGTCGATATTCAATGATTGTAAATCCCGTCGGTCCGAAATTAAGTTGAAGTCTGCTTTAGTGAAAATTGGCATAACAGTGGGAGTCGTTGCATTGGTTTTGTTATTGATAATAATATACTTCTTATATAGGCGCAGAAAACAAAGAAAGTCTAAATTGAGGAAGAATAAGATAAGTGATTTTGTTGTGGTGAATGGTAAGAAGGAAATTGATGGACTACTTTAAATCAATACCAAAGTGAGAATAATAGATTGTTAGAATTATTATATGTCTCTCGTATTAGTTATTGTTATACGTATAACGTGCCATATAGTTTAGTGTAGAAATATTCTTTGATTTTTTTTTCTTATTTTATGTTACTATTTATACATAAAAATAATATAATATTGTTATTAAATATTGCATTGTCACGTTACTAACAACGAAGAGTGATAACTTTACTCGATATTGGTTTTTGGGCAGCTAGATATATTTTCTAATCTATGCAAATGTACCTTCTTCGTATTCTAGTAATTAAAATAAATATTTATTTTCTTCCTGTTACTGTTGGTTTTGTATTTGTATAAAATAATTGTATTTAGATCCAACAACATTCGGACAGTGTAACCAAACCTTAAAGATAAAATCAAAACTTACAAAAGGTTGCCTGACGCCGATCTCAGTCCAGTAATTTCAATTTCCCCACCATCCTCTATTTTTCCTGATATTGTTCCAGGATTAAACTCCGGCAAGATTTGACGAGTATTAAAAAAAATGCAACACCGCATGTCACCGGTTAAAGATTAATAAATCAAGACATCGGTTACTTAACATTTTCAGTTTCAGTAGTTGTAAGGAATTTGAGCAATTCACTGTAATTAGTAACAACACTTTTTAAAGATGATATTCTGCAGCACCACCTTGTCAGACAAAATGGACAAAGACCCAAATTATCACAATTTCTTGCATCTGCTTCAGTTTCTCTTTGAAATTCTTCAAAACACGCTTGACGTTTCGGAGATCCGCGCACGAAATTGATCAGCTCTCGTATGGTTGCAAGGAAATCGTTTCCAGCTCGTAAGAATGGTAATGGCTTTGGTCAGCGGTGGTCTGCTTACTAAAATACGCCACTACGCGTTGTACCCCGTCGTGGGTTTATAATAGGATGTTCCCCATGACGAGCGAACTAGCGTCGGTATATAATTCGGTGTGTAGCGACGGCTAACACCGGTCTGGATGTCAAGATTGTCTTTATTTTATTAAACGCCTGTCTTTGTTCGTTGTTCCTACACCACGCGACATCGCGACGCATTAGCCGTGTCAGTGGTTCGACCACCTTGGAGTAGTTTCTGACAAACTTTCAGACCCCCCGACAGACCAACGAACTGTCTGATTTGCTTCACCGTCTCGGGTGGTTTCATTTCTATGACAGCTTCTATCTTTCGGTGTCCGGGTCGAATTCCTTCTTTGTTAAGTTCCCTCCCGAGATAGTCGATTTGGGTACGAAAAAAATACAATATGTTTAAACAAATGTATAAGTGGGCGGTATTACACCGAAGCAGTGGGTAATATCAGCCGGGGGCCGCAATTGCCCACAATTTTGTTCATAGGCAGAAATCGCACGCAAAGGCTGCCTCTTTTTCTGCATTGGTATATTTACTGTGAGCCCATTCAGAACAGCGCACTCATCTTAGCCAGAGTTCCCGGTTTTTCCCAAATTCTCAGCAAATAATGCAAATGTCCTTAGTAACTTTGGCGTCTGATCTTTCTGCTTCCTCATCGCAATAATTATGGTAAGTCACCTCTGTGTTCTTCCTGCGCTTTTCTTTTTGTTGTATGGTATTACTGTCTTTTTTCAGCAAAACGCTGGTGTCATTACGGTTACCGAAAACTTTTTCTTCTAGAATGTCTTTCATGGGAGTAAACGTAAATATTTGAGTGTTGCTTTTTTGCAACTTTTCTCCGTTTTGATGATTAATTCCAGAACATCCAGGAACTGGTATTATTTCTCCAAATGATAGGTTCTGTCTTATTTCATTTTGGTTTGTGTCTACCTCCATTCTTTATTCTCCTATATCTTTTTGCCTTTCATCTTTGGTATTCTCTGCTACGTGCCCATTTCTGCGAATCGGCTCATTTCAGTTTGTAGTTTGTAAGTTTTCAGCAGGGGCAAAATCTTCTGCGCTGAAAACATCAGGGTTGATCGGAAATATTCCCGTTACCTCAAAACCTTTAGTAACTTTCTCGGTAGGTGCAACTCTACCGAAAGCTTTGTTGAACAAATCAGCGACGATATTGGGTGTCGTGTTTTCTTCTGGGGTATTTCGCATAAACTTATCTGAATTGTATGTCGACTTCAAAGGACCATAAAAAGTAACATCAAGTGGTTAAACTCGAAGCGCGATGCATGTGGTGGAATCGTCAGAATAATAATTCCTCTTTGCAAAAATTGTAGACATTTAACGAACAGTGACTGGAGTGGTTATCTACTAATAGCAGAACTGGATCTTCCTTTGAAATTTTAACACAATCCGCAATGTGCTTTAACCATTCAATGAATAAACCTTCGGTTATCCATCCGTTATCTGAGCAGTGATAAATGGCGCCTGGAGGTCCGTTATTCTTCAAGTGATCAGCGATCCTTTACCTGGCATAAATGAACATTGGAGGAAGTTAAATTCCAGACGAGCTAAATGAACACATAACAGTAGTAGTTTTTCCCTTCTCCTAACTAGTTAAAGAACCCACTCTTTTTTGACCTCTTTTAGCGTAGATTTTGTTTGAACGTTGAACCGTTGTAAAGCCGGTTTCATCAGCGTTAAATATTCTTGCTGGAAAAAATTTATATTTGTCGATTGCACTGTTTAGATTTCCAAAAAAAATCCAATTTCTTCTTTGTTGAAAGCCGTCACACGATTTACGCTGGTTGATTCCGGTTTCCTTAGTATAATTTGTTGATTGCGTCATAAAAATCCCTCTAACCAATCACGGCCCGCTGAGCCTTTTTCCTCCTTAAACCGATTTTCCAAATTATTGGATTTGGCAAAAGCGTAGGCGCTTTACTGAATCTGTGCTGGTGTAATTCCAAGAAAGAGTAATTATTTGCTCTTATAATTCACGCTCCTGTTCTTCAGTAAATACTGGGCGTCGGTCGTCCCAATTGAGACTTAGATAATCGGCCGTCTCTACGTCGATCTTGAAGAGTCGCTCTTGGAATGTCAAAACTTCTTGAAATTTCCCGGACAGGACGCCCATTTTCTATTGCTGCAAGAGCTAGGGCTACGGGACTTTGAATTACAAGCCACTGGGGATAGCATGGGAGTAGCAGCACGACTGGTCGACTGTCCGGAGCTTGAAATTGTCGCCACAGGATGAATAGTGGGGTTTCTAAACAATATCTCGTGTAAAGCCTGTAATTAATTGCGGAGTCGTAAATATTGTAGTACCTAGGTACATAAGTACAATGATTTACTTACATCAAAATAAATCCATGTCTTTCTGTTGTTACCTCTGGTGCCATTGTGCTTCACTATCTTTTCATAACCTTTTTTCAGATTCCTCCACTTTTCGTCACATTTTGTTCCACTCTTTTGAATATTATGTTCTATTTGCAGCTGCTTGCTGATTTGCAACCATACCTGGCGATTGTTGTATTGCGGTGATGTAAATTTATCTTTATTAACATCATACACCGCAATAAGTGCCAAAACATCTGTATGATTCCATTTTCCACCTGTAAATGCATCACATTTTTGCTATTAGAGAACTATTAAAGAATGTTTTTGATTAAATACCTTCCCCGTTTCTTGGAAATTCTCCACATGGTTCTGGTTCTTCCTCGCGTTTATCTGCATCTACTGCTTTTACGTTAGTTTTTTTGCTATCGCCACGTGCAATACCTGTAGACTCATCAATTAAAACGCTTTCATAGTCGGAAAAGCACGCGTGCTGGTCGGATGACAAATATTCAGATAAGCTATCCAATGTCCTGCTACAGTGACCACATGTTATTAATCCTCCCTAAATATAACAAAGTTTAAATAATTTTTAAATCTATACAGTTTTTTAATTAATTAATGACCTCCAAATAATTAATTTTTTTTTACTTTATTTGCAAACCGCAATTTTTGCAATAGATACTTGAGATTCAAATTTTATGTTTGTACCGCTTTCTTACCACAACCACAACTCGCCACGTTTCTTCTACGGTTAGTTTGGTAATGACCGCGAGTTACCACTTTCGGGAAACCGCGTTCCATAAACCGCCAAGTTTCAGGAACAGGTTATTTACGGAACGCATAACCGAACTTTCGGTTAAAATTGTTGATTTACGGAACATACTATAAGCGCTGTCCTGGCTGAACGCACCCATTCGCTGGGTAAAATGGCCGACTAGATTTAACAGGAAGAGGGCGCGAAATACGTAAAATATTTGGAATAGGCGGTCGAGAATCGGACTTGGGTTTAAAAAGCATTGCATTCAATTATTTTCTTATTTTAGAGTGTTTTATGCATAAATGGTCGGGAACTGGCTCTGGTCGGCTAACTAGCGCATTCACCCTATTACATTGTAAATAAAAATATCGAAGCAGGGCATTCCCCGAGTTTCGTACAAATTCGCAATGGGAATCCCCGAGTTAAAATCCTATTTAAGTGTTGGAGTTCGTACGTGTTCAATGTGCAAAAGCAGAGGCCAGCCAGCAGTCGTGCGTGTGTGCGTATGAAAGCAGTCGAGTTTAGGGCGTAAGTTTTATTTTTAATTGATTTTGGGTTGACGCTTTTATTATAAATAATAAATTTATGACGACACGAGTAATGATTATTTATTTTTTTAGCTTATAAACTAACTTTAATATTTTGTAAGTGTTCGCCACATACTTATGTTATGCTGAAAACAATGATATTTGGTTTCATTACCGATCGATAAATATTTATTTGATGAATAATTATCGTCTTCAAATTTCCATTTTGAAGACGTTAATTGAGCTAATATTCATAATGCCCTATAATATTTATAATCAATAATTTTTATTGGACTTCGGGTCTGTCCACATTAAAACAAAATTAATTGGAAAGCTGTTCAATGAAAAATACAACGTTTCGTTTGAGTCATCTTCAGCTATCTAAGTGAATAATATACAAAAATGTACTAATATTTATTTTATTTCGTAACAGAAAAAAAACTAGTTTTATTTTATAATTATAATTTATTAATGTCTCAAAATACTTTCAATTTAAAATGTTTTATTAGTTTTATTTTAAAAATTAGATCATCATTGTTATTATTTTGCGGGATTTCCCGGAACTGTGTATTTATTTACACCAAGTTTCCCTGAATACTTATCTACATCTAAATTTAGACGCCTAGAGAATATAAAAGTTGACTGAAGGTCAACAAAGTGTTTGGACTACAAATTACCGCTAGATCGCTTTAAGGCGGCGGCGGCGCCACACATTCAATATTCGCCGACTCGATTATTTGCCAAACAGATTGATAATTGACGAGCTGTTTGTACACACATACCTATGCTTATTTCGGTGCAAAACGTGTATTCTGCGTACAGTGCAAACGTGTCTGACGCGTACGGAGATCGAACGTGTCTCACGCGTACGGTGCAAAACGTGCCGAGCATAGTTTCTATGCGAGCATTCAATGGGACCAACAAATGTTTGTCCAAGCATCTTCTTATAATTGACATCACTTATTCGTTAGTGTTAGACAGTGGCGGATTTAAGATTTTCGGGGCCCTACGCTCTAGTGTTTGTTGGGGCCCACCCCCAGATTATAATTTTTGTTATACTATAGTTTTGTCCGAGGCGGCCTGAATAAATAAATACAACAAACTAATTTTTACATATAATTATTATTAGATACCTACTAAATAATAATCGCAAGGTACCTACATCCAGAAAATATCGAGAAAAATACAGGGTGTCGCTAAAATATGGTGCCATAGCTTAACCACAGATTCCGGGGATCAAAATAAGACGATTTAACGCAACTTACCTCTATCCGAAATTGCTTCGTTAAAGCGTCATTCAACGCCAAAGATCTTCAAAAAATTTCTATATTTTTAAATAACAAAAGATTGTTTTTAGCGATTAGGATGAAATTTGGGATGTGATTCTTAACTGGAAAAAGGTGTTTCTTGACATCATTTTTTTGTTCACGAGTGTCGCGTAAGTGGTCAAAGGTTGATCATCCACAGTCAAAGAAGCTCATATCTTTTTAACAGTTCGGCCAATAGTTTTCAAAATTTTTTTACAGAGAGACATTCTTATTTCAAATATTTTTCGTTTCTTGTTCGATTTCGGTATCTCTCATAGTTTAGGCTGAAAAAAATTATTTTGATTGGCTGCAGTGCATTTCTTAAAACGATGTAGTAATCTAGTTGTCCCGTATGCTGAGAAATAAATGACGAAGAGACAATTTTTTGCGTAGAATCACCTTTTGCATCCGGGAAAATGGTGGTCACATTGAGCATTTGCTGTAAATCTATTAATTTACCGGTGGTACAAAATAAGCTGAACCATTGATTCAGAAATGGTTCGGATTACTTTGCGCCACCCTTTATATACTTGCTAGTAATAAACTTTATATCAAATTGTCTCTTCGTGATTTATTTCTCAACATACGGGACAACTAGATTACTACATCTGTTTAACGAAATGCACTCTAGCCAATCAAAATAATTTTTTCAGCCTAAACTATGGCAGATACCGAAATCAAACAAGAGACAAAAAATATTTGAAATAAGAATGTTTCTCTGTAAAAAAATTTTGAAAACTATTGGCCGAACTGTTAAAAAGATATGAGCTTCTTTGACTGTGGATGATCAACCTTTGACCACTTACGTTATCCTCCTGAACAAAAAAATGATGTCAAAAAACACCTTTTTCCAGTAAAGAAACACATCCCAAATTTCATCCTAATCGCTAAAAACAATCTTTTGTTATTTAAAAATATAGAAATTTTTTGAAGATCTTTGGCGTTCGATAGCGCTTTAACGAAGCAATTTCGGATAGAGGTAATTTGCGTTAAATCGTCTTATTTTGATCTCCGGAATCTATGGTTAAGCTATGGCACCATATTTTAGAGACACCCTGTATATTAAAAAATGTAACATTCAAACAAACCTAAAATTCGAAAAAAAAGATACTTATATAAAAACTATTTGAAAAAGTAATATAAAATTGTAAGATTTAACTAAAACCTAAGAAAACACAAAATAATAATTTACATGCAATGCAATAGACGCAAGCCCTTGATTGGCGAGTAACAAAGCCACGATCTATGCAGTTTTTGTCCACTTTTTATTGTTCTTTCAAAATATTTGTTGGAAAAATCCCGTTTTCGTTGTCCAATTGAAACTTCTGATTCTATATAGTCGTTTTCTTTATTCTAATTTTGAAAATGGTATGTTTCTTTTGCTAAACGCAAATTTATAAAATTGTCATCAAGATAATCTAGCCATAAGCCCAAATCTGCAAAAATTTCAAACATTTCTACTGAATTACCGTCTTTCGGTGATGCATTACATTTTAACAGGCTGTCGTTTAAATTTGAATTGCAACCCACATTTTCTAAGGTTTGTTCCCTTTTTTCAATCAAAAACTTTGTTAATTTTTGATGTTGTTTTTTTCCACTTCCTTCTTCTCTATCAATTTTTTTTGAGCTCCACTCAGGTATTGCCGTTGCGAAATTTTGTATCTAAAATACGTTAACAAAAATTTATTATGTAGTATAGGAAAAGGAATGTTGGAAGGGATGGGAAATAACAAGCACCACGTATAAAAAAGTATCAAATATTATATTATGTAGTAGAACAAATTATCATATATCGTGTATAAAAAGCAGCCGTTACCGAAGTTATGCTAAAAACAATTGTCCTGCGTTGTTCCACTCGCATCGCCTTGAGCACCGTTCTCTCCCACTCCCGCTGGTTCATCATGATCCCCACAAGGAACCCACAGCAGGAGCCAGGGGAAGCCCCTAACATTTATATAAATCAAAAAAGTATAAACTAATCAAACAATAATATGTAAATTCAAACTTGAAATCATTGGTCCTCGCAAAAATCGCAGACGTTATCGACGGCAGCAACTTTGGTGCATCCTAGGCGGAGCCATCGTAGGCACACCCAACATTCTTCTCATTTTCAATTTCAGTGTCACTTTCAAGATCTTCATCACATGTTGCGCATTGCACTTTATTTTTGTTGTCTATTATATTTGCAGAGGCGTAACTAGCAATTAAAGTACCTGTGGCCAGTCAACAAAAATGCGCCTTTTATAACAACTTTCAAGCGTATTTAAATGGGATCTAGATATCGTACGTTCCTACCTATTCGAAATTTCGAATTCATTGAAATGTATGTTTAAAAAATTATATTTATTAAAAAATACACATATACAATATCCATAATATTATCTAAAATAATTAAGTATAAAATAGAATATTTTATTTAAACAATTTTTATATTTCGCGCTTTTGAATTTGCAAAATCATTTATGATTGAATCAAATCCACTTCAGTAAATACATCATATTCAATAGAAAGTAAACTTAAACTACTAAGCCTATTTTGGTTCATATTTGATCTTAAATAATTCTTTATAAGTTTTAGTTTACTGTAACAGTAGCAACTGTTACGGGGAGACAAAGAAGTATCCATAAAGAAGTTGTTATGTTTATATATGATTCGTATAAATCCTATTTAACTATTCCCTCTAGAATTTGAAGATGATGAAGAATTTTTAAATTTTTAAAAATAGTTTGTGCCTGAGCTTTAAAACATTCTAGCTCATTTTGCAATTGAATACAATTTAATTCTTCCTCCTACTCTATGCATAAGTCAGCTGGTGCTTTTTTTAAGTCTTGTTACGATCTACCTTACCTTTTCTTCTTATGGTTTCTTTGATTTTGCTTGAACTGACTAGCGTGCCCCGACTAGCTCTGAAAACTCTTTAAGGGCGATTCAGGTTGGCTTATTAGTTACGTGACTCAAACAATTTACTACTATAATTTATTATAATGATACTATGGTAACTCCCAATGTCTATAACTCCCTACTCTTACGCACTAACTTAATTATCACTTGATGTCTTTAAGGCAAAATTAAATATACCTCTGTGCACAGTACCTTACAGTCCGTAATAGTAACACTAATAGGTAATCACCTGTCCTAGCTGATTATTAGACGCCGGGATGTCCGCAGATTAAACGCGTGGTGGATGGTGTCTGTTGATAGCGTGGCGTGGTGGCATCGTTGTTGTTTGGAATTTTGGATGATTGTTTAATTTAAACAAACCAGCGTAAGCTGGTCTTCACGATGCCCCAATCTCTATTTTATTACTCCACTTGTTAAACGCTCCCGTACTTAACTTTGCACTTAAAAAACACACCACTGGACCCTTTAGCACGGTCTTGTGCGGTCCGGTCGCGTCTTCTTACCTGGAACCATAGACATAATAAGTGGGATGGACGGAGCGGAAGTTTTAAGCATTGACTCATAGTGAAGAGAGAGGCGCATGCTGTGTACCACGTGGTTTCGGGCAAGAAACAGGCATAGCCACTGCAGTGCACTGCAGTCGGCTGCTGTCTTATGACATAGTGCAGGTGTTTCCTATCTTATTTTTATCATTTAAATTATCAATTATCAGTCAAAATGGTAATGTCATGTTCAAGTTATGGGTGCACTAATCGATATAAGAAGGGTGGCCCCTCATTTCTTTTCAAAATTTAAAAAATCATATACTGGATCAGGATCCTCTTGAAAATCATATATTGCAATTAATTAAATTAATTTTAAAAGCGTACTTAAATGTTAGGTTACATCACCGAACCCAAAGTTTAAATGAGCAAAAAAATAGAATTAGACATAAATATTCAAAGCTCATACTATTCAAAAATCAATAAATAACTTTTTTTAGTAGTAACGAGAAATCAATAAAAAAACCAACTAGGGTAGGCTGTGAAATTGAATTATTTTAAATTGGTACTGTAGCCACATCCACAGAATGACATTTCTGACATGAAAATTTAAAACTGAATGAATACCATTTTTTCAAACTTGAAATTTTTTCACCAAATCAAATAAAAAAACTTAGAAACTTAGACAAGAGCGTTCAGTTTTAAATTTTCATGTCAGAAATGTCATTCTGTGGATGTGGCTACAGTACCAATTTAAAATAATTCAATTTCACAGCCTACCCTAGTTGGTTTTTTTATTGATCTCTCGTTATAAATGTATAAGTTCTTAATAAATAAAATATAACTGAAATTTTTAAGGTGTTTGAGTTGGTTGAAAAAATCGTTTGTAACCATTATGCCTCTTCACGAGAACACGTTTTTTAATAGGGGAAGACTTAATTTTTTGGTATTCAAATAAAGGCAAACAAACAATTCATTTTAAAACATAAAAGTCTGTTAGATCAACATAATTTCTCATAAAAATTATAGGTAGAAACCCAACGATTTAAAATAATCCGCGCAATCAATACTATTATATAAAGCACAACAGTGTTGTCTGGGTTTACACCCCACCGCTACAAAATTAACAAAAGGACAGCTCTATATAAACTTCATATAATGTGTGAACGCTGACTTTAGTATAAGTGTGGGTTTTCACCCCACCGGTACCAAAAAAAAAAGGGCTGCTCTGTATAAACGTCCTATATCGTGTGAACGGAACGTTAAACGGTTGTGCGGGCGTGCCAAGGTCAGTGGGGCGTGTGCGTATAGGCTTAATAAGTACCACACTTCGCTTAAGTTACATTCAGATTTGTCAGTAGTGCCAACCGCCGAAAATAAAATATGTTAGCGGGTACACTCATCTAAAGAAGTATTTTTTTTTAAAGTAGGCCTTTTCCTGCTTTATAAAGCAGTTTCCATCAAATAAAGAAACATTAGTGATGTCTTAATGATCTAAGCTTCCCCTGGATGGGCTATTTCGCCTCGAAAAGTGGTTGTAGTTTAAAAGCGAGTTTTGGTTATGTTCCAGTGTTTACATATTTCGACCGCAGAACAATCCTAATATTATTTTCTGCATTTAAACTAGACTTCGATGTTTCTAACATTACAAACACGGACTCCAGGATCCCTTTGACAGGTATTAGTACAGAACCTCCACCGTAGGCACCTAAATAACCCCAAGGACCCGCAGGAATTAATAAAAGAATTAAAAATTAGCGATTTTCAAGATTTTTTTTCTGGAGTTACAGAGAGAGTCCTCCCGAATCTCGACCGTGGGGACCTAGGGGAGACAACCCTACAACCCTTCTGGCGTTTTTCATACTTTTGTCCTTTTCGGAAATTATAAATTTTTGCAATTTGCTCTACACGTCATTCGACCAGACTTCAGAGAGTGAAACCCCACGCAGAAGGTCTCCAGGTTCATAAGCTTACACGTTCGGACTCCCGGGTCACCTAGAAAGACAATAGCACGACACCTCCTCCGCGGGCACCTAGAGAACCCCAGGAGGACTTCGGAAAATAATTAAAAATTAGCGATTTTCACGATTTTCTTTCTGGAGTTACAGAGAGAGTCCTCCCGAATCTCGACCGTGGGGACCTAGGGGAGACCTTCCCCTACAACCCCTCTTCTGGCGTGTTTCATACTTTTGCCCTTTTCGGAAATTATAAATTTTTGCAATTTGC
The DNA here is from genome assembly GCA_963082805.1 of Hemicrepidius hirtus. Classification (NCBI taxonomy): domain Eukaryota; kingdom Metazoa; phylum Arthropoda; class Insecta; order Coleoptera; family Elateridae; genus Hemicrepidius; species Hemicrepidius hirtus. The sequence goes on along the minus strand of OY720161.1, from coordinate 35,558,716 downwards.
TCTACACGTCATTTGACCTGGAGACTTCAGAGAGTGAAACCCCACGCAGAAGGTCTCCAGGTTCATAAGCTTACACGTTCGGACTCCCGGGTCACCTAGAAAGACAAAAGCACGGCACCTCCTCCGCGGGCACCTAGAGAACCCCAGGAGGACTTCGGAAAATAATTAAAAATTAGCGATTTTCACGATTTGTTTTCTGGAGTTACAGAGAGAGTCCTCCCGAATCTCGACCGTGGGGACCTAGGGGAGACCTTCCCCTACAACCCCTCTTCTGGCGTGTTACATACTTTTGCCCTTTTCGGAAATTATCAATTTTTGCAATTTGCTCTACACACTATTCGACCTGGAGACTTAAGAATGTGAAACCCCGCGCAGAAGGTCTCCAGGTCCATAAGCTTACACGTTCGGACTCCCGGGCCACCTAGAAAGACAAAAGCACGGCACCTCCTCCGCGGGCACCTAGAGAACCCCAGGAGGACTTCGGAAAATAATTAAAAATTAGCGATTTTCACGATTTTTTTTCTGGAGTTACAGAGAGAGTCCTCCCGAATCTCGACCGTGGGGACCTAGGGGAGACAACCCTACAACCCTTCTGGCGTTTTTCATACTTTTGTCCTTTTCGGAAATTATAAATTTTTGCAATTTGCTCTACACGTCATTCGACCAGACTTCAGAGAGTGAAACCCCACGCAGAAGGTCTCCAGGTTCATAAGCTTACACGTTCGGACTCCCGGGTCACCTAGAAAGACAATAGCACGACACCTCCTCCGCGGGCACCTAGAGAACCCCAGGAGGACTTCGGAAAATAATTAAAAATTAGCGATTTTCACGATTTTCTTTCTGGAGTTACAGAGAGAGTCCTCCCGAATCTCGACCGTGGGGACCTAGGGGAGACCTTCCCCTACAACCCCTCTTCTGGCGTGTTTCATACTTTTGCCCTTTTCGGAAATTATAAATTTTTGCAATTTGCTCTACACGTCATTTGACCTGGAGACTTCAGAGAGTGAAACCCCACGCAGAAGGTCTCCAGGTTCATAAGCTTACACGTTCGGACTCCCGGGTCACCTAGAAAGACAAAAGCACGGCACCTCCTCCGCGGGCACCTAGAGAACCCCAGGAGGACTTCGGAAAATAATTAAAAATTAGCGATTTTCACGATTTGTTTTCTGGAGTTACAGAGAGAGTCCTCCCGAATCTCGACCGTGGGGACCTAGGGGAGACCTTCCCCTACAACCCCTCTTCTGGCGTGTTACATACTTTTGCCCTTTTCGGAAATTATCAATTTTTGCAATTTGCTCTACACGTCATTTGACCTGGAGACTTCAGAGAGTGAAACCCCGCGCAGAAGGTCTCCAGGTCCATAAGCTTACACGTTCGGACTCCCGGGCCACCTAGAAAGACAAAAGCACGGCACCTCCTCCGCGGGCACCTAGAGAACCCCAGGAGGACTTCGGAAAATAATTAAAAATTAGCGATTTTCACGATTTTTTTTCTGGAGTTACAGAGAGAGTCCTCCCGAATCTCGACCGTGGGGACCTAGGGGAGACAACCCTACAACCCTTCTGGCGTTTTTCATACTTTTGTCCTTTTCGGAAATTATAAATTTTTGCAATTTGCTCTACACGTCATTCGACCAGACTTCAGAGAGTGAAACCCCACGCAGAAGGTCTCCAGGTTCATAAGCTTACACGTTCGGATTCCCGGGTCACCTAGAAAGACAATAGCACGACACCTCCTCCGCGGGCACCTAGAGAACCCCAGGAGGACTTCGGAAAATAATTAAAAATTAGCGATTTTCACGATTTTCTTTCTGGAGTTACAGAGAGAGTCCTCCCGAATCTCGACCGTGGGGACCTAGGGGAGACCTTCCCCTACAACCCCTCTTCTGGCGTGTTTCATACTTTTGCCCTTTTCGGAAATTATAAATTTTTGCAATTTGCTCTACACGTCATTTGACCTGGAGACTTCAGAGAGTGAAACCCCACGCAGAAGGTCTCCAGGTTCATAAGCTTACACGTTCGGACTCCCGGGTCACCTAGAAAGACAAAAGCACGGCACCTCCTCCGCGGGCACCTAGAGAACCCCAGGAGGACTTCGGAAAATAATTAAAAATTAGCGATTTTCACGATTTGTTTTCTGGAGTTACAGAGAGAGTCCTCCCGAATCTCGACCGTGGGGACCTAGGGGAGACCTTCCCCTACAACCCCTCTTCTGGCGTGTTACATACTTTTGCCCTTTTCGGAAATTATCAATTTTTGCAATTTGCTCTACACGTCATTTGACCTGGAGACTTCAGAGAGTGAAACCCCGCGCAGAAGGTCTCCAGGTCCATAAGCTTACACGTTCGGACTCCCGGGCCACCTAGAAAGACAAAAGCACGGCACCTCCTCCGCGGGCACCTAGAGAACCCCAGGAGGACTTCGGAAAATAATTAAAAATTAGCGATTTTCACGATTTTTTTTCTGGAGTTACAGAGAGAGTCCTCCCGAATCTCGACCGTGGGGACCTAGGGGAGACCTTCCCCTACTACCCCTCTTCTGGCGTGTTACATACTTTTGCCCTTTTCGGAAATTATCAATTTTTGCAATTTGCTCTACACACTATTCGACCTGGAGACTTAAGAATGTGAAACCCCGCGCAGAAGGTCTCCAGGTCCATAAGCGTACACGTTCGGACTCCCGGGCCACCTAGAAAGACAAACAAAAGCACGGCACCTCCTCCGCGGGCACCTAGAGAACCCCAGGAGGACTTCGGAAAATAATGTAAAATTATCGATTTTCAAGATTTTTTGTCTGGAGTTACAGAGAGAGTCCTCCCGAATCTCGACCGTGGGGACCTAGGGGGGGCCTTCCCCTACAACCCCTCTTCTGGCGTTTTTCATACTGTTGCCCTTTTCGGAAATTATCAATTTTTGTAATTTGCTCTACACGCTATTCGACCTGGAGACTTAAGAATGTGAAACCCCACGCAGAAGGTCTCCAGGTCCATAAGCGTACACGTTCGGACTCCCGGGTCACCTAGAAAACCAATAACACGGCACCTCCTCCGCGGGCACCTAGAGAACCCCAGGAGGACTTCGGAAAATAATGTAAAATTATCGATTTTCAAGATTTTTTTTCTGGAGTTACAGAGAGAGTCCTCCTGAATCTCGACCGTGGGGAGCGTTGTACGATTTTTAACTTCGGAATATAATTTAAATCGTAACAACCAATACTATACATTTTCAATTCAAATAAATAGTAGAGATTACAATAGATATTAAATTCGTTTTATACGACCCTACTGTAAACGCGGCATGTGCTGCGGGTACCCAGCTAGTTCTCGTATAAAACGCATACAAAAGCACTGAGCAGCGCCCTAAACCACGTGGTACAACCCGCTTCGTCTTCGTTGCACTTGAGCGGCACCATTTACAGCTATTACTCTCTTCGAGTGTGGGTCAGTCTCCGCTGTAGCATAGTATAGGGAAGGCTCCGTCCACCCTACTTATTACGTCTATGCCTGGAACATCGTTCACCGACCCCCCTTTCTTCCTGCGTGGTCCACCAAACCACCCTCTTCGGCTGTTCCTGATTGGTCCGCTATAACTTCGCGCACTCCCGCACTTAAACTTCCGCTTAAATTTAAAATATCGTGTCATGCAAGTGGTTCTGCATGAGGTAAGCTCAGCTCGCCTTACAGTCTGGAAGCGGCATTTCATTCAAAGCTTTTCCGGATAAAAATTCAAACAAGCATGTTATATTATACCTATTTTCAAATCTTATCACTTAACTGATTTATGATCGCATCATTTACTTCGTAAAAGAGATATTTCAATTGGTCATTAGCTAAAAAATCTGCTCCTTCATCTGCAGACTTTTCACCTGACAATATTATCTTTCGACGTTTTCTGTTATTCTCTGGAAAAGTATGTAGGTATATCAAGTATAGCACATTTTTCTTTGCATTCAATCATACTAGTACTACCAAATTCTTCGTTTCTAAATTGTATGAAGACTTGCAAATAAACTTTAATAATTCGGAAGAACGCGATATATATTCTGTTTTGTTTTGCAACTGATTATTTACGATATTTATTTTCCCCAAAATTGTGTACCACATTATCAAAGCAAAAATGAAATTAAAAGATTTCATGTGGTAAGCAACAATTTTGCAGAAGCTACACCATCGCCATAAGAAGGATCTTCAGATATTTGGTGTAGCAGAAATAAAACCTTAACAATTTCTGAATACAAAGCAGAAATAGCTTTTTCTTTGAAGCACCACCTCGTGTCGCTATGTCCTTGGGTGATTTTTAACATTGTTGTCGCTGTGCTATCTCCACAATTTGCGAATCGCAATTTTCTAAACGCGTCGAAATCAGGGATTGTCAAAGGCTAATTCTACGACTAAAACCCGAGCCATCAAATATTTTCTTTAATTTTGTCCACAACTCTCTAGCAGTCTTCGAATCCTTGATATGCACATAGAGCGTTGGATCTATGGTCAAAATTAATTTAGCTTTCACCTTCGCGTCTTCAACCGATTGTTCTTCTGTTACAGGAGTAACGCAAGCAATGTTTGGGTGCAACGTTTAAACATTTTTCTCTACAGAGTAGTCATATTTAACTTGTTACGTTGTTCTAGCAAAACTGTGATAAAACTGAATGCAGTTACAGAGGTTTATAGTGATTTTTAAATTGAATTATTAAAAATATCACTTTACCAATTTTAATACCAGCTTTTGATATTTTGTAACCACAATATTTCGCTTGATTTACTTTGTACTAAACTTTATTAGTATTAAATTTGATGTTATATTTAGTATTTCTTTCTAACAGCGTGTATAAATTTTCTTCATGTTCTAATTCATTGCGCCCACATACTATTATATCATCAAAGTAAATCATGAAAATTCCTGTAGGATCACCGAAAAGTTCCATGTTTTTCTTTTGGAACACTTCTGGTGCTGAACAAATTCCGAATGGAAGTGTACGAACCCCCCCAGACACCTCCCTTGTGTACGCGTCTATAATTTATTGTTAATTTCTTTCAGATAAATATGGAGTCTTCTAATGCAGGTAGACAGCGTACATTGAACATTTTGTTGCTGGGAGAAACTGGCGTTGGAAAATCAACATTCATCAACGCTTTTGTTAATTACTTAAGTTACGGTAGCTTGGAGGAAGCAGAACAAGAAGAGCTTACATACCTTGTGTCTACATCTTTTACGGTTAGCGATGATGACTTTAAACCACGTACAATCAAAGTGGAAAAAAGCGCTAACGAATCAGATGAAGTTGGCGCCTCATCTACTCAGAGTCCCGTAAATTATTACTTTAGTGTTGGCGGCGCCAATATTTGCCTTATCGACACTCCAGGAATAGGCGATACACGTGGAGCCGACCAAGATAACATAAACTTTGACAAACTACTATTACATATTGCGGAATTGAAAGAACTTCACGCAATTTGCATTTTAATGAAACCAAATGAGGCTAGAGTGACGGTGATGTTTGAATATTGCATTAAACAACTTTTGTCTCGATTGGAAAAAAGTGCAAGCAGAAATATTGTATTCTTGTTTACAAATGCGAGGGGTACAAATTATCGTCCTGGTGAAACATTGCCGTCACTTATGAAACTTCTAGAATGCACTGAGAAAAGAGCACCGTTTGTAAAAATTCCGTTGTCAAGAGAAAATATATTTTGTATCGATAACGAAGCATTTAGATTTCTTCTGATATTAAAGAATGGAATATCATGCAACGAAGTAGAAAGAAGAAGTTTTATAGCTAGTTGGGAGCAGTCGGCCGGTGAATGTTTGAGGTATGTATTTAAATGTTTATGATACACTCACTAACTAATCAGTGACCACAGTTTGAGAAGCTCTTTTCTATTTCTTCATCTTATTTTAATGTATTACATAAATAAAATGTTCTCTTAATTTTTCTCGATTTCAGAATGATAACTTACATAACAACATTGGAACCACATAAAGTTCAAAATACAATATCAATCAATGAAGCACGGCGTCTTATTGTGCATTTGTCTCAACCATTGGCGGATATAGTGAAATTAATTGAGGATAATATTACGGCTCTAGAAAGAAAAAAAGATGAACTACAATACCACAGCAATGATATGAAGAATTTGAAGAAAATTCTTCACATCCCCGTTATTACCCTGAAGATCGAAGAACTGACGCAACCTAGAACAGTTTGCACAGCATCAAAATGTTGTCAAGTTTTTCAGGTAAATTTTGTGCTTTTCATTGTTGTATAGTCCAAATAAACTCATTTAAGAATTTCTCCAAATTAAGTTGACTTTCGTGATATAGCTATGTCTTTAGTTCCGCCATGTCTTCTGTGGGAGCCTTTAGAAATGTCAAGATATTGGAATTCTCATCGTTGTTGTCTCTTCGTATAAACCGATCCTGTTTTTCCAGTGCGTTTAATGTGCTGACTATTTTCATGAACGCAGTCCGATTATCCATCATCTGTTTTCAGTGAACCTTCGATATTGTTTGTAACACACTAAATTCAATTTCAAGATTGCAAGATTTCTTAATGCCTCGGCGCAATTAAAATCGTCTTTATCCGCTCTGCCCTGTGCTTCCCGTTTGAAAATTCCTCGTCAACCCAAGCTTGCTTTGATGCAATGCAAATCCCTTTATTGTTGTTGACATAAAACAATACAAAAACTCAGGATACTCGTAAACGGTATACTCACGATTTTCAGAGTAGTCTTCGTTGTCAACGGGCTCAACAAACTTATCTCTATAAGGTTCCAGTGGACTCTCTTTCTGCGGATTTCTCCTCCTCACTCTGCTGCCTATCAGCATCATATCTTCATCCCTTCTTTACTTTACTTTTGTTTTCTTTCCTTTACTTGTATTCGTCCCTACTACCTACTTTATAATGGACTAAGCTGCACGCACTTGCGCGTTAACAGCACACGACAGATGACGGGCGAGTTTCTTGTTGTTCTCCATATTGTTTTTTGCGTGCTGGGTTATATCCGATTTGGTTTTGGATATTCCTTCAATGTAAAACAGTTTGTGGCAAAACTATGACTGGAACATCCCAGGACGCGTTTCGTTCTCATTGGAACTCATCTACTGGGGGTAGTTTCAATCGCAGTTGTACCACAAAGCAAGAAACTTCAGTAAAGTTCACAACGGAGAACACTCGAGAGTCCTCTAAGTTCAGTCGAGGGAACTGTATGTTTGGTCAGAACCTGCTATGCAGGTTTCAAACGCCCTCACCAGTCTCTCTGTCGAACAACGTTCCGAACCTGAAGAAAACTGTAAACCTGCATAGCAGGTTCTGACTTCTGACATACAGTTCCTTCAACTGAACTTAGATGACTCTCAAAAATGTTCTCCCTTGTGAACTTTATTCCTTCAATGTAGACTCCAGTAAAAGTTTTCCTTGGAATTTCTACTTCAGAAATTTCTTAGCTATCTTTACAACGGATGCTGCTTTGCCATTCCCTTGGCAGTGGTATGGTGAAGTCTAAACTTACTAAAGTGTTGTTTCATAATTTATTGTTATCACTGACTGCCCGGATTGTTCCTTTAACAATGCCCATTCCCTAACTTTTACCAAATCAAATTCAAATCTCATAATATTTTCATGCTTTAGGTTAAAGGAGAACAAAAGTACCATTATGAGAAGTCTTGTTGTGATCCCTGCTATCTGAAATCTTTCCCATCGTTCGCAATTATTGGAGGCAAGGAGTTAATACTTTGTCAGTCTATGTTATCAAGATCTGGTCATCTAGGAGAAATAATTGGGAGCGGAATAAAAAATTTGTGTATGTCCGTCATAGGGCGTACTGATGACATAGTATGCAAAATGTGTGGATGCAGTTACAAATTTCACAAACATATTTACTACCAATCGAGTCCAGTTGAAGATAAAATTGTAGATGGTTCTGTTGAATCGCAATTAAAGAACAAGGAAAACGCTAAAGCAACAGTAGAAAAGTTTGTACAAGATCTTGAGACTCGATCGCAGGAATATCAAAATGAACAGGACATTATTAATAAATCCACGGCAAAATTTGCGCATTTTTTGCAAAATAATGCTTTGACACCTTACAACGATGCCTATGAACATTTTCTGGAATACTCAATTGATAGGTAAGTTTAAAAAAAGTTTGTTCTGTGCAAAATAAATTAAGGAAAAGTAAAATTTTAAATTATTTTATAGAGAAAAATCAAATGGAATGTATGCTGATAAGAAAAAGATTCAGATGTTTGAAAAAATGCTACTTTCCTACAAGGAAGAGAAAAGAACTCTGGATAGTGCTCTTGCAAGAGCGCAAATGTCTGATATGTCTACAGTATCCTTGATATCTCCTGCTGATATTATGGAAACTGTAAAGGAATTATATCAGCTTCCACACTGTGGTGTTAAAATAAAAGAAATGTTTGATAAACAAGGTCAGGCCAGAAACAACGAAAATATGAAAAGAAGTGAAGTAAAAGTTAAACCTAAGAAAAAATCTGGTATCTTTCGCGGTCTATTAGACGTATTGTTTTAATTAATTAATTAAATATTTAATTAACTAATTAATTAATTAATCTCCACCTCTCTCCATATGCATTTAGGTTTTTATTGTATGAAAATATTTTAATATTATAAATGGAACCCAACTTTAGTATTACGGTGGTATTGTAGTAGTTAGTGCTTATTTGAATTACGCTTTCCTATTGCACTCTGTAATCAGACATTTTTTTATTAAATCAAACTACCTAAAAAAAATCCAGTAGAGTATAAGCGGCAATTCCTAGCGCTTTCGGTTCCCAGTACTCGGCTACTCGTGTAGCTTCGTTTGCAGTTGATTCGTTTTATTTTTGCTTTTCAGGAAGCTTCGATCGGTGCCGTATTTTCATGTTTATATCGTGTTATCAATTTATTATCGCTTGTGATGCAACCAATCCTCTTCGTACTAGCATTGTCTACAAAATATTAGAAAAAGATTTTGCCGTTACAGTTTTCAAGAACAGCGTTATACACAACACTCGCAACAATAAAATGCTAATTATTTTTTGAAGCACTTCTCCATATAGATAACTCGCCGTACGCCACTGGCTTTGGATCGGGATTGCTAAAACAATAAATCATGCTTCGCTGGTAGTGCAAAAACTAAGTGGCTACCCTTACATTTTTAACCAATTGGGTTGAAACCTCCCCCGCTCACACCTCCCCCTTAAGTATAATATATACTTACTAAATTATACAACACCTAAAAAGGTGTAGGTACTTATAATTAATTAATTAGTAATAATAAATTATCTCTACAAGGTAAGAGCGTTTCCAAACCTCCCTGGTGGTTTCCGTTCTCTATTACTTTTCCTCCCTACTGCCAATTGCTCATTATTTGTCGCAATTCTTTTTATATTACCTCCTGTCCTAGCTTCTCCGCTTACATTGCTCTTTATGCTACTAATTCTTATTTTATCGCGTCTGTTTACAATCATACTGGGCCCAGCCTCCCCGCTGTCGATTCCCTTAGCCCCAGGTAATTTTTGGTAACTAATCATTTGGTTTTCATGACGCTTCTATATCTGCCGATTATCGTCCGGTTCGCACAGATAGGTTACGTGACCTATTTGTTCTTTAACAAAAGCTGGTACCCATTCGGTAATCCCGTATCATTATCGTCTGACCCTTCGCGAACTTTCCCGTCCGACTGTTGTTTTCCGGTTCCTGATTTTCCGACTCATTAGGCCTAGTACGTCCAAACATTAATTTTGCTTGGAGTCTCTTGCGTAATACAATGAGGCGTCTTCCTACACGTTAATAAAAACCAGCTAACTAAAGTTTCCGTTGGCACGTCTCTGTTTCGCAAATCCGTTATAGCCGCTTGCATTGCGCTCTTAAAGGTTTTTACCGAATTTTCCGCTGCTCCATTGGATGCCGGGAAAAAGGTAGGCGACGGCGACGTTACGTGTTTGACTTTATTCTTTGCCAAAAACTCTTTGAACTCGCTGGATGTTAACTACGGCCCATTGTCGCTAACTAGCAACCTTGGGTGTCCAAAGCACGCAAAAGTTTCCGTCAAACATGCTATCGTTTTCTTTGATATAGTAGTTCCCATCCTAAAAACTTCCACCCATTTTGTGTACGCGTCCGTGATTATGAAATAATTATTTGTTTTAATCAGTCCCAAAAAATCTATATGTATTCTATGCCACGGTCCTGTCGCTTGTGGCCACCGCGTGTTGTTGTATGTCTGAATCCATACCGGACCACCACATCATTGACCTTGCCACAGCTTTCATTTTGACTACCCCTTGGTGGCTGGCATGTAATTCCATGAGCATCTACTTCCGCAAAGATTCTGGAATTACGACTCTGTAGCCCCACATGACGCACCCACTTTCCAATGTTAACTCGTTTTTCGTGGTGAAAAATGATTTTACTATTTCGTCTTTATTCTTTTCGGGCAAACCGTGGTTAACCAACGCTAAAATTTTACAAATTACGGGATCTTCCTCCGACTTTGATTTAATATCTTTGAAGTCAATTAGCCGATGGCTACAGTGTGGTGGAAACGTGACTAAATACACCCCTGATGATCTTGCTTCGTCTATTAGTCCAATAGACACGTGGCTTTCGTGGTTGACTAGAAATAAAACTATAGGACTTTCTTTAGCGGGTACGTTTTACAAAATGTTTTCTGCTGTCATCCATCCTGAGGGGTGCCTTAAAATTAAACTATCTGGCGGTGCACCATTAACGAGAATGAAATTAGTACTGGTGGTACCGTATTCCCAGCAGCACTTGTAATATTACTGGTGGTATTGCAATTGTTTTTATCTTACCTTTATGCCACGGCTTACTCTCAAAAGACTCGTATTAGGGCGATTCAGGTTGACTTCTGGCATGTATTAATTTATCCCCTATAACTGTAGTGTGTGGGTGTAAACTACCCCAACTCAAAGACAGCATTAGCAACTTTACAAAATTATTGTTTATTCGTATACCTACATACAAATATTATACTTAAAACTAAACCTCCCTTATTTTCTATGCACTTTACTAATAGTTCTCAATTTAAAATAAATATAGTCAGCCACGGTACCTTTTCCGCAGACACGAGGCGTGGTGATTGTTGGTCTGTCGTTTGAAGGATGTCGACAATCTATCTTGATCAAGTTTTCACACGTGGTGATTGCTCCGGTGGAACTCGATTTTTCTGCACTAACTCCACTTTAATTTAAAACACTGTCACACTTGCTCTATCCAACCTCAGCGCTAGATGGATGTGATTATTGCTTTACACTTTTCGTAGGTCTCGCCGTCTAGCGTGCTCTTTTCGCTACCGGCCTCCGGTGCTCTCTCTACTCTCTGACCCTCACCTCGTCTCATCCCTTGTTCAACTCGCTTCTGGTTGGTCACTTTCGAAAATCGCACTACCCGCTCTTAACTTATTTCCGTTCAACGGTCAAGCATGCTAAAGTTAACTGAATACCGTGCTAGTTAGCGAGGTTGATCTACAGCCACATTACACACTGATAAAACCACAAAGTCATTAATTGGCCTCTCTCTCAAGATGTAATTTGGCCAACTTGTTTGACGCTTTTTTGGCCTATAACTTTAAGGACCGATCAATTGTCGTGGATACGATTCTTAAAAACAATAGTATCCATAATTGATCGTGGTTGACCCCTTGGGTTGACCCAACCGTCGCCCAACCAGACTTTATAAAACCGGCCCTTATTGGGCTATGAACGGGTTTCAAACCAATGTTGTGGTAGTTCCAAATATCATTGGCTGTAAATTTGTGCGGTTTGAAAACATCCTCAAGGTTATCAAAAAACGAGGACACGTTAAACTTATTGAAACTTGTGGATTGGCTCAGACTCGTAGCCTCGGGGGCTGTCAGAGATAACTGGGTTTCGGCTTAAATATTAGAAAAACCATTCACGGCCCAATTTCTCCTCCGAATTTTGTTTTTTTGAAAGAGGAATGTTTAATGCTCTTGCATATTTAAATGCCACTTCTCTAGTTCGAACAGAAGTAAGTCCATATTGCTTCTATATTTTAGGTACTGTTAAATAGGATGTAGGTACTATTAAATAACTAGGCGTACAAAGAATAAAATAAAAAAAATATAAATGGTTAATTATTAGAACGTATAAATGAATTTTTATACTAGTAACCGATAAAACATCTCAAATGCGAATGCATTGTCTCCCTGAACCCCGAATTCCCATTTGCTTCTATGAGGTCACCCTACGTAAACATTAAACATCCGCAATTCAAAGGAAATCTCAGCTTGATTTCCAAGAATCGCTTACAGTACATAGACTATAAAGGATAGAAGATTGTTGTCAAAGATGGAAGACTTCTATCAAATGTAGAAGGTCTGGCAATTCTAGCGGCACACAGAAATAATTCTTACTTTTATTAGTTTTATTGTTTCTTTCCACAACAATATTTAAAGCACTGGAACTCTCCATTTTATTCCGTTTAATGGAGTTAAAAATTTCAACACTTGGGGGCAGAACGTTATAATATTTTCCTAATTACATTGTAAATTATAGAAGCAAGGCATTCCCCGAGTTTCTTACAAATTCGCAAAGAGAATCCCGGGTGGGAAACCTATTTAAGTGCTGGAGTTCGTACGTGCTCCTTTGTGCAAAAGCGCACGCCAGCGAACCAGTGCATGTGCATGTGTACGTATGAAAGCAGCCGAGTTTAGGGCGTAAGTTTTATTTTTAAGTGATTTTGGGTTATTATAAATAATAAATTTATGGGGAGATGAGTATTGATTATTTTTTTAGCTAAGTAAACTAGCTTTAATGTTTGTACAACAACAACAACAAAACAACAATTTTCATTACTCAGGATTACATATGAATTCAATACCAGATGAATTAACGTTTTGAAATTTCCATTTTGAAGACGTTAATTGACCCAATCTTCATGCTGCCCTATAATATATACAGTGTGAAAGAAAAGTATGCAATAAATTCATTATTTCTAAAACGATAACGTTTCATGAAATTTCCTCGAACACGTCGATTTTGCTTTTTAAAAAGACCCTTGTTCCTATACCTGCGCGTTTCCGATGTTCATTTGTTTTCGCGTGATGACGTCTTCGGATATTTTTTTTAATGGAACCCCTATATTTTTCTAACGGATTCGTGTACAGCTCAACTTGCTGAATTCGAAAATGTACCACTTTAGTACTTTATTTCTACACCTTCCCGGGAAAAAAGTAATAACCGATTCGTAGTAAGAACAACAAATTAAATCAAGTTACCTAAGAAATTGTTTCCGGCAGCTAAACAAAATCTAATCAGAATCGATAAATTAACAAATTAACATCTCAACAATAGCAACATGACAATTTTATAAACTAATTAATTAAATGTTCAAAATTATGACCATTTTTTTGCAGACAGTAATTGAAACGGTTTTTAATTGTTAATTTGTTTATTTATCGGTTCTGATTAGATTTTGTTTAGCTGTCGGAAACAATTTCTTAGGTAACTTGATTTAATTTGTTGTTCTTACCACGAATCAGTTATTACTTTTTTCCCGGGAAGGTGTGTAGAAATAAAGTATTAAAGTAGTACATTTTCGAATTCAGCAAGTTGAGCTGTACGGGAATTCGTTAAAAAATATAGGGGTTCCATTAAAAAAAATATCCGATGACGTCATCAAGCGAAAACAAATGAACATCGGAAACGCGCAGGTATAGGAACAAGGGTCTTTTTAAAAAACAAAATCGACGTGTCCGAGGAAATTTCATGAAACGTTATCGTTTTAGAAATAATGAATTTATTCCATATTTTTCTTCCACAATCCACACTGTATAATCAATAATTTTTATTGGACTTTGAGTCTGTCAAAATTAAGACAAAATTAATTGGAAAGCTGTTTAATGAAAACATACAACGTTTCGACTCTTCGTTGAGTCATCTTCAGGTATTTAAATGAATAATATAAAAAAATGTACTAATATTTTTATTTATTATATCTTATTCCGTAACTGGAAAAAAAACTAAATTATAATTTATAAATGTCTCAAAATACTTTCAATTTAATAGTTATTTGTTTAACAAGGCAGAAAAGTAGCAGATTTACTGACGCAGCTGGTATTTCACAGCTGAGGCGAAGCCGAAGCTGTGAAACCAGGCAAGGCAGTAAATCTGCATTTCTGCCGTGTTGAACATATAATTTTTTCTCCGATTGTTTACATTTAACATTAATTTAATGATTATTTTTAATATTCTTTGTACTATTAGTATCAGCAAGCATCTGTTGCTATGCAGTTCTTATTGGTTGCTATGAAAAAACATATTTCAGAAATGTCATTCTATTTGTTGTGAATAGAATAGTTTAATCTTGTTAATTCGTAAATATTAATTAATTTATAATAATATTTACAATGGAAAATGACGAAGAAATGTTCACCCCATCCGAAATTAAAGAAATCGTGAAAAATATGGAACTTAAATTTAATTAATAAAAATTTCAAATTTATTTGTTTTTCGAAGCAACCTGATTTTGAATGCTACTGTTAGTAAAAATGATCACTTTTGCCTCGGCAGTAAATGTGGAACTTTGGAGACAGTCAAATGTCAGTCAAAGCATGCTTTTACTGTCTATCGGAGAAAAATGTTTTTTTCTATAGCAGATGTTAAAGTGTGCTTTGTTCGACTAAAAATAGTTGATCAAGTATTACTTTAACCGCAAGAGTAGATAAAGTAACACTTTAACCGCAAGGATAGATAAAGTACTTTAATTTTCTGACTTTGTTTGGGTAACTCCATGGAAACCTTTGCTACCTACTGAGATTTTCGGGTTTAATATAATTTAATTTTAATTGGTTTTTTACAAATTTTCCTTATTTTTCTTTAACATCTGTTATAGAAAAAAATAGAATTTTATACACGACGATAAAATTTAATTATCGACTCGCGAAAATTAATTCACTCGCGATTTTATCGCTCGTGAATTAACACTTTCCGCTTGTCGATAAAATATAATTTTATCGTCTTGTATAAAAAATAACTATTATTAGGTACCTAATTATTTGGATTATCAAAGTTTATTATTTTGCGAGATTTCCCGGAACTGTGTATTTATTTTGGCTAAATTTCCCTGTATGCATATCTACATCTAAATTTAAACGCCTAGAGATATATAGAAGTTGAATCAAGGTTAACAAAAGTGTAGAATACAAACAATTTATCACTCGCTGGCTTTACTTTTACACGATTGTTTGGTTAATGTCCTCTCCTCTATTCATAGCCGATTAAATAAAAAGACTGCGTGCAATCATGTCTCGCATCAAAAATTAAATATTTTCTGATTTTTTTGAGAAAGCGTATTAACAAATAAAAAAAAATTCGTAACTACTATACAGGGAGTTCCATAAATATACCGACACACTTTTAGTGGTAATAGGGAACATCAAAAATATTTTTTGCTTAATAAATATATGTCCGAAAACGCTTCGTTTTCGCGATACAGGGTGTTGAAATTTGTAAAAGAAAATCGTTTTTCATTGTTCTTTTATCAAGTTAATTGCATTTTAATGAAATTATAATTTGCACTAATTGTTCAAAATGTTGACCATTTGCGTCAATACAAAGATTGCACCGCCGGATCATTGTCTCGCGCACCCTATGGAAAATTCCAGGGATAACTTCTACTTCCGCACAAGCGGCCATTATTTTTGCGACAAGATCTTCCTCATAACGAATGGGTGTCTCGTAGACTAAATGACATACCAATATCGCAGAATCGCGTTACCCTTTGAATGAAATCTCGTTCTTGATGTGTGGTCTTCCTAACCGTTTGACGTAAGCGCCACTTTCAATGTATCCTCGCAGTGCTCTCTTTGGATTGCAAAATCGCGTTAAAACTTCTCTGAGATCGACCATCCTTATAGCTGCCAAAGCTGCGTCCAAATTCCTACGTATAAACATTCGCCGCACCCAAAAATTTATGCAAGACAATAAAACACAAACTTTTTTTAATAGCACCGCAATAAGCAATATTTCGTTTAAGTAATTAACTCCTGATTTATTTTATTTAATATTATTTTGTTGTTCTAAGAGGGTGTCCGGACTACCAGGCACCTCCCTTGTGTGCACGACTATAATTTATTATTAATTTGTTTTAGATAAATATGGAGTCTTCTAATGCAGGTAGCCAGCGTACATTGAATATTTTGTTGCTGGGAGAAACTGGCGTTGGAAAATCAACATTCATCAACGCTTTTGTTAATTACTTAAATTACGGTAGCTTGGAGGAAGCAGAACAAGAAGAGCTTACATATCTTGTGTCTACATCTTTTACGGTTAGCGATGAGGATTTTAAACCACGTACAATCAAAGCGGGAGACAGCGTAAACGAAGCACAAGATGTTGGCGCCTCAGCTACTCAAAGCCCCGTAAATTATTATTTTAGTATTGGCGGCGCCAATATTCGCCTTATCGACACCCCAGGAATAGGCGATACACGTGGAGCCGACCAAGATAACATAAACTTTGACAAACTACTAATGCATATTTCGGAATTGAAAGAACTTCACGCAATTTGCATTTTAATGAAACCAAATGAGGCTAGAGTGACGGTCATGTTTGAGTATTGCATTAAACAACTTTTGTCTCGATTGGAAAAAAGTGCAAGCAGAAATATTGTATTCTTGTTTACAAATACGAGGGGTACAAATTATCGTCCTGGTGAAACATTACCGTCAGTTATGAAACTTCTAGAGTGCACTGAGAAAAAAGCACCCTTTGTAAAAATTCCGTTGTCAAGAGAAAATATATTTTGTATCGACAACGAAGCATTTAGATTTCTTATGATATTAAAGAATGGAATATCATGCACCGAAGTAGAAAGAAGAAGTTTTATAGCTAGTTGGGAGCAGTCGTACGGTGAATGTTTGAGGTATGTATTCAAATGTTTATGATACACTCCCTAACTAATCACTGTCTTGTGGTGAAAACACGTGACAATCACAATTCTGACGACAGAAATTGATCTATTGGTCGCCGTTCGTTTATCGACAATACTGGTTGGGTTGTATCACTTATATACATTGTTCAACTATTTCACTACGACGTAGTAGGACATGTAGTCCAGGCAAATTAGACCAAAAAAGGTGGTTTTGCTGCATTAAATCATGTAGTTCCAAAAGTTTCAGGAATGTGTAGGGGGAGGTTCCCTGAACAACGCCTAATAAAGTCCCATCGATTTCAGGTGCCGCGCGAGGGGGGGGGAGGCTCAAAGGTGCCATTTTTCAGTTATTGGCGCATATCTCGAAAACGATGCGTCGCACAGCAAATTTTGTGCTACTCAAAATTAAAGGTTACTAAATTCCCTACAAAATGGTGTATTACTTTTGTCTCTATGTGTTACCGTCTCCGATATATGAGCCGGCGAAAATGGAAAATTTGCAAAAAAAATTGAAGCGCCTCAGGTTTTTGTCAAGCTTGCCCTTCCAACTCTTTTTCCTTCCATTTTACTTCTTTGACTGCAAGAATAAATTTGAAACTAGCTAAGAACAGACATTATTGTATTATATTTTTCCAATCAGTATCTGGAGGGGAATGGCGTACTGTGTTCCGTGTCCGCTATTTAAGAAACACCCTATATATTTCTACTTTCATACATATATATTTTATTAGTTATATTGGTAATAAATACCATTTATGTTTACATAAACAATAAATAACGTGATAGAGGAGTTAAAGCCCTTGAAAACGGAAATAAAATGATCAGCAGTTTACTAGCAGAATCTCGAAATCGACCCCGAAACTTATGTTAACTTTTGACTGATTGAAGATAATTTAGCAAAAGTATATATATTATTGAAGGAAATTGAATGCTCTACAACTTCCTTCCTCACCAGTTTCGCGTAAAATGGAAGGAAAAAGAGTTGGAAGGGCAAGCTTGACAAAAACCTGAGGCGCTTCAATTTTTTTTGCAAATTTTCCATTTTCGCCGGCTCATATATCGGAGACAGTAACACATAGAGACAAAAGTAATACACCATTTTGTAGGGAATTTAGTAACCTTTAATTTTGAATAGCATAAAATTTGCTGTGCGACGCATCGTTTTCGAGATATGCGCCAATAAGACAGAGATTAGACTGAGCGATCAGCGTCGGTCGTCCGCGAACGATCACCGTCGACCAAATTTCCAACACAAGTATTCTAATGGGCAAAGTTACATTGATCGGTCGTTCACGAACGGCCTCGATCGCTATGCAACGAACAGTTTGAAATTAGAATTTTGATCGGTCACGAACGTTCAAAAGTAATTCGTAACCCAACTTTTTAAAAGTGCCCTTGTTTTTTCTACTAATAACAGTACAGAACGGTCACCATTTGTTCCTTTTCACTTGAACTGGACATTTTTTAATGAATTTAAAAGAAAAAATGTATTTTCCTAGTCTTCAGTGCAATGACCACAAACAATTTTTTACCGCCACCGACCGCCACCGGTCGCTCAGTCTAATGTTACATTTTTAGAACGTTGCTAACCGATACTGAACGATCGAAGACGTTCGCGGACGACCGACGCCGATCGCTCAGTCTAATCTCTGTCTAACTGAAAAATGGGACCTTTGAGCCTCCCCCCCCCCTCGCGCGGCACCTGAAATCGATGGGACTTTATTAGGCGTTGTTCAGGGAACCTCCCCCTACACATTCCTGAAACTTTTGGAACTACATGATTTAATGCAGCAAAAAATCTAATTTGACTGGACTAATGGCCAGCTTCATTCTCCTAAGTATTTCGAGATATATGGTCATTTCAATTTTGATTTTGACAAGTCCTCTCTGTGGTGCCCTCTCGGGGTATGATACTACTATGTATTATTGGAGCCTCTCTCTCATGACCATTGGTCGATAGTGGGACGACAGAAAAATGATCACACGGGGAATCCCCACAACTGTGTCCGATTTTCAGTAATCCCATTGTTCGCGCATAGTTAACTATGTTAGCCTTCGAGTTTTCTTACCTAATTTATGGGGTGGTGCAATTACAATATTTAAGAGCCACTAGATTAAATCTGACGGTAAACTCCTCTTCGCCTGCAAACACTTCCTCAAAATTGCGTTCGAACTCTTGAAATGTAGTCGGGTCTCTCCTAAAGGTTTGATACCAATGTCTGGCACGACCTGCTAGATGTGATCTCGCCGTCTCCAATGCAAAAAGCTCCGGCCAACGATGCAGCTTTTGCATCCCCCTTAAGTTTGCAATTCACTCGCGCGCCTCGCTTTTGGATTCTCCGTTACAGACTTTTATGTTTCTCGATAGGTCGGGCATGATGTGGTATGATTCTCCTACAGTTGTTGTACTCCTGGCTGTTTGTGCTCCGCCTCCTACTGTTTGGTTTGCTAATTGTGTCACAAGACTTGAGAAGAGCTCGTCTCGCCTTTTGTCTTTTTCCTCTTGTCGTATCCTCTCCGCTCTGTTTTCTTCCATGAACAACATCATCATTGCAATCGGATCGACGTTCCCTGTTTGCGCTCTAATGCCGCCATTTCTTGTTGTTGTTTGGTTATTTTGGTTTTGCCGCGTTTGGCCATCTACGCAGTTATCGATGCTCCCACAAAATTGCAGATTCCTGTCTTCTTCACCATGTATATCGTCGATCACCACCAGAGGCTCTTGCAGCAGGATCTGTTGCTCGCTCTGCTGTAGTGCCCTTTGGAACCGTTCAAACCTGTCCTCCGCCATTTCTTTAGACGCCATATTTACCACGTTTTTCTAAACTTTGCCGAAACACGCGGATGATCAAATACCACTTCTGAGAATGTTATCGATTTAAATGAATAGACCGACCAGAGTTAAAATACAAGGGTATTTTATTTAAGCCTTTACAAATTATTGCTATTAAACAGAACAAACACATACATATACATTAATCAACCTTACTCTACGACAATCTCCGTTCAACTGCCTAATGACTGCTCGCGTAGGTATGTCCAACGCGCGAGCCTACGCATGAGTAAATAATATAATTCTAACATATTAAGTCCCAATATTACTTTCAATGCTAGTAATTATCACAGTTTGAGAAGCTACATCTCCATGAATTAATTTTGTGAAAGAATAAATATTAACATCGGAGCGATCTGCATACCAATCAGAACAAATTCTTCTCTATTTCTTCATCTTATTTTAATGTGAATAAAATATTCTTTTCATTTTTCTCGATTTCAGAATGATAACTTACATAAGACAATTGGAACCACATAAAGTTCAAGATACAGTATCAATCAATGAAGCAAGGCGTCTTATTGTGAATTTGTCTCAACCATTGGCGGATATAGTGAAATTAATTGAGGATAATATTAAGGTTCTAGAAAGAAAAAAAGATGAGCTAAAATACCACAGCGATGATATGGAGAAGTTGAAGAAAATTCTTCACGTCCCCGTAGTTACCCTGAAGATCGGAAAACTGAAGGAACCTAGAACAGTTTGCACAGCATCAAAATGTTGTAAAGTTTTTGAGGTAAAATTTAATTTGTGGTTTTGATTGTTCTATAGTCTCAAAAATTTTTAGGTGGTACAAAGTTCAGCATTTCGTTTCTTGTTGTTCCCCATATTGTTTTTTGCATGCTAGGTTATATCCGATTCGGTTTTGCAGATTCCTCCAATGTACAGCACGCGCGTTTCTAGAATTCCTCGGCTGCGGGTGCGCACTTGTCCAAAATTTATGGTGGGAGTGACCTTCACAGTCATCCTACCACTTAAATTGCTTGAATTTAAAACTTTTAAACGTCGCGCCTCCCTATTCGGCTTCGGGTTGCGCGACCCGAGGAATTCTAGAAACGCGCGTGCTGTACCCTCCAGTAAAAATGTTCTTTGTAATTTCTACTGCAGTTTCTTACTATCTTCAACGGATGCTGCTTTACCATTCCCTTGGGAGTGGTATGGCGACGATATATAACGTTGAAATTGATATTTCGTAGTAATTCCTCTAAACTTAAGCCCGTATGACACGGTGTTAAATTTGAAACAAAATTTGCGTGTAAATTGACACGTAAATTTGATGTCAAATTTAACGCCGTGTCATACACAAAATTATTTTGTAAATTTTCATGCAAATTTTTATGAAATTATTTTGAACATCCCTGGTAAACTTAGACACTTTTAGGTACCTAGTCTTGTAGGACTCTTACGATAGAGAAAAGATAGGCAAGGCAGGAGTACCAAGGATGTTCAAAATAATTTCATAAAAATTTGCATGAAAATTTACAAAATAATTTTGTGTATGACACGGCGTTAAATTTGACATCAAATTTACGTGTCAATTTACACGCAAATTTGCATGAAAATTTATCACCGTGTCATACGGGCTTTACTAAAGTGTTGACTGACTCCACAGTTTGTTCCTATAATAATGCCCATTCCCTAACTTTTACCAAATCAAATTCAAATCCCATAATATTTTCGTGCTTTAGGTGAAAGGAGAACAAAAGTACCATTATGAAAGGTCATGTTGCGATCCCTGCTATCTGAACTCTTCACCAGAAACTATTGGAGACCCGAACTTAATATATTGTCAGTCTATGTTATCAAAATCTGGTAATATAGTAGAGATAATTGGGAATGGAATAACGAATTTCTTCAAGTCCGCCGTAGGGCTTGACGATGACATAGTATGCAAAATGTGTGGATGCAGTTATAAATATCACAAACATATTTACTACCAATCGAGTCCAGGTGAAGATAAAATTGTAGATGGTTCTGTTGAATCGCAATTAAAGAACAAAGAAAATGCTAAAGCAACTGTAGAAAAGTTTGTAAAAGATCTTGAGACTCGATCGCAAGAATATCAAAATGAACAGGGCATTATTAATAAATCCACGGCGAAATTTGCGCATTTTTTGCAACATAATGCTTTGACACCTTACAACGATGCTTATGAACATTTCCTGGAATACTCAATTGATAGGTAAGTTTAAAAATAGTTTGTTCTGTGCAAAATAAATTAAGGAAAAGTAAAATAAAAAATTATTTTATAGAGAAAAATCAAATGGAATGTATGCTGATAAGAAAAAGATTCAGATGTTTGAAAAAATGCTACTTTCCTACAAGGAAGAGAAAAAAATTCTAGATAGTGCTCTTGCAAGAGCGCAAATAATAATAATAATAATAATAATAATAATGGATTTATTTCCTTACAAGCATACATATATTACAAGAGACATACAAAAAAAAAACAAAAAGAATTATGCATGCAGGAAACCACTGGGTAGCAGTTCAACTACAGTAACAAAACTGCACTTGTTCTACCACTGCTCCCAGAACAAAATAAATAATAATGTAAAATAAAATAATGCCTAGAATCTAAACAGTTACAAAAATAATATTAATTAATTATTCTGTGACAGACAAATAGGTAGGTACATGTGTAATAATACTTGATAATACTAATAATAAAACAAAAAATCCAGGTTAATCATGATAACTTATTGATTATTTTGACTGTTCAGTAAGTGTTGACGCAATTTAGCCTTAAACAAGCGCAGTCCATAAGTTTTAATGTCTTCGGGAATATTATTGTAAACTTTCGATATTTGATAAGAGAAAGCCCTTTCAAATAGAGAGGTACGATGCAGTGGTGGAGTTATGGTAGATTTGTGCCTTAAGTTTAGATTATGAATATCGGTTCTGAAAGAGATTTTATTGTAGAGATAAGCGGGGCATTTTTCTATTATAACTTTATGGTAGAGACAAGCAGCCTGCAGAGTTCGTCTGTTCCGCATATTAAGCCAGTTCGATTCTCTAAGTTTGTGGGATATATGTTCATATTTTCTAACTCCATGAATCAGTCTCAAACATGAATTTTGTACTCTTTGAATTCTGTTGGCCGTGTCAACCGTTATGCTAGGACCATAAACCTGAGAGCAGTACGAGAAATGTGAGAGTACTAAGGTTTCGCAAAGCATGGATTTAATTTCAGTTGATAGGTAAGATCTATGTGGATAGATAAGCTTTATATTAATGTAGGCTTGTTTAATGTAATTAAGAACCTGTTTATTGTATCTATGGCTATTATCCATGTGTAGTCCCAGGTTCCTGGCCTCAGCATTGACTGGTATCACGATATCATTAATAGTTAAGATTATTCGATTTTCTAGTTTCAATAGTGTGTTTTTGTTGCCGAATAATAATACAACAGACTTTGTTGGATTGATTTTTAGGGAATGTTGTTGCGAAATAGCAGCAACAGCCTTTAAGTCGTTATTTATGTCCACCACTGCCTGCTGATAATGCTCACCTTCAAAGCTATGATATAACTGAGTATCATCCGCGTACATATGCACACTACAAGTAGTTATGTTGCTGCAAAAGGCAGATGTATAAATGGTGAACAGAAGGGGGCCCAGTATCGAGCCCTGTGGCACACCCTTAGCGACCCTTCGATAACTAGAGCAACCACCATGCACCTGTACACACTGCAACCGATCATGCAAGTAACTACGAAACAAGGCGATACTAGAGGACGAGAGACCAATGGAATCGAGAATAGACAAAAGAATTTCATGATCTATGGTGTCGAATGCTTTGCTATAGTCTAAGAGAACCAGCACTGAGACCTTATTTTTATCTGAGGCAGAGATTAGATCGTCAGTTACCTTTGATAAGGCAGTTGAGCAACTGTACCCTGCTCTAAATCCGGATTGGCATTCTGGAATAATATTGTATGTGTTTAAATAAGATCTCAGCTGCAAATTAATAACCTTCTCAAGAACTTTCGATAGCACAGGCAGTATACTAATTGGTCGTAAGTCTTTGTATTCAGTGGGATTAGGTTTTTTGGGAATAGGTAATACAATCGCTTTTTTCCAATTTGAAGGAACGGTATTATTCTCGAGACAGCTGTTTATGATGTGCGTAATATAGGGCAAGATGTAAGGACAGCAATATTTAATGATATTAGCATTTAAGCCATCAAATCCAGTAGCATTGCTTTTAATTGAATTAATGACCTTAGCGACAGTGTGAATATCAACAAACGTGAATTTGAAAGACGCGTTCTTATTATTCATGTTCTTATTTTTGTAAGAGTTAATGGTTTCGTCACTGTCATTAATGACGTCAGGGATGCTGTCTAAGAAGTAATTATTAATGTCATTCGAATTTTGCAGATCGGCAGGCAACTCATTATGTTTTGGCCGTTTAAGGTCAAGTCTTTTTAGCTCTCTCCACATTTCTCTAGGTTGAGAGTTCCTCAATTTAAAATCTAGGTACGCTTTCTTTTCCCGTTTAATTGCTTGTGTTGCAAAATTACGCAGGGATTTATAGTAGTTCCAATGAGCAGATAATTTAGTTTTTTTAAATTTATTCAAAGCTTTATCTCTAATTTTCATTAGAAGTTTGATGTTGTCAGTGATCCAAGGAGCAGTATTTTTCCCAAGTTTGATAGTTTTAATAGGTGCATGTTTGTTCATTAATGATAATATATTAGAATTTAAATACTCAACCTTTTTATTGACATCACGTATAGAGAATAAGTTTTGCCAAGGAATGAGCTGAAGATCCTTAAGAAACGACTGCAAATTAAAGGTTTTATAAGATCTAAAAGTTTTGTATACAGGTGCGATAGTGGATCCTCCCAGATCGAGATGACAATAAACAGTTTCATGGTCAGCAAATTGTGATCCATCAATTCCAGCATCAGTTATAGAATCAGTGTCGGAGACTATAATTAGGTCCAGAAGGGATAGCATTCGAGTAGGTTCAGTAATGATTTGTACGAGGTTCAAGGACTCAATCATGGTGTTAAAATACACAGACGCCGGTTGGCTCGGGTGGAGTAGATCTATATTCAGATCTCCAAGACAGATAAGCTTATCACATAGAGACAGAACTTGCGTGCATGATTGCTCTAATTCGTCGCAAAAGAATTTGTAATTTAATCTAGGTGGTCGGTAAACCGCGCCAACCCCAATAGCAAGCTTATGAACTTTAATGACTAACCAAATTTGTTCAATGTTATTATTAATTTTTATGAGCGAGGCATTAAAAGTATTTCTAAAATAAATGCAGACTCCACCACCTCTATCAGTACGATCAGAGCGAACTAAGTTAAAACCAGGAATTTTTAAAATATCATTGCTTACAGTATCAGATAGCCAAGTTTCACCGACAGTAATTACGTCATACCCAGACTGAGCAGCAAAATCCTTCAAGATATTGAACTTGGGTATAAGTGACCTGATATTGATGTGAACGAATTTCAATGGAGACATTTTAGATTAGTTGTGTACCTAGAGCAAACAATAAATTAATTTGCACATGTGAATAAGTTATAGATATCTACAAGAGAGACACAGTAGGTGTAACAATTAAATTTGAAATTAATAAATCAATGAGCTGCACTATGCAGCAACGATAAAGTTTATACAATGGGACAAGAGCGCTTTAGCACAATAAAGATATAGGTGTTGTCATATTATTGTTAGATGTCCTCGGAGGAAAAGATACGTTTAATGGAGTTATCACATTTAACAAACACTTTACCTTCAGAAGACCACACATTTCTACCACCGTACTTTTTAGCTGAGTCTTTCAAGAGCTGCTGTCGCATCCTTGTCAGATCCTCCTTGATAACGATCTTAGATCCCTTCAATAATTTTTTATTTTTGTAGACAAGTTGCTTGGTATTCCGGCTGATAAATTTAACTATGATAGGCTTGATGAGAGGTTCCTTAGCTGGGAGGCGATGACTGCAATCAATGAGATTTGCAGGAATAGTAAGTGCTAACTTTTCCTGAAATAGTTTGCTGACCACTTTGTCGGTGTTTTCACCTGCAGTTTCGGGAATGCCAAATATTCTTATGCTGTTTCTCCGTGTATATTGTTCTAAATCATCTTTTTGACGAATAGTTTCTTTCCTCAACACATCCAGCTTGTTATTATATCCATCGCGCGTGAGTTCAAGTTGCTTTTCAAGTTGGCCGATCTTCTCAACATGTCCTTTAATTTCCTCACGGAACTGGTTCAGGAGCTCATCCTTAAGTTTGTTGACAAACGTCTCTATAATTGTGGGTGAGTTTAAGACTTTTTCAACGATCCTTTCTACCAAGGCTTCTTCTTCAGATGATGAGCGTGTTGTGGGTCTATCTCCAGGCATTTTGGTGGATAATATACAAACAGTACACACTATATACACTAGAAATAAAATAACTATCTAAGCGCAGCACGTCTACTCGTGACCGTGAACCATCACAGAATGACATGTCTACAGTATCCGTGATATCTCCTGCAGATGTTATGGAAACTGTAAAAAAATTATATCAGCTTCCACATTGTGGTGCTAAAATAAAAGAAATGTTTGATAAACAAGGTCAGGCCAGAAACAACGAAAATATGAGAGGAAGTGAAGTTTCAGTTAAACCTAAGAAAGAATCTGGTATCTTTCGCGGTCTGCTAGACACATTGTTTTGATTATTCTAAGGTTTATTTTTAGTTTTATATACATTTAGGTTGCTATTGTCTGAGAATATTTTATCATTATAAATACAACACATCTATAGTTTTACGGTGGTGGTATTGTAGTAGTTGCTGCTTATTTGAGTTACGATTTCCTATTGTATTTTATAATCATAAATTTGTTCATTAAATAAAACTGCCTAAAATCCAGAAGAGTATTACTACTACAAGCGACAGTTCCTAGCGCTTTCAATTCTCAGTACTTGGCTACTCGTGTGACTTCGTTTACAGTTGATTTGTCTGATTTTAGCTTGTCGGGAAGCGCCGATCGGAGCCGCATCTTCATGTTTATATTGTGTATATTCCATATAGTATATAAGTCCATATTCCCTTTTAAATCGGAACTGCAAAAAGTCGTATACTGTCATTTTTTGTGACGTTGGGTGCGACTTTTCAAAGCATATCTAACAAAATATCCAGACTCGGTGGTAACCTATAAGTATTATAGGTTTATGTTCCTCAAGGATTTTCCGAATTTATCGTTTCACCGTTCAAGTGTAGACACGTACAGAACATGTGATAAACTAAAACTCAACTGCGAAATTCGGGCGAAAATTGTAAGCAGCAATGCTAAGCTTGAGTTACATCACCGACAAGTTGAGAAGTCTCTGGCAATACTTGAAAAGGACACTACGGGTTCTCAAACACCAGGAAGTTTATCCGCTCACACTTTTTTGTAATGTGTTACTTTTTTCCATACTTTCTTATGCAAATACAAATATTATAATTTATTTACAAACGTGATTTATTCTTAGAATTTATTACTGATTAGCCTATTTGCTATTCTATTTCTCTTTTATTTTTACATTATTTGTGATCTAGGATCAGTGTCTCTGCATGACTTGGGATGTACAGCACCGTTTCGCGTTTTTATTTTCTGAACTCTCTATGCGTGAGTAGCCAAACTTCGAAAAAATTAGTAGAGTTCTGTGAGATAGTTCCACTTTAATAAAGCCATTCACGGCCCAATTTCTCTTCTACATTTTGTTTTTCTGAAAGGAGCTTATTTAATGCTCTTGCATATTTAAATGCCACTTCTCTAGTTCGAACAGAAGTACTTAAGTCCATATTGCTTCTATATTTTAGGTACTGTTAAATAGGATGTAGGTACTATTAAATAACTAGGCCTACAAAGAATAAAATAAAATAATATAATTTTTCAATTATTAGAACGTATAAACGAATTTTTATACTAGTAACCGATAAAACATCTCAAATGCGAATGCATCCGAACCCCGAATTCCCATTTGTTTCTATGAGGTCACCCTACGTAAACATTAAACATCCGCAATTTAAAGGCAATCTCAGCTTGACTTCCAAGAATTGCTTACAGTACAGTGCATACAGAATAGAAGATTGTTGTCAAATATAGAAGAGTTCTATCAAATATAGAAGGTCTGGCAACTCGAACGGCACACAGCAATAATTCTTACTTTTATTAGTTTTATTGTTTTTTTCCACAACAATATTTAAAGCACTGGAACTCTCCATTTTATTCCGTTTAATGCAGTTAAAAATTTCAACACTTGGGGGCAGCACGTCATGTAAATTATAGTTTCTTACAAATCCGCAAGGGGAATCCCCGGATTGAAAACCTATTTAAGTGCTGGAGTTCGTACGTGCTCCATTGTGCAAAAGCGGACGCCAGCCAAGCAGTTGTGCATGTGTAGATACGATAAAAGCAGTCGAGTTTAGGGCGTAAGTTTTATTTTTTAATTGATTTAGGGTTTTATTATAATTAATAATAAATTTATGACGATATGATTAAAGATTATTTTTTTAGCTAAGTAATCTAGCTTTAATATTTTGTAAGTGTTCGATAGATACCTACTTATATTATGTTGAAAACTGTAAACAATGATATTTGGTCTTTACTGGTTAATATTTATTTCCTGTGCGTGCTTTAACAAAACAATAATTTTCATTACTCATTAATAGGGTTACATATACAATCAGTACCAAATGAATTAACGTCTTCAAATTTCCATTTTGAACATTTTAATTGATCTAATGTTCATGCTGCCCTATAATATTTATAATCAATAATTTTTACTGGACTTTAAGTCTGTCAACATTAAGACAAAATTAATTGGAAAGCTGTTTAATGAAAAAATACAACGTTTCGACTCTTCGTTGAGCCATCTTCAGGTATTTAAGTGAATAATATACAAAAATGTACTAATATTTATTTATTATATTTTATTCCGTAACTGGAATAAAAAACCTAAATTATAATTTATAAATGTCTCAAAATACTTTCAATTTAAAATGTTTTATTAATTAGTTGGATTATCAAAGTTTATTATTTTGCGAGATTTCTCGGAACTGTGTATTTATTTTTACTAAGTTTTCCTCAATACATATCTACATCTAAATTTAAACGCCTAGAGATATATAAAAGTTGATAAAGGTCTACAAAGGTGTAGAATACAAATACTTTATCACTCGCTCGCTTTACTTTTACACGATTGTTTGGTTAAGGTCTTCTCCTCTACCCCTCAGGGCAGACCACTGGCCTCCTCTTCCATTCCGCTGGTTTCCAAATTCTATGCTTCAAATTTTTTTTCTCGAAAACGAAACGTTTTCGGACATATGTTTATCATCCAGCAAAAATGTTTGTTTTGATATCCCCTACCACCATTAAAAGTTTGTCGGTATATTTATGGAAGACCCGGTATTTTTATCCAAAATACCTCGAAAAATACAAATAAAAAGTATGTAGAGACCTACTCAAACTGTTTGCAACATTAAGAAATAAGTCACAATTTTTCAAAAAAAATAAAATAAATAAGAAACCTTTTAAGGAAAAAATATAGTGGACTGTGTATAGTGTGCCGCAGGTGATGTTTTTTAAAATGTTCAAGGTCAAACGGATTAATTAGAAAGTAAGAATATTTACAAAAAAATATGAGATTTCGGAGTTTAAGTTTGGCACATGAAATGTACACTCGGGTGCAAGAAAAACGGACCACTTGAATACATTTCAATACTTGCTTCCTCCTAGCACTGTGTCCTATCGGTCCTAGCCCTAACTATTGCTTGGATACGGCGCGGCGGCCCATACCAAGGTTTAAAACCTTGTGCCCATACCATTAATAAGTTCACGAATATATCATTTTGCGGAATATTTTGCCTTTCTTCCTGAAGTGCCATACGCAGATTGTTAAATATGCTCTAATGCTCTTTAAAGCTAAATTCAGACATTAAGAGCACACCGGGTTTCTTATTGCTATCAAATTATTACATTCATTACATTTCAATCTCTCTTAAGAATGTTTTGACCAGTATTTTTTTTATCTGTGATTGCACGAGTAAATAATTGGTAATCAATCGAATCTATTGCTCGAAAGGTAGCAACAAATGTTGCAATGGGACGCTTGTATATCTGTATGATATTTCTTGATGGCAGTTATTTCAGGGAATTCGTACCGTAATTATCGCAATCGCAGTAACAGACGGATTAAGTGCAAGTATTATCTTATCAGACTACGTTTTAAAACCATCATAATTTACATATTGTTTACTCATCATTTCGTCAATTTAATAATTTTCCCTTTCATTTATAGTCCGGGCTTTAAAATAATCATAATTTGACTTGAAAAATTAAATGATTAATAAAATTTATTGATTGAAAAGTTTATTGTTATTTTTGAAAACAAATAGGCGTTTTATTTTGTAGTCATTTGGAGCAGTTTGTTTTTACAGCTTGCACCAATTTTTCCGTATTGTGAAAATTGAAGGTTGACGTTCTTATCAATAACGATTAGATTATCCGCATTCACAAATTTACTTCAACATTTTTATTTGTTTGAATGTCTGTCAAAACACTCATCATTATTTGCCATATCACAACTTACAGTTAACTCATACATTCAACATCGTAAGAACTAATTTCGTAGGTAATCTTTGTCGGGTATACTGTTATCGCTATCAAAGCGATTTATATATTTTTCGCATTTGTAATATGGATCCTAACATTCTTCTCCACAAATATAAAATACAATACAAATAAAAGTTAAATTCCAAAATTCATTTTTTTTACAGAATATTTTGCAAAATGTGTGCAGATGACCACTTTATCTCACACAGCGGGGCAAAGTGGCTACCCATATTTTTGGGCAAAGTGATCATGATAAAAATATTGTAAAACAATCTCATACGTGATACAACAGTACCTATTTTAGCATTTATTAAACATGTAAATACATCTTTGTCTTCATCGCATCCGGCACATTCTTCGTGCACCCATCTTTTGCACACTGAGGCATCACTGAGGAGCATATTCAACCCTCCCCCTTTTTGGATTTCTTTGAAAAGACATAAGCAGTAGAGACACTCGACATCCTCCTGTGCATCATCGTCACTGCTGCTTTTGTCATCTTTAACAGGAATTCTTGATTTTTTTTGTCGCAACCCTGTTGGTAGTCTTCGTACTCTCAAAAACTTGTTTTTTAAGTGCTGCTATGTAAGAGCCATGCAACGTAGTGTCGTTCATCTCTTTAGTGTTGAAAAAGATCTCTCACCTCGGCAAGTAAAACTTTATCGTTGTCCAAAAATAGCTCTTCACACTGTGCATAAAATTTCTACAAATTAAACAAATCTTTCTGGGTATCTTCTTCAGAATATGTATTTATAGGACAAGAAAATGTTGATAATATGACATTTTGCTTCTTCAGTTTTTGCTGAATTTGCATAATAAGATTATTTAGAAACGAAATATCATTGTTCTGTAATAGTCATCTGGTGTTGAGGCCACGGAATTACTACGATACTGTGATTTTTTAGAAAACCTTGGCGTTGGCACTAAATCGACTGCAGAAGTTTTCTGGAGTTATGTATTTTGGTCACACTTTAGATAAGACGATGTTAAACCTCGCTTTATTTTCACCACTGATCCAGGAGGTAAATTATCCACGAATTCAGGCCTCAACCGTTGACCTTTGAATATAATCATGGTCTCTAAAGCATTTTCATATCCTACCACAGTAACATTTTCTGCATGTTCTGGCGCAATTAAGTTCACCGTCTTGGTCCCCTTTAGCGCTTGTACCGTTTGCTGGTGGTGGATAGTTAGACGACACTCGTCCATGTTATAAATGGGTTGTGGTTTATTTTTCAAAGCCATTTCATCCAAAAACTTCCCTATTGATGTAAAATGGTCAGCTACGATGAACCGATTCAACTTTATTTATCCATGGTTCACTCCTTGAGCAAAAGAAAAATTCCTAGTTTTAAACATTCGCCGCACCCAAAAATTTATGCAAGACAATAAAACACAAACTTTTTTTAATAGTACGGCATTAAGCAATATTTCGTTTAAGTAACTAATTCGCGTTTTATTTTATTTAATATTATTTTGTTGTTCCAAGAGGGTGTCCGGACTACCAGGTAACTCCCTTGTGTGCGCGCCTATAATTTATTGTTAATTTGTTTTAGATAAATATGGAGTCTTCTAATGCAGGTGGGCAACGTACATTGAACATTTTGTTGCTGGGAGAAACTGGCGTTGGAAAATCAACATTCATCAACGCTTTTGTTAATTACTTAAGTTACGGTAACTTGGAGGAAGCAGAACAAGAAGAGCTTACATACCTTGTGTCTACATCTTTTACGGTTAGCGATGATGACTTTAAACCACGTACAATCAAAGTGGGAAACAGCGTAAACGAAGCACAAGATGTTGGCGCCTCAGCTACTCAAAGCCCCGTAAATTATTATTTTAGTATTGGCGGCGCCAATATTCGCCTTATCGACACCCCAGGAATAGGCGATACACGTGGAGCCGACCAAGATAACATAAACTTTGACAAACTACTAATGCATATTGCGGAATTGAAAGAACTTCACGCAATTTGTATTTTAATGAAACCAAATGAGGCTAGAGTGACGGTCATGTTTGAGTATTGCATTAAACAACTTTTGTCTCGATTGGAAAAAAGTGCAAGCAAAAATATTGTATTCTTGTTTACAAATACGAGGGGTACAAATTATCGTCCTGGGGAAACATTGCCGTCACTTATGAAACTTCTAGAATGCACTGAGAAAAAAGCACCCTTTGTAAAAATTCCGTTGTCAAAAGAAAATATATTTTGTATCGATAACGAGGCATTTAGATTTCTGATGATATTAAAGAATGGAATATCATCCAACGAAGTAGAAAGAAGAAGTTTTATAGCTAGTTGGGAGCAGTCGGCCGGTGAATGTTTGAGGTATGTATTTAAATGTTTATGATACACTCACTAACTAATCAGTGACCACAGTTTGAGAAGCTCTTTTCTATTTCTTCATCTTATTTTAATGTATTACATAAATAAAATGTTCTCTTAATTTTTCTCGATTTCAGAATGATAACTTACATAACAACATTGGAACCACATAAAGTTCAAGATACGGTATCAATCAATGAAGCACGGCGTCTCATTGTGCATTTGTCTCAACCATTGGCGGATATAGTGAAATTAATTGAGGATAATATTAAGGCTCTAGAAAGAAAAAAAGATGAGCTAAAATACCACAGCGATGATATGGAGAAGTTGAAGAAAATTCTTCACGTCCCCGTTGTTACCCTGAAGATCGGAGAACTGAAGGAACCTAGAACAGTTTGCACAGCATCAAAATGTTGTAAGGTTTTTGAGGTAAAATTTAATTTGTGGTTTTGATTGTTCTATAGTCTCAAAATTTTTTAGGTGGTACAAAGTTCAGCATTTCGTTCCTTGTTCCCCATATTGTTTTTTGCATGCTAGGTTATATCCGATTCGGTTTTGCAGATTCTTCCAATGTAGACTCCAGTAAAAATGTTCTTTGTAATTTCATTCCCTATATCCCTACCTTTTACTAAATCAAATCCAAATCTCATAATATTTTCGTGCTTTAGGTGAAAGGAGAACAAAAGTACCATTATGAAAGGTCATGTTGCGATCCCTGCTATCTGAACTCTTCACCAGAAACTATTGGAGACCCGAAATTAATATATTGTCAGTCTATGTTATCAAAATCTGGTAATATAGTAGAGATAATTGGGAATGGAATAACGAATTTCTTCATGTCCGTCGCGGGGCGTGCCGATGACATAGAATGCAAAATGTGTGGATGCAGTTACAAATATCACAAACATGTTTATTACCAATCGAGTCCAGTTGAAGATAAAATTGTAGATGATTCCATTGAATCGCAACTAAAGAACAAAGAAAATGCTAAAGCAACAGTAGAAAAGTTTGTAAAAGATCTTGAGACTCGATCGCAAGAATATCAAAATGAACAGGACATTATT
The DNA here is from genome assembly GCA_963082805.1 of Hemicrepidius hirtus. NCBI lineage: Eukaryota > Metazoa > Arthropoda > Insecta > Coleoptera > Elateridae > Hemicrepidius > Hemicrepidius hirtus. The sequence continues at coordinate 35,524,965 of OY720161.1, read as the reverse complement.
AATAAATCCACGGCGAAATTTGCCCATTTTTTGCAAAATAATGCTTTGACACCTTACAATGATGCTTATGAACATTTCCTGGAATACTCAATTGATAGGTAAGTTTAAAAATAGTTTGTTCTGTGCAAAATAAATTAAGGAAAAGTAAAATTTAAAATTATTTTATAGAGAAAAATCAAATGTGCATGCTGATAAGGAAAGGATTAAGATGTTTGAAAACATGCTACTTTCCTACAAGGAAGAGAAAAAAATTCTAGACAGTGCTCTTGCAAGAGCGCAAATGTCTGACATGTCTACAGTATCCGTGATATCTCCTGCAGATATTATGGAAACTGTAAAGAAATTATATAAGCTTCCACATTGTGGTGCTAAAATAAAAGAAATGTTTGATAAACAAGGTCAGGCCAGAAACAACGAAAATATGAGAGGAAGTGAAGTTTCAGTTAAACCTAAGAAAAAATCTGGTATCTTTCGCGGTCTGCTAGACGCATTGTTTTGATTATCCTAAGGTTTATTTTTATTTTTATATACATTTAGGTCTGATAATATTTTATCATTATAAATACAACCCAACTTTAGTTTTGCGGTGGTGGTTTGTAGTAGTTACTGCTTATTTGAGTTACGCTTTCCTATTGTATTTTATAATCAAAATTTTTTTCATTAAATAAAACTGCCTAAAATCCAGAAGAGTATTACTACCTACAAGCGACAGTTCCTACCGCTTTCAATTCTCAGTACTTGGCTACTCGTGTGGCTTCGTTTACAGTTGATTTGTCTGGTTTTAGCTTGTCGGGAAGCGCCGATCGGAGCCGCATTTTCAGGAGTAATATCATAAGAGCGCTTTCGTATATTCGAATATACTTTTCGCGATTTCTATTCTATTTCTAAACCGTTAGTTTACAATCTGACTAGTCAGTTGGCAAACTGACCGACGTTTTCTAAAACTCTTTTAAAATACAGAACGCTTTACAAACAAACAGAAATTTTCAGTCAGTTTGTAAACGGCGAGCCACGCTTCCGACGGATTGTCATTTCCGTATTCGCCTATCACTATTATAGTGATACGTATAGCTCGTCAAGAATAGGAACAGCTGTGGAACTCTCGACATAAGGACGCTATTGGCGGCATTGACGCGATTGTCAGGTCCGTTCCTATTCTTGACGAGCTTTAAATATGGAAATAATTATGATGTTGTGACGCTACTTCGGTTTTCGGTGGTTTTTAAAATATTCAGTGATGCTCGGGCGCCAGATTTGATAGTGGAGTTTCCTCTCCAGCGGTTTCGTTCCTTTTACGGGAGTCGGAGAAACAAAGACCTAGGTAACTTCAGTGAAGACGCCTCTAACGCAAAAACTAGTGAACCGATTTTGATGAAATTTTAAATGAAGGGGTATATCGAAAATTCATCGACAAAATAAGCTTTTAAAAAAAATCCGAAACCGGAAGCGGAAGTTAGACATGTTTTTTTGGTATCATTTTTTTCAGAAGCGGAATTTTGAAAATCTGAGTAGGGGATATGAAAGAAGGGCATAATTCAAGGGAAACAGCTTTTACCGGACTCTTGTTTGAAAGCCCTTTGGCTGTACTACACCAAGAAAAAAAATTATTTACTAAATCCAAAAACGGTCGCAACTGCGCTCTTCCAAAAATTTTGAAATTTTTGAAAAATTATTACAAAAAAACTGGTCTAAGGAATTTGTTTAAATTTTCTACACTTATACAGATTGGTATTAGCTACATTTTTGTTTTTTGATGAACGCCAGAATTCCACTGTGGCGCCCTCTACGAGATTTTGAAAATCGGAAATTGATGCTCCTATAGCGCCTGTATTAGTCAAAATATGAAAGAAGTTTAAATACAAAAGTTGTTCAGTATATAGATTTGCATTTTTCTAAATTTATATCACGTATACAGGGTGTTTGGTTTTCACAGTACAATAAGCAACTTTGTTATTTTAAATGAAACACCCTATATATTATTATATGATTGAATGCAAAATTGAATTGTATATCACATAGTATAAGGTGTTCATATGGCTAAAATGTACGGTTAATGAGAAATTCGTGAATTTTGAATATTTTGGTTGGGCACGAAAACGGATCGTCGCGGTCGGTCGGTAGCGATCGCCCGGCTTCGCCAGGTAACTTCTAGGCAGTACCTACTACAGAGTACAGCGTATCTTGGTGTCTTCCTTCTGTTCATATCGAACCCGTATAGTCTCGTTTTTCTCGCTAGACATTCAAATGATTTCCAATCCTGCCTCGCGAACTACTGTTGAATACCAAAAACGAAATGTTTATTTTTAGTATGGGAAAGTCCAGGGGAGGTTTGCACCTCCACTTTTTATTTTCTGACCTCTATGCGTGAGTAGCCAAACTTCGAAAAAATTAGTTCTGTGAGATAGTTCCACTTTAATAATTTGTTGTGTATGTGTAGTCTACTAACAAATTCATTCATTAATGATAAAATAAACATCAACATTTTTTTAAATTCTAAATAATACCTACTATGTGTTATTTATATGAGAAAGAATATCCCATTTAATCATCTAACAATTTGCGATAAAGAAATTTTGTAAACAATTTCTAATAATGTTTTTCATTAGGAAAATGGTGTGTACTAATTATTAATTCAGTCAGTATAACAGATAGTTATCTGAAGGAAGCAATTTTCTGACTACCTATCAAACATTTTATATGTAGCGGTCAATATGGAAGCATATAAAGTGATAAGACCTCTATTATTCATCGCAGAAGTATTTTGTTTAATTCCGTTTAGTTTTGATTCAAATAACCATGACATTCAACCATTTATACTTTTTCGAAAGAGCTTGTTTTATAATTTACGAATGTTAGTTATTTTAGCATTGGTTATTGGAAGCATTATTTATAAACAAATTGCAGTTGCGGTGTATAATTCAAAAAGTGCAATTGGAAATGCCGTTGAGTTTGCTCATTACAATTTTCGTTTAATCGGTACAGTGTCATGCATATTATCAATTAATTTCTTTAATAGTTATATTGTAAATTTTATGAATGTACTACCGAAGTTAGAAAACCAGATAAAGGAACTAGGGTTCATAGTTAATTATAAAAAAATAGCCCCTCTATCGTACATCGCAATTTTGGTCCTCTTAATTAAAACGATAATAATGCAAGTACCTTTTTTTCTAAACGGATTTTTTGAAAACTTAATAAGTGTGTTAGATTTTATAATATTCAATCTCCCATTATTATTAATTCACATAATGTCATTGCAATGGATTATTTATCTAACATTACTAAATACAAACCTAAAATCTTTAAATGGAATACTTAAAACTTTAAAATATCGTCAGTGTTGGGTCATAAATGATTTTACCAAAACTTCTACAATATCCCCGATCGAAATATTAAAAAATTGTGGAAGCATCTATGGTAAACTATGTACCGAAAGTAAAACTATCAACAATGCGTTTGCTTGGCAGTTTTTACTTATGTTACCCGGATTCTTTATAGAGATTGTACTGATTTCGTTTAACATTTGCCAAACAATAAAAAATAAAACATCCCTTGAAACAGTATCAGTCATAGCTGATATAATTCATTTTCTCGTTATATTAGAAATTGTTATTCCATGTGTATCTGTTACCGAACAATCTGGGAAGTTTGTAGATACTTTGGCAAGGGTTGAGATGAATTACGACAGCGATATAGAATTCGAAGAAGTGGTAAGTTATGTACATATTTTAAATGTTTCTGCTAAACTACGGCTGAAACATCCCAGGATGCGTTTTATTCTCATTGGAACCTCTCAATTAGGGGTAGTTTCAAGATTAGATCCTCTCAGGATCTACGAGGACAGCGTGAACCTCTTGGTAAGGACTGCCTGCTTAGAGGAGATGATTTTCGGTGAATTATACGTCCAGAACTGGTCTGGGCCTTTTCTTGGTTATGAGTTCGTTTTCTGGAGAAGAAGATAGCTTCCGTCTTGTCCACGTTCAGCCTGAGGCGCCATTTATCGAACCATTGCGTGGAGTGTTTCTATTTGTCTTTGTAGTTTCCTTTCTGCTGCGGCTGGAATTCTGTATTCCGCGAAGATCATCGGATTGCCTGCCTCATTGTCGAGTTCCTTTGGCATGCCGTCAATTATGCATTTTATAGGACCTTGGACAGATATCTTCTTTGGAGTACTCCTGCTCTTATGATGGTTGGGGCTGATTTGTGGTTTTGTATTTTTACTTGAAACGGTCGTTCTTGTAGATGGGAGTGGAGCAGGTGGATGATAGCCAGGGGGTAAGTTTTGCGTGGTTGTTAGTTGCTACAGGAGTTCCTCCTGGCAAACACGATCTAAAGTCTTTTCGAAGCTGGATTCTCCCCTGTTCTACCCTTCCGGGTAGATTGAAGATTTGTTTCAGGCTTCTGCCAGAGTGTTAGCATTTTCTTCTGAATCGTACACCGGGCCTTGGGGAGTTTTCATCGGACAGGTGGGTTTATTTTTCCGCAGTAATTTCGAGCCAATTTTGTAGATGTTACTCTCCGATGCAAGGGTCCCACGGACGTGGAGTTTTACCACAAAGTAAGAAACCATCAAGTACGGTGACAAAAAAGGAAGAACACTCTGGAGAGTCATCTGTAACTGTTTTGCCCAGCTGATGAGTTCCAAAGAGAACGAAGCGGATATTGGGATTTTTCAATCGTTGAAGATGTCGAAGTAGTCTCGACGCAAATGTTACAACAAACTTATGTACTTTTTTTCAATTTATTATTCATTTATTTGCTGGAAGAATGTAATTTGCATCATTAATTAACATTTTTACAGATTAGTAATATAATGCTACAGGCCTATCACCAGAAAATAGAATTTTCTGCTAATGGAGTATTTTCATTGGACGGAACTTTGATTTATTCGGTATTGGTAATATATTTTTTTAAATGTTAAAATAAAAACTTTTCTCTTTCGTTTTTAGATTTTGGGAGCTCTAACAACATATCTTGTAATATTGCTTCAATTCGATATCTGAATAGTTCTTGTTATGGACTTTATAATAAGTCCATTCCGTAAATAAAATTAATTAAAGATTAATGGCATATTAATTTAAATAAATTCTCTCCGTCGGGGAATCGAACCCCGGTCTCCCGCGTGGCATACTACTACTACTATATAATTTTTTCCACTACTCATTTAGAAGATACCATTATTAGTTTGTTCTCAGGGCAAGAAGTTGATTTTCTCAATAAAAGAAACAATATATCTAGCAGGCTAGCCTGATGCCTTTAAAATTATGTCAAATATCGAATATTATTCACCTTCATAATACAACAACCACTTTCTAAAGATTATTTATTTCAATCTAGTATTGTTTCTTATTAATTTTAATTATAATTATTTGTTAAAAATGAGAAATAAATCTGTTTTAGATAAACGTCAAATTTTACACAAATGTCAGTTGAAATGTTTTCAGGCAAAGGCTACTTGATTTTTGTGGATATTTAGAAATGTAACTTTATTTTTTATTACCGTAAAAACGATTAAATATAAAAGGAATAAAGGTGCTAGTAGTGGAAAAAATAGTATATAAACCACGGTAGGGAAGACTTATCAGCCTCGCCCCGCTCCGCATCTCAGGAAATAATAAAACCACAAATAAAACTTTAATTCAGTCACGTGCTCGTCTTGTAGTACGTGCTTTTAATTTTTTTACCCTTTATTTCCAAGAAATAAAATTGTTTTGACCCACTGCTTCTCTACCATATAGGGGAGAGGGGAGTACATTGAGACGCAAAAACTAAACACATTTTTTTTGACTTTATTTATTATAGAAATACAAAAGTAATAGTTTTATTTGCAAGACACAACCTTTATGCACTAGTTTAAAACAATATTTATTTAAAAAAACTTATCTTGTTAACATAATAAAATAATACTTTGTGTAAAACATCTGTCTCACTGTTCCCCCTTGGGTGGGTACAGTGAGACATGGCTAATTAATATAACTGCACCCTAAATTTATAGAAAAAGATAACAAAGATTGCTGTCTTTTAGTTTTACCATACGTTGCGGGTTGTGGTAGAACCATTACAATGTCTGTTTTGTTGACTGAAGCAATATCTGGTACATTCGGGGAAAAATATTTATCGTTTGCTTTAAAACTTCTTCTTACGAAAGAGACTTCGTATTCAGATTCTGATATATCGTTTAAAATAAGGTCAATAAAATATTTTGCTACTTTTTTCCCCAAAAACTTGACCACCACATAATTACCCTTCACTGGAGTTACATTTAGTTCACCATATGGGATTTCCTCCTCTGTCTCACCTTCACCCCAATCAACATCTTGTAACCCATCTGATGCAGTATCCACACAATTTTCGCTTTCTGATGAACTGTATATCCGCCTAACAGTGGTTTTCTTCTTCTTATACTGTTTACTGTTTATTTCGTTATTTTTTTGCATTGTTGCTTGTAGAAGTAATTGCTTTTTCTCTTCTAGAGCTTTCTTTTCGGGAGTGTCCGTAGCTATCCATAGTCTTTCCTTGCGTTCGTGGTTTTCTGTTTGTTTTTGTTGATCACTTCCGTATATTTTAAATACGTTTCCCTCTTTCTATTCTCAATTGATGTTGCTATGGAAATTTCCCGAGAACTTTGTTCGAGGGATATTTCCTAATGGCAACATCAATTGTATTCGAATATTCGAAAGCGCCCTTATGATATTACTACTGAATACCAATTATGAGCAGAACTCCAGTAGTACGCAGGCTGTGATGACGTAGAGCGTTGGAAAGAGAGGCTATAACTTGAAAGGTCTATTTATTTAATGCTCTACAAGCGAATGATATTGGATATCTTACTACAGCTTTAAAGTCAAATAATTATAATATGATTAATAAAGGGGAAGGTGAAATTGAATTTGAGCCAGTTGATATTATAGCAAAAAATATTTAATTCATATTATATTACTTAGGCTAAAACCAGGTATTTCTAATTAGTAACAGTAGTCAGTTTATAATTCATCATCATTAATAATGATATCGTCACATCAAATCAAAAATCCACAAAATTACATTCACAGTTAACATTATATATAACAGAAAAGTAACGATCACTGTGAAAGTTTATATCCCCAATTGTAACATTCATATATTTATTACTGTGAACTATCTGACATATATGGTTTGCTAATCCATTATTCACAGGACCTTCGAAGTAGCACATAATTTCCCAGGAGCAACAAGGGCGTTCCTTGCGATATATTGGTTTAATCTGTGTTATACCTATTCCAGGCAATAATCGGGAAAAAAAGCGCACTTGATTTTGGTGATGGCCCTCCTCTATATCCGGAAAGTATCCTGCTGCAAAGGGCAGCTCCCATGTTTTTGGGCAAGGCACAATCGCCATGCCGAGAAATGTACTTGCACTAAAGCATAACCTATATTAAAAAAGCAACCACGACTTACACATACCTACCTTATATAACAAAAACCAAGCGCGAAAACAAAACACCAACTCGTGCTCGACGTAACCCGAAGAAGTGACTGCTAGGACCTGTGGCTAGGACCACGGGCTAGGACCACAAAGCTAGTAGGTATGATTGTATCAGATTGTATGAAGCTTGGCATCGTTTTGCGCATGGCGCAAAATTGTCATTTTCTAAAGCGAAATTTGTGCAGTGTTGCCAGATTTATTTTATCTTTATTATTTACAACCAGTTAAACTTGCACTTGAAAATATTTTTTAAATATCCCTTTAAACACAGGGCACAAAAGGTTAATTTTAAGTATTTTTAAAAGGGAAATTTGTTTGGACGAATCCGTATTCACGTTTGGAAAAAACAGGGTAAATTTCTTAAAAATTTAATTTTATTTAAAAGTTACCTTGAAAAACAGGGTAGATTCCTTAAAAAAAATGATGTGTTCTGGCGGGGCCTTACTAGTAGTTAACTAAAATAAGCGAATAAGAATAGAAATAGAAATTGAGGAGACAAGAACGTCCCATCTGGTACGTAGGTATTACAGTGTGTTTCGGATTATGTGGAAAATGACCAAATAGAATAGACAAATCTGTATCATATCTGACAGCCAAGTACGTACAGTCGTACACCATGCGTACACCAGTACAGTGGCGCATTGAGGGGGAGGGTTTGGGGGTTAGCCCTCTCCCCAGACCTATTTGGATCTAAAAAATATTAATCTTCTCTTGGTTAAAAAAATTCATCTTGGCAACAGCGTTACCCAATTGTTCTATAATATATTCTCATTTTTTAATTAATTTTTTTGAAAACTCCCCTTAATACAGAATTCTGGCTGCGCCACTGCACCAGTATTATGTTATCTATGCGTACACCTTTCAGCCTATTTCACATAACAGCAGTAGCGTCAACGTCACCCCCACCCTTTAACAGCAGACCAATGAAATTGCATAGGTATTACCTGAGGCGGAAATTGTTTCATTGGTCTGTTGCAAATGGGTGGGAGCTGACGCTGACGCTACTGCTATTATGTGAAATAGACTTGACAGACAAGTTCGTGTTTTCGGATGATTTAAAGGCCTGGTTGCACCAAAGTATTTGACTCGAGTTTAGCTAAACCAGGATCAATTGGCATGGATACGATTGTTCGAACAATTGTATCCATGCCAATTGATCCTGGTTTAGCTAAACTCGTGTCAAATACTTTGGTGCAACCGGGCCTCTAATATATACATATTCCGGCCATTCCGGGGTAATATTGGAATACATAAAAGCACTAGTGATTTTAGTCTGATACAATAGGGTGGGATAACATTAGTGATTTGAGAGAAAGGAAACCTATTGATCAAATTGGTACCGGGACTACCGCGATCTATAACTGGATAAAAACAACGTAATGGAAAATATAGCAGGAATAGGATAGTGTTTTTATTTTGAATCATTATTTTTTGGAATATTTTCACAAAAACGTTTACATTTAATGGGAAGTATAATATCAGACAATGGCGGCCTGTGACCAGAATATTTGGGGGGGGAGGTAACAGTTAACAGATAAGCGGAAGGAAAAAAAATGACGCCGCATACGAAATTTTGAGTGGGCGTGGCTTATCAGACGCGATTATTGATGAAGAAGAATTTCAGTTATTAAAAGAAGTTACAATTATTTTAATCACAAACTTACCTCGCCAAGAACAAAAAATATCACAAAAACGAAATTAACAAGGACTTGAAAAATAATTTTCAAAATAACATAATAATTTTATTGTATAGATTTGTACACTTCGTGAACACTGAATACCTTTTGGGAGTTTATAAATAACTTTTCTTTTGGTAAGGAAATACATCCCATAAAAATCCGATTATTTTTATTTCTACAGGTTCTAGCGACTCGTTGTTCAATACTAAATTACTACTGAATATACTATTCGCGATTTCTATTCGAAATTGATGTTGCCATGGAAATTTCCCGAGAGCTGTGCTCGAGGGATATTTTCTAATGGCAACATCAATTGAGAATAGAAAGAGGGAAAAGTATTTAGAATATACGGAATGATCGAATGATATTTGTCACGATTACATCACGAATTATCGAAAAAAGTATTATTTTTTGTTTTTTTTATAAATGTTCTTAAAATGTGTCCTCGGTAGTATAGTGGTAAGTATCCCCGCCTGTCACGCGGGAGACCGGGGTTCGATTCCCCGCCGGGGAGAATTTTTTTTCCATAATGCGACTTAATTTATTTTTAACTAAATTTGTCAAATTTAAACACTTTATCGTCTTATGATATTAATAAAACACATAGGTCTTATAATTAAAACAATGGTAAATCTATAGCAACACGTATGACAAAAGTCAGTTCAAAAAGTCAAAATAATTTTTTTCCAAAATATTAATTTGAAAACGCCACTTTCTGGTCTATTTGTGGATAAAACGTTGTATTGCATACGTGTCTTAGTTGTATTTTATCCACTTAAGAAAATGAAATGCTCGAACTTCGTTCTCGCGTTTAAACATTCTTGCGTGGATAAAATACTACCTAAGACACTTATACAATAAATAACTATTAAAAATACGTAAATAAAATATTAAAAAAAAATCTCCCCGGCGGGGAATCGAACCCCGGTCTCCCGCGTGACAGGCGGGGATACTTACCACTATACTACCGAGGACACATTTTAAGAAGATTTATAAAATTTTCTAATTCAAAAGAAAGTTTTGAGTTTACTTTAGAATTTAGATAAATATCGAGTATCGACTCACTGTTATTTCAGACCTTTTTTCGATATCGACATCGCCGGGGAAATTTTTTTTTATTATTATTATTTTATTTACGTATTAAAGTGTTTAAATTTCTAATAATAGTTTCGCCAAATTTAGTTAAAAATAAATTAAGTCGCATTATTGAAAAAAAATTCTCCCCGGCGGGGAATCGAACCCCGGTCTCCCGCGTGACAGGCGGGGATACTTACCACTATACTACCGAGGACACAACTATTTCTGTTTAACAAAATTTTAACGCGCAGTGTAAATAAAGCAGACTTGGGTATAATATAAGGCATTTTAAAAAGGACTTTTTTTTTGTACTTTTAAATCCCGGCACTCCCACCTATCCCGCCATAAAATAGAATATGGTTAAAAAATAGTTAGGTTCGTTGTGTAGTCTAATTAGAAATATAGGTAGGAAGATAGTGAATAGGCAAGAGAGTAAATAGCGGTAAAAACTCGTGTATAGCACTGTCCAGAGACTACCTAGACTTATCAGAAATTTCCCAGGGATATCCCCAGGCTTCTCAAAAACTTCCCAGAGACTCCTTTGGAACTATCCACACGACCACACTCCCCAGAGACTATCCAGACTCCAGACTTATCAGAGACTACTCTGAAACTACCCAGAGACTATCTAGACTTATATAAATAATAAATATTAAATAAAATATCGATTTCAACGGGAAATATCAAGATTTATTCGCTTTATACGTATTTCGGCATCATTGTGCCATTGTCAAAAGCTATATAAAATATTATAACAAATGCAAAATATAGTAACTCCTTGATTCTATTATTTTAACACTGCGTGAAGCAGCTGGCCCCAGTCAACCCGTCGGAGGTCAGACTTATCTGAGACTATCCAAACTTCCCAGGGATATCGTGAGGCTTCCTAAATATTTCCCACACTACTTTTGAACTACCCAGACTTCCCAGAAACTACTTTGCGACTACCCAGACCTCCCAGTGATATCCTCAGGCTTCCCAGGGACTAGTCTGAAACTACTCAGACTTCCAGGGACTACCTTGACTTATCAGAGACTACCCAGACTTGTCAGAAACTTCTCAGAGACTAATCTGGAACTACCCAGAGACTACCTAGACCTTTTAGAGACTATCCAGACATCAGAGACTACTCTGGGACTACCCAAACTTTTCAGCGATATCCTCAGGGTTCCTAAATATTTTTCAGAGACTACTTTGGAACTACCCAGACTTAGGGCCGGTTGTATCGACGTAGTTCAACTCAGAGTTTAGCTGAACCACGATCAATTGTCATGGATACAATTATTGTAACAATCGTATCCATGACAGTTGATCGTGGTTTAGCTGAACGGGCAGTTAAACTACGTCCATACAACCCGCCCTAAGGGCCAGTTTTACCTATAAAGTCTGGTTGACCGACGGTTGGCTCAACCTCGATCAATTGTCATGGATACGATTGTTTTTAAGAATTGTATCCTTGACAATTTATTAATTGTGGTAGAGTCAACCGTCGGTCAACCAGACTCCTTGGACCAGACTTTATAAAATCTCTTACAAGTTGCTGACTATTATCCAATAGATGGCACCACAGAGAGAACCTAGCAAGGCCAACTGTATCTAATGCGACTTCGTCTTATTAAGGCCGTTCCAATTCGCCATTTTCATACTTTATCAATATTACAGAGGCGTACACTGCGTGGCGCCCTCTAAACGGCAACAAGCAGTACCTACTACTATGACGTCTTCATATGATTTGTCATTTTTGACCGTGACATTTGACGATTTAATGTGTTAATAGTTTTTTGAGAAAACCTAAATTTAGTCCCGACACTTAGTACCTACTTGGGTCTCCATACACCGAACGCACAATGCAGTGAAATCAAACTAGGTATGGTACCAGCGTTTCAATACTTAGCGAACATATTTGTAAATTTTCATCAAAATGTAACTTGAGTCCTTATGTGTGGAACATACCTACGTACATATAATAGTTGGAAATGAATTATCGTCCAGTGGTTTCGTGTTTCGAAATAGTAAAGAATTAAAGTTTCAATATTTTGCGGCTTAATGGTTTGTTCTGATTTGGAGGTAATTTCTTTGTTTGAATTTCGTCGATGTAATTTGGAAAAGTAACATTTAACCAGTGTAAACGATCGTCGGATATGTAAACGTAAGGTGCAATGGAACTATCTAATGAACGTATGTACTGATGGCGGCTTGAGACATTGTGAATTTGGAAGAATTTATACATATTCTGCATATACAGGATAGTGGGATTAACATTATAAAATCGTCGATCACAAGCTTCCTTTAAATATTGCAAAGCAGTCGTGACCATGGGAGAGAAGACTTGAATAGCACGTAATACATTCATCTTTTCAAGATTGCTTGGGTAAAGATGTTTTTTAGTCAAATATCTAACTGGTTTTATAGAAAAACCTTCTTGTAGGTAATACAGCCTCTTTAAATAATCTGAAGAAATCACACCTTTTGAGGAACTCATATCATGATCTAAAAATAAGTTTCTAGCATTTTTGAGTGCGTGGCAAAAATAAAAACTGAGAAATAACGGCATATTTGGCAGTAGTGGGTGATCTATAACATTTTGAAGGGATCCATTTCCAAACTTTTTGAATAGAGCAACATTTGATGAGAAGTTATCTGTTACAATACGTAATACGAGGAACCCACATTCTGTTAACATGTTTAAAACATCCATTGTTAATGAATGGAACTCTTCAGTTGACACAGAAGAATGGAAGTAATATAATACTCCAGTTTATGATTGTTGAATTTTTGTGTTAACTCTGTGTTAGTAAATAAACTGTGTAAAAGATACCGCTAGTCTTGTTTTTTACTCGGTCATAGTTTTTTTTTAAACAGTTTAATTCAAAAAGTATGCCATCTCAGACACACTTCCCCTAGTTTAGGGAGTCTAAATGTAGGTATGCTTTCTTGTACTATCTATTTTATAATTTGACAAGAAATTAAACAGTTATTGCATGGAAGTTGTAGTTTAACTGCAAAACATTACATTCGCCTGTTTCCACAGAAAAATTTGCATAATTCTGCTATTCTGCTATTGGTACTAAAACAATATACAACGATATTAGACTACCTATAGCGTGGCTTGTCGAATAGGAGCTTGAAAGTAAAGTAATGTAGATTATCACAGAAAAATTGCAATTGTGATATCTCAAATAAGCCGCTACTATTGTGTTTCAATAAGTACCTATACCACAAAAGCGTTCTAGCTAACCATGCTTTCCGAACTTCAGAAGCACTTGGCACCTGGTGAAAAAGGCCACACTTATTCCCAGATATAATGCACTTTCGCATTTTTGAAATTTAAATTTCAAATGTGACACTTTTATCAGTCAACGTAGTACTGCTTGTTGCCGTTTGGAGGGCGCCACGCAGTGTACGCCTCTGTAATATTGATAAAGTATGAAAATGGCGAATTGGAACGGCCTTAATAAGTCGAAGTCGCATTAGATACAGTTGGCCTTGAACCTAGTAGAAGAATGAATCCACAGAATTTGGCCATGACCAATATATTTTTTAGTTAATATTACCGGGATGGTACTTTAAACACTACATAACATCCAAGGTCACAGTTCAGACGATTAAACCTGTGCTGTCACTTTATGTTTTCAGCGGGAATTTTGTGTACCTATTAATAATTAAATCCTAAATATTCAATAATCATGTCTACTCAAGCAACAGAAAGTCATGTAGGAACTCCGGCACCAGAAGATACTTTTAAAATTCTTATTGCCACGGATACACATCTAGGATATGCAGAAAAAGATGCCATTCGAGGTATTTATAGGTTATGTTTTTATTTCTTACAAAACGGAATTTAAATTTTAAAAGAAAGTTAAATTAATATAATCTTCAGGACTGGATTCTTTCGTTACCTTTGAAGAAGTCCTACAACTTGCAGTTACAAACGAAGTCGATTTTGTACTACTTGGAGGTGATCTGTTTCACGAAAGCAGACCGAGTCCTTTCTGCATTAATAAATGCCTAGAATTACTAAGAAAGTAAGTAATTTTGTCTGTATTGTTTTGGTTTTATTATTAAATATGTCCTATTTATCATTAATGACCCCCTTCTGATGTTGTGTCTGCTGATGTTTCTTTCAGATATTGTCTAGGTGACAAACCTGTCAGCATCGAATTTTTATCCGATCAATCATGTAACTTCCAGTTCCAAAAGGTACCTATAGTCAACTACGAAGATCCTAACTTAAACGTTGGAATACCCGTATTTTCCATTCATGGAAATCATGATGACCCATCTGGTAATTGTGAAACATTTTACTTTACATTATACAAAGGTTGTCTAAAATAAATTTCAGGTCACAGACAAATATCGGCTTTGGATATTTTATCATCAACTGGATTAATAAATTATTTTGGTCGATGGAACAGTTTGTCAACAGTAGAAATCAGACCTATTCTCTTACAAAAAGGAGAAAGTAAGTTAGCTCTGTATGGGTTATCACACATAAAAGATGAACGTTTAGGTAGATTATTTAGAGATAAAAAAGTAAGTTCTTCCAGTATGAGATATTTACTTTCTACATTCAATTTTTAATTTAGGTTTTCATGAAGAAACCTGACGGGGATGATTGGTTTAACATGTTTGTGTTGCATCAGAATAGAGCAGCTCGTGGTGTTAAAAATTTCATCCCTGACAGTGCTTTGCCAGATTTCATGGATCTAGTAGTATGGGGACACGAACATGATTGCAGGGTTGAACCAGAACAAGCAGAGAATGGTGTTTATATTTGCCAGCCTGGTAATATTTGTCTCTTTATCGTTGATTACTTTTTTAATCAATTCCTTACAGGAAGTTCAGTTGCAACATCACTTGCGGCTGGGGAAAGTTTTCCAAAAAAGGTGGCTTTATTACAAGTGCATCAGAAAGATTTTAAAATAATACCACTGCCCCTGAAGACAGTGAGACCATTTTTACTTGAAGAATTGATATTAGAAAATCCAAATTCTGATAATTATTGTTTGTCAAAGCCAGGCGACCAAGCTGTTACACAAGTTACAGAAAAAATTAATGAAATGATTGCTGCTGCCGCTTCAGAACATCGAGGTAATTAAAGACTTCCCAGAGACTGACTTTCTTGAGCTACCCAGAGACTACCATGGGATTACCCAAACTTCTCGCGGACTTCCTCAGACTTCTTTAGGTTTCCCAAAGACTATCCAGACTTCCCAGGGACTTCCTCAGGCTTCCCAAAGACTACTCAGACTTCTACAGTACAATTTTGCCTTCATTTTTAAATTTAGTTACGTCAGTATTTATTTTTTATTTTACTTCTAATTTCAGATACACCAAATCCTCCTCCATTACCCCTCATAAGGCTGAAAGTATTCTATCATGATGAACATCAACAGTTCAATGCTGTTAGAATAGGAATGCAGTTTACCACACGTGTTGCAAATCCTGGTGACATGATAAAATTAAACAGTTTGGTAGCTAAGGAAAGAAAGAAGAAAAGTACTACATTGAATCTTGATGAGGATGACTTTGAAGAATTTGTTAATGTAAGTTAAAATTAATTTTTAATTTAATCTATTGTGCTTGTATGGCTTAATAGTATTGTTAATCTTAAGAGTATTTTGGTTCTGATAAATTACCAAATTGTTGTCCTGGGTGGTGCAGTTGGTCTACTGTTTGATGAAATCAGTCCAACTTTAAATAAAAACTAAATAAATGACCATGTGCAACATCATAAAACGGTAAGGCTCTTTAAGGTGGATCCGCATTGGCGCATCACGCG
Organism: Hemicrepidius hirtus; assembly: GCA_963082805.1. Taxonomy (NCBI): domain Eukaryota; kingdom Metazoa; phylum Arthropoda; class Insecta; order Coleoptera; family Elateridae; genus Hemicrepidius; species Hemicrepidius hirtus. The sequence goes on along the minus strand of OY720161.1, from coordinate 35,508,962 downwards.
CTAAGCCGCATCTAATGAATCACTGACGAGTAAATACTAGTCTGAAGGCGCGTGACGCGCCAACGCCGCAGATGTGCTTGCCGCGCACGCGGCAATTACGGATATTGTAGCGGCAGGCGGCACGCGGTAAACTGTTAGAGGCTTACCACGTTCCACGCCAATTGCGGATCCATCTTCATCTGCTTTGGACACAGCTATTGGTTAAATTCGGGACAAATTCAAATTAACCAATGGCCATCCCCAAGGCAAAAAGAGCGCGTTACCGCTTTACTGGTGTTGGACAAGGCCCATTAATTTAAAGCTGTTTTTAAATGTGTTTTTGGTAGGTTGGAGAATGGGCTACAAGTGTAGAAGATGTTGTGCTTAAATACTTTGAAGAAGACAAATTTAAAGATGCTATGTCTATTTTATCAGCTAAAGGACTAACCGAAGCTGTTACTCGATTTGTTAGATATAATGACACAGACTCAATTAATGTGATAATAGAGTAAGTATTTTTTTGGCCGTTGCTAGCTCCACGGCTAACGTGGATATAATTCTGACACAAAATCCACGGCATTACGTTCGGCGCATGTCTGGGGACTTGGAAAATTATTTCAGCTTCCTGAGATTATAGGGACAGAGGTGCGCACGATTGGTTGCCTATTCCCAAGGCGTAAAAGTCTGTTTCTGAGAAATCTAATTATAATAATTATTAACTACAAACAAAATCAATCGCTCGGACTTTTAGAGAAACTTTACTCTACTATTTTTTATTGGTCATATTCAACTTGCAAATTAATTAAAAATCAATTTAAAATATGAAAATGTTTGAAACTTTCATAATGGAATAATTTTGTAAAGTCCCCGGACATGCGCAGTAGGTGCAGCTCGTATTCGCGTCGCCGAAATAATGACGTCACCCCATGACAAGACGTAATGCCGTGGATTTAGTGTCAAAATTATATCCACGTTAGCCGTGGAGCTAGCAACGGCCTATTTTTTTCCATACGATTATTTAGTAAAAAAACCCTTAATATTTTCATGTTTTATTTTAGTAAACAATACAAAAATACAGTTAAGCAAATAATAGAAATGGATCCTTCCATAGACAAAATTGAAGAAGCTATTGAAACGTTACGAGTACAAAGACAGGAAAATGGTGGACAAAATTTAGAGGTAACTATAAAAAAATTCTTTTATTTAAAGTAATTAATATTTTATAATTTATTATAGGTCAATAATGGTAACGATAATCTCAATGAGGATCAGTCTATAGTAAAGCAAGAACGTGTACTAAGGGATGATACACAGCAATACTTAATATCTGATGATGATGATGACCTTCCAATGGCCAGTACTAGTACTAAAGCAAAAAAACCAACAAGAGGACGGGGTGGCCGTGGATCTAGAGGTGGTAGAGCTAGAGGATCAACTTCAAGACGTGGAAAATTGAATAATTCATCCTATAGTAGTTTAGATTCTTAAATTTAATTCTGTTATGTAATTAGGTCTTAAGTTTTTTTTATAAGTTAAAAGTTTGTTATTACAATTTAATTTTAGAAAATAAAAATTTCCTTTTAATTCAAATATTTGTCAGAATTATTAAACTGTTACGCAAGCCGGTGAAAACAACAAGGATAGCCCTCACATTTGTGCTACAAACAGCTGAATACACAAGTCCACTGGGTTTTTGTGAAAAATAATTCTCAAACTGCAACTAACCAACTAGTCTTTGCAAAAAGTCTTTGCTTTAGGTTAGTTGCAATTTGAGAATTAATTTTTACAAAAACCCAGTGGACTTGTGTATTCAGCTGTTTGTAGCACAAATGTGAGGGCTATCCGCTTGTGTGAAAACGTTCCTAAACGCTTGGGGTCAAGAAATTTAGGAAGTAATTTAGGGAAAATCCCAACGAAACTTCGTCCCCCTTTAGTTGAGCGACATTCCGTTTCGCGGCGCTGAGGTCGCCTTACTTTTTGAGTGTACATTTAGTTGCCTGTACACCAGGGGCGGCAAAGTCTTACTTTAAAAATAATTTAAAAAATGGAAATTAAGCACATAACGCCGCCCCTACCCCCTGTTACTTGAAAACAACAAACGAGACATAAACTTGGTTTAAAAAGTTTATTCAAAAAAGAGAAAGTAAAACTTGTCTTTAATTTACATACAAAACATTTATTTTGTAAATTATTCAAAAATCTTAAATTAAAAACACTTAAAAAAAATATATTTCTTGTTAATGGAAGAAATAAAAGCTTGAGCGTTCCTTAGTTGGAAAGGTTTGCTCTGAAATGTTCAGAACGGTCAGGAAATTGTTTATTCCTGTAAGACAGGAAACGGAAACATGTTCGTTGTTTCCATCTTGGGATCTTCTTGCAATATATCTCCAGCTCCTTTTTTGTCTTCTTCCTTGTATCTGAAACACATAACGGACCCTTTAGATATACCCTTGAAATTAAGCGTTAAATTTTTTGGCAATCCTTAAAGGTTTCCCCATCTCTAGTTCAAAAAAAAATACATAACAAACTTTCTTGAATAATGTACCTAATCAAGGAATAAAACAGTTCTACAAGACTGAGTATAATAACACAAATATCTTACTACAAACAGGATCTCAGTTTGTGCGGATGGGACGCCAACACGGCATTGCAGACGCGAGTTCGTCCATCTCATAGTAGGCTACAACTTCAAAATCGTTCCTTACCAAGACCACATACAAAAGACTTGTGGGATTGCATCACTTAAGTTGAAAGTCTAAAAAAATGAGACATTTTATACAAAGTCTATAGTCTTTCCTCATTTTTTGGAAAAAATTTTGACCCCTTCCGATTTCCTTAGGAAATTCCCAGAATGTTATATGAAGACTAAACACTTGAAAAATATATACCAAACATCCCCCATCCCCTCCCGATTAGTCGAAAAAAATTCAGGAAGTGTTCAGAAAAAATCCATTTTCAAACTTTACTCGCCACGTGGTGAACTGTGGGAAGGGATGAGGGATGTTTGGCACATATTTTGCAAGTGTAGACACTCCAAATAACATTCTGGGAAAATCCGAACCAGATCCGTAGGGGTGAAAAAAATGTCCAAAAAAAGAGCAAAGACTATAGTCTTTCCTCATTTTTTGGAAATTTTTCTGACCCCTTCCGATTTCCTTAGGAAATTCCCAGAATGTTCTAAGAAGTCTAAACACTTGAAAAATATGTACCAAACATCCCCCATCCCCTCCCGTCTAGTCGAAAAAAATTCAGGAAGTGTTCAGAAAAAATCCATTTTCAAACTTTACTCGCCACGTGGTGAACTGTGGGAAGGGATGAGGGATGTTTGGCACATATTTTGCAAGTGTAGACACTCCAAATAACATTCTGGGAAAATCCGAACCAGATCCGAAGGGGTGAAAAAAATGTCCAAAAAAAGAGCAAAGACTATAGTCTTTCCTCATTTTTTGGAAATTTTTCTGACCCCTTCCGATTTCCTTAGGAAATTCCCAGAATGTTCTAAGAAGTCTAAACACTTGAAAAATATGTACCAAACATCCCCCATCCCCTCCCGATTAGTCGAAAAAAATTCAGGAAGTGTTCAGAAAACATCCATTTTCAAACTTTACTCGCCACGTGGTGAACTGTGGGAAGGGATGAGGGATGTTTGGCACATATTTTGCAAGTATAGACACTCCAAATAACATTCTGGGAAAATCCGAACCAGATCCGAAGGGGTGAAAAAAAAGTCCAAAAAAAGAGCAAAGACTATAGTCTTTCCTCATTTTTTGGAAATTTTTCTGACCCCTTCCGATTTCCTTAGGAAATTCCCAGAATGTTCTAAGAAGTCTAAACACTTGAAAAATATGTACCAAACATCCCCCATCCCCTCCCGATTAGTCGAAAAAAATTCAGGAAGTGTTCAGAAAAAATCCATTTTCAAACTTTACTCGCCACGTGGTGAACTGTGGGAAGCGATGAGGGATGTTTGGCACATATTTTGCAAGTGTAGACACTCCAAATAACATTCTGGGAAAATCCGAACCAGATCCGAAGGGGTGAAACAAATGTCCAAAAAAAGAGCAAAGACTATAGTCTTTCCTCATTTTTTGGAAATTTTTCTGACCCCTTCGATTTCCTTAGGAAATTCCCAGAATGTTCTAAGAAGTCTAAACACTTGAAAAATATGTACCAAACATCCCCCATCCCCTCCCGATTAGTCGAAAAAAATTCAGGAAGTGTTCAGAAAAAATCCATTTTCAAACTTTACTCGCCACGTGGTGAACTGTGGGAAGGGATGAGGGATGTTTGGCACATATTTTGCAAGTGTAGACACTCCAAATAACATTCTGGGAAAATCCGAACCAGATCCGAAGGGGTGAAAAAAATGTCCAAAAAAAGAGCAAAGACTATAGTCTTTCCTCATTTTTTGGAAATTTTTCTGACCCCTTCCGATTTCCTTAGGAAATTCCCAGAATGTTCTAAGAAGTCTAAACACTTGAAAAATATGTACCAAACATCCCCCATCCCCACCCGTCTAGTCGAAAAAAATTCAGGAAGTGTTCAGAAAAAATCCATTTTCAAACTTTACTCGCCACGTGGTGAACTGTGGGAAGGGATGAGGGATGTTTGGCACATATTTTGCAAGTGTAGACACTCCAAATAACATTCTGGGAAAATCCGAACCAGATCCGAAGGGGTGAAAAAAATGTCCAAAAAAAGAGCAAAGACTATAGTCTTTCCTCATTTTTTGGAAATTTTTCTGACCCCTTCCGATTTCCTTAGGAAATTCCCAGAATGTTCTAAGAAGTCTAAACACTTGAAAAATATGTACCAAACATCCCCCATCCCCTCCCGATTAGTCGAAAAAAATTCAGGAAGTGTTCAGAAAAAATCCATTTTCAAACTTTACTCTCCACGTGGTGAACTGTGGGAAGGGATGAGGGATGTTTGGCACATATTTTGCAAGTGTAGACACTCCAAATAACATTCTGGGAAAATCCGAACCAGATCCGAAGGGGTGAAACAAATGTCCAAAAAAAGAGCAAAGACTATAGTCTTTCCTCATTTTTTGGAAATTTTTCTGACCCCTTCCGATTTCCTTAGGAAATTCCCAGAATGTTCTAAGAAGTCTAAACACTTGAAAAATATGTACCAAACATCCCCCATCCCCTCCCGATTAGTCGAAAAAAATTCAGGAAGTGTTCAGAAAAAATCCATTTTCAAACTTTACTCGCCACGTGGTGAACTGTGGGAAGGGATGAGGGATGTTTGGCACATATTTTGCAAGTGTAGACACTCCAAATAACATTCTGGGAAAATTCGAACCAGATCCGAAGGGGTGAAAAAAATGTCCAAAAAAAGAGCAAAGACTATAGTCTTTCCTCATTTTTTGGAAATTTTTCTGACCCCTTCCGATTTCCTTAGGAAATTCCCAGAATGTTCTAAGAAGTCTAAACACTTGAAAAATATGTACCAAACATCCCCCATCCCCTCCCGATTAGTCGAAAAAAATTCAGGAAGTGTTCAGAAAAAATCCATTTTCAAACTTTACTCGCCACGTGGTGAACTGTGGGAAGGGATGAGGGATGTTTGGCACATATTTTGCAAGTGTAGACACTCCAAATAACATTCTGGGAAAATCCGAACCAGATCCGTAGGGGTGAAAAAAATGTCCAAAAAAAGAGCAAAGACTATAGTCTTTCCTCATTTTTTGGAAATTTTTCTGACCCCTTCCGATTTCCTTAGGAAATTCCCAGAATGTTCTAAGAAGTCTAAACACTTGAAAAATATGTACCAAACATCCTCCATCCCCTCCCGATTAGTCGAAAAAAATTCAGGAAGTGTTCAGAAAAAATCCATTTTCAAACTTTACTCGCCACGTGGTGAACTGTGGGAAGGGATGAGGGATGTTTGGCACATATTTTGCAAGTGTAGACACTCCAAATAACATTCTGGGAAAATCCGAACCAGATCCGTAGGGGTGAAAAAAATGTCCAAAAAAAGAGCAAAGACTATAGTCTTTCCTCATTTTTTGGAAATTTTTCTGACCCCTTCCGATTTCCTTAGGAAATTCCCAGAATGTTCTAAGAAGTCTAAACACTTGAAAAATATGTACCAAACATCCTCCATCCCCTCCCGATTAGTCGAAAAAAATTCAGGAAGTGTTCAGAAAAAATCCATTTTCAAACTTTACTCGCCACGTGGTGAACTGTGGGAAGGGATGAGGGATGTTTGGCACATATTTTGCAAGTGTAGACACTCCAAATAACATTCTGGGAAAATCCGAACCAGATCCGTAGGGGTGAAAAAAATGTCCAAAAAAAGAGCAAAGACTATAGTCTTTCCTCATTTTTTGGAAATTTTTCTGACCCCTTCCGATTTCCTTAGGAAATTCCCAGAATGTTCTAAGAAGTCTAAACACTTGAAAAATATGTACCAAACATCCCCCATCCCCTCCCGATTAGTCGAAAAAAATTCAGGAAGTGTTCAGAAAAAATCCATTTTCAAACTTTACTCGCCACGTGGTGAACTGTGGGAAGGGATGAGGGATGTTTGGCACATATTTTGCAAGTGTAGACACTCCAAATAACATTCTGGGAAAATCCGAACCAGATCCGTAGGGGTGAAAAAAATGTCCAAAAAAAGAGCAAAGACTATAGTCTTTCCTCATTTTTTGGAAATTTTTCTGACCCCTTCCGATTTCCTTAGGAAATTCCCAGAATGTTCTAAGAAGTCTAAACACTTGAAAAATATGTACCAAACATCCCCCATCCCCTCCCGATTAGTCGAAAAAAATTCAGGAAGTGTTCAGAAAAAATCCATTTTCAAACTTTACTCGCCACGTGGTGAACTGTGGGAAGGGATGAGGGATGTTTGGCACATATTTTGCAAGTGTAGACACTCCAAATAACATTCTGGGAAAATCCGAACCAGATCCGTAGGGGTGAAAAAAATGTCCAAAAAAAGAGCAAAGACTATAGTCTTTCCTCATTTTTTGGAAATTTTTCTGACCCCTTCCGATTTCCTTAGGAAATTCCCAGAATGTTCTAAGAAGTCTAAACACTTGAAAAATATGTACCAAACATCCCCCATCCCCTCCCGATTAGTCGAAAAAAATTCAGGAAGTGTTCAGAAAAAATCCATTTTCAAACTTTACTCGCCACGTGGTGAACTGTGGGAAGGGATGAGGGATGTTTGGCACATATTTTGCAAGTGTAGACACTCCAAATAACATTCTGGGAAAATCCGAACCAGATCCGTAGGGGTGAAAAAAATGTCCAAAAAAAGAGCAAAGACTATAGTCTTTCCTCATTTTTTGGAAATTTTTCTGACCCCTTCCGATTTCCTTAGGAAATTCCCAGAATGTTCTAAGAAGTCTAAACACTTGAAACATATGTACCAAACATCCCCCATCCCCTCCCGATTAGTCGAAAAAAATTCAGGAAGTGTTCAGAAAAAATCCATTTTCAAACTTTACTCGCCACGTGGTGAACTGTGGGAAGGGATGAGGGATGTTTGGCACATATTTTGCAAGTGTAGACACTCCAAATAACATTCTGGGAAAATCCGAACCAGATCCGTAGGGGTGAAAAAAATGTCCAAAAAAAGAGCAAAGACTATAGTCTTTCCTTTTTTTTTGGAAAAAATTTTGACCCCTTCCGAATTCCTTAGGAAATTCCCAGAATGTTCTAAGAAGTCTAAACACTTGAAAAATATGTACCAAACATCCCCCATCCCCTCCCGTCTAGTCGAAAAAAATTCAGGAAGTGTTCAGAAAAAATCCATTTTCAAACTTTACTCGCCACGTGGTGAACTGTGGGAAGGGATGAGGGATGTTTGGCACATATTTTGCAAGTGTAGACACTCCAAATAACATTCTGGGAAAATCCGAACCAGATCCGAAGGGGTGAAAAAAATGTCCAAAAAAAGAGCAAAGACTATAGTCTTTCCTCATTTTTTGGAAATTTTTCTGACCCCTTCCGATTTCCTTAGGAAATTCCCAGAATGTTCTAGGAAGTCTAAACACTTGAAAAATATGTACCAAACATCCCCCATCCCCTCCCGATTAGTCGAAAAAAATTCAGGAAGTGTTCAGAAAAAATCCATTTTCAAACTTTACTCGCCACGTGGTGAACTGTGGGAAGGGATGAGGGATGTTTGGCACATATTTTGCAAGTGTAGACACTCCAAATAACATTCTGGGAAAATCCGAACCAGATCCGTAGGGGTGAAAAAAATGTCCAAAAAAAGAGCAAAGACTATAGTCTTTCCTTTTTTTTTGGAAAAAATTTTGACCCCTTCCGAATTCCTTAGGAAATTCCCAGAATGTTCTAAGAAGTCTAAACACTTGAAAAATATGTACCAAACATCCCCCATCCCCTCCCGTCTAGTCGAAAAAAATTCAGGAAGTGTTCAGAAAAAATCCATTTTCAAACTTTACTCGCCACGTGGTGAACTGTGGGAAGGGATGAGGGATGTTTGGCACATATTTTGCAAGTGTAGACACTCCAAATAACATTCGAAAATAAATTTTTCTGACCCCTTCCGATTTCCTTAGGAAATTCCCAGAATGTTCTAGGAAGTCTAAACACTTGAAAAATATGTACCAAACATCCCCCATCCCCTCCCGATTAGTCGAAAAAAATTCAGGAAGTGTTCAGAAAACATCCATTTTCAAACTTTACTCGCCACGTGGTGAACTGTGGGAAGGGATGAGGGATGTTTGGCACATATTTTGCAAGTATAGACACTCCAAATAACATTCTGGGAAAATCCGAACCAGATCCGAAGGGGTGAAAAAAATGTCCAAAAAAAGAGCAAAGACTATAGTCTTTCCTCATTTTTTGGAAATTTTTCTGACCCCTTCCGATTTCCTTAGGAAATTCCCAGAATGTTCTAGGAAGTCTAAACACTTGAAAAATATGTACCAAACATCCCCCATCCCCTCCCGATTAGTCGAAAAAAATTCAGGAAGTGTTCAGAAAAAATCCATTTTCAAACTTTACTCGCCACGTGGTGAACTGTGGGAAGGGATGAGGGATGTTTGGCACATATTTTGCAAGTGTAGACACTCCTAATAACATTCTGGGAAAATCCGAACCAGATCCGTAGGGGTGAAAAAAATGTCCAAAAAAAGAGCAAAGACTATAGTCTTTCCTTTTTTTTTGGAAAAAATTTTGACCCCTTCCGAATTCCTTAGGAAATTCCCAGAATGTTCTAAGAAGTCTAAACACTTGAAAACAATGTACCAAACATCCCCCATCCCCTCCCGTCTAGTCGAAAAAAATTCAGGAAGTGTTCAGAAAAAATCCATTTTCAAACTTTACTCGCCACGTGGTGAACTGTGGGAAGGGATGAGGGATGTTTGGCACATATTTTGCAAGTGTAGACACTCCAAATAACATTCGAAAATAAATTTTTCTGACCCCTTCCGATTTCCTTAGGAAATTCCCAGAATGTTCTAGAAAGTCTAAACACTTGAAAAATATGTACCAAACATCCCCCATCCCTTCCCGATTAGTCGAAAAAAATTCAGGAAGTGTTCAGAAAAAATCCATTTTCAAACTTTACTCGCCACGTGGTGAACTGTGGGAAGGGATGAGGGATGTTTGGCACATATTTTGTAAGTGTAGACACTCCAAATAACATTCTGGGAAAATCCGAACCAGATCCGAAGGGGTGAAAAAAATGTCCAAAAAAAGAGCAAAGACTATAGTCTTTCCTCATTTTTTGGAAATTTTTCTGACCCCTTCCGATTTCCTTAGAAAATTCCCAGAATGTTCTAAGAAGTCTAAACACTTGAAAAATATGTACCAAACATCCCCCATCCCTTCCCGATTAGTCGAAAAAAATTCAGGAAGTGTTCAGAAAAAATCCATTTTCAAACTTTACTCGCCACGTGGTGAACTGTGGGAAGGGATGAGGGATGTTTGGCACATATTTTGCAAGTGTAGACACTCCAAATAACATTCTGGGAAAATCCGAACCAGATCCGAAGGGGTGAAACAAATGTCCAAAAAAAGAGCAAAGACTATAGTCTTTCCTCATTTTTTGGAAATTTTTCTGACCCCTTCCGATTTCCTTAGGAAATTCCCAGAATGTTCTAAGAAGTCTAAACACTTGAAAAATATGTACCAAACATCCCCCATCCCCTCCCGATTAGTCGAAAAAAATTCAGGAAGTGTTCAGAAAAAATCCATTTTCAAACTTTACTCGCCACGTGGTGAACTGTGGGAAGGGATGAGGGATGTTTGGCACATATTTTGCAAGTGTAGACACTCCAAATAACATTCTGGGAAAATCCGAACCAGATCCGAAGGGGTGAAAAAAATGTCCAAAAAAAGAGCAAAGACTATAGTCTTTCCTCATTTTTTGGAAATTTTTCTGACCCCTTCCGATTTCCTTAGGAAATTCCCAGAATGTTCTAAGAAGTCTAAACACTTGAAAAATATGTACCAAACATCCCCCACCCCCTCCCGATTAGTCGAAAAAAATTCAGGAAGTGTTCAGAAAAAATCCATTTTCAAACTTTACTCGCCACGTGGTGAACTGTGGGAAGGGATGAGGGATGTTTGGCACATATTTTGCAAGTGTAGACACTCCAAATAACATTCTGGGAAAATCCGAACCAGATCCGAAGGGGTGAAACAAATGTCCAAAAAAAGAGCAAAGACTAAAGTCTTTCCTCATTTTTTGGAAATTTTTCTGACCCCTTCCGATTTCCTTAGGAAATTCCCAGAATGTTCTAAGAAGTCTAAACACTTGAAAAATATGTACCAAACATCCCCCATCCCCTCCCGATTAGTCGAAAAAATTCAGGAAGTGTTCAGAAAACATCCATTTTCAAAGTTTACTCGCCACGTGGTGAACTGTGGGAAGGGATGAGGGATGTTTGGCACATATTTTGCAAGTGTAGACACTCCAAATAACATTCTGGGAAAATCCGAACCAGATCCGTAGGGGTGAAAAAAATGTCCAAAAAAAGAGCAAAGACTATATAGTCTTTCCTCATTTTTTGGAAATTTTTCTGACCCCTTCCGATTTCCTTAGGAAATTCCCAGAATGTTCTAAGAAGTCTAAACACTTGAAAAATATGTACCAAACATCCCCCATCCCCTCCCGTCTAGTCGAAAAAAATTCAGGAAGTGTTCAGAAAAAATCCATTTTCAAACTTTACTCGCCACGTGGTGAACTGTGGGAAGGGATGAGGGATGTTTGGCACATATTTTGCAAGTGTAGACACTCCAAATAACATTCTGGGAAAATCCGAACCAGATCCGAAGGGGTGAAAAAAATGTCCAAAAAAAGAGCAAAGACTATAGTCTTTCCTCATTTTTTGGAAATTTTTCTGACCCCTTCCGATTTCCTTAGGAAATTCCCAGAATGTTCTAAGAAGTCTAAACACTTGAAAAATATGTACCAAACATCCTCCATCCCCTCCCGATTAGTCGAAAAAAATTCAGGAAGTGTTCAGAAAAAATCCATTTTCAAACTTTACTCGCCACGTGGTGAACTGTGGGAAGGGATGAGGGATGTTTGGCACATATTTTGCAAGTGTAGACACTCCTAATAACATTCTGGGAAAATCCGAACCAGATCCGTAGGGGTGAAAAAAATGTCCAAAAAAAGAGCAAAGACTATAGTCTTTCCTTTTTTTTTGGAAAAAATTTTGACCCCTTCCGAATTCCTTAGGAAATTCCCAGAATGTTCTAAGAAGTCTAAACACTTGAAAAATATGTACCAAACATCCCCCATCCCCTCCCGTCTAGTCGAAAAAAATTCAGGAAGTGTTCAGAAAAAATCCATTTTCAAACTTTACTCGCCACGTGGTGAACTGTGGGAAGGGATGAGGGATGTTTGGCACATATTTTGCAAGTGTAGACACTCCAAATAACATTCGAAAATAAATTTTTCTGACCCCTTCCGATTTCCTTAGGAAATTCCCAGAATGTTCTAGGAAGTCTAAACACTTGAAAAATATGTACCAAACATCCCCCATCCCTTCCCGATTAGTCGAAAAAAATTCAGGAAGTGTTCAGAAAAAATCCATTTTCAAACTTTACTCGCCACGTGGTGAACTGTGGGAAGGGATGAGGGATGTTTGGCACATATTTTGCAAGTGTAGACACTCCAAATAACATTCTGGGAAAATCCGAACCAGATCCGAAGGGGTGAAACAAATGTCCAAAAAAAGAGCAAAGACTATAGTCTTTCCTCATTTTTTGGAAATTTTTCTGACCCCTTCCGATTTCCTTAGGAAATTCCCAGAATGTTCTAAGAAGTCTAAACACTTGAAAAATATGTACCAAACATCCCCCATCCCTTCCCGATTAGTCGAAAAAAATTCAGGAAGTGTTCAGAAAAAATCCATTTTCAAACTTTACTCGCCACGTGGTGAACTGTGGGAAGGGATGAGGGATGTTTGGCACATATTTTGCAAGTGTAGACACTCCAAATAACATTCTGGGAAAATCCGAACCAGATCCGAAGGGGTGAAACAAATGTCCAAAAAAAGAGCAAAGACTATAGTCTTTCCTCATTTTTTGGAAATTTTTCTGACCCCTTCCGATTTCCTTAGGAAATTCCCAGAATGTTCTAAGAAGTCTAAACACTTGAAAAATATGTACCAAACATCCCCCATCCCCTCCCGATTAGTCGAAAAAAATTCAGGAAGTGTTCAGAAAAAATCCATTTTCAAACTTTACTCGCCACGTGGTGAACTGTGGGAAGGGATGAGGGATGTTTGGCACATATTTTGCAAGTGTAGACACTCCAAATAACATTCTGGGAAAATCCGAACCAGATCCGAAGGGGTGAAAAAAATGTCCAAAAAAAGAGCAAAGACTATAGTCTTTCCTCATTTTTTGGAAATTTTTCTGACCCCTTCCGATTTCCTTAGGAAATTCCCAGAATGTTCTAAGAAGTCTAAACACTTGAAAAATATGTACCAAACATCCCCCACCCCCTCCCGATTAGTCGAAAAAAATTCAGGAAGTGTTCAGAAAAAATCCATTTTCAAACTTTACTCGCCACGTGGTGAACTGTGGGAAGGGATGAGGGATGTTTGGCACATATTTTGCAAGTGTAGACACTCCAAATAACATTCTGGGAAAATCCGAACCAGATCCGAAGGGGTGAAACAAATGTCCAAAAAAAGAGCAAAGACTAAAGTCTTTCCTCATTTTTTGGAAATTTTTCTGACCCCTTCCGATTTCCTTAGGAAATTCCCAGAATGTTCTAAGAAGTCTAAACACTTGAAAAATATGTACCAAACATCCCCCATCCCCTCCCGATTAGTCCAAAAAATTCATGAAGTGTTCAGAAAACATCCATTTTCAAAGTTTACTCGCCACGTGGTGAACTGTGGGAAGGGATGAGGGATGTTTGGCACATATTTTGCAAGTGTAGACACTCCAAATAACATTCTGGGAAAATCCGAACCAGATCCGTAGGGGTGAAAAAAATGTCCAAAAAAAGAGCAAAGACTATATAGTCTTTCCTCATTTTTTGGAAATTTTTCTGACCCCTTCCGATTTCCTTAGGAAATTCCCAGAATGTTCTAAGAAGTCTAAACACTTGAAAAATATGTACCAAACATCCCCCATCCCCTCCCGTCTAGTCGAAAAAAATTCAGGAAGTGTTCAGAAAAAATCCATTTTCAAACTTTACTCGCCACGTGGTGAACTGTGGGAAGGGATGAGGGATGTTTGGCACATATTTTGCAAGTGTAGACACTCCAAATAACATTCTGGGAAAATCCGAACCAGATCCGAAGGGGTGAAAAAAATGTCCAAAAAAAGAGCAAAGACTATAGTCTTTCCTCATTTTTTGGAAATTTTTCTGACCCCTTCCGATTTCCTTAGGAAATTCCCAGAATGTTCTAAGAAGTCTAAACACTTGAAAAATATGTACCAAACATCCTCCATCCCCTCCCGATTAGTCGAAAAAAATTCAGGAAGTGTTCAGAAAAAATCCATTTTCAAACTTTACTCGCCACGTGGTGAACTGTGGGAAGGGATGAGGGATGTTTGGCACATATTTTGCAAGTGTAGACACTCCAAATAACATTCTGGGAAAATCCGAACCAGATCCGAAGGGGTGAAAAAAATGTCCAAAAAAAGAGCAAAGACTATAGTCTTTCCTCATTTTTTGGAAATTTTTCTGACCCCTTCCGATTTCCTTAGAAAATTCCCAGAATGTTCTAAGAAGTCTAAACACTTGAAAAATATGTACCAAACATCCCCCATCCCCTCCCGATTAGTCGAAAAAAATTCAGGAAGTGTTCAGAAAAAATCCATTTTCAAACTTTACTCGCCACGTGGTGAACTGTGGGAAGGGATGAGGGATGTTTGGCACATATTTTGCAAGTGTAGACACTCCAAATAACATTCTGGGAAAATCCGAACCAGATCCGAAGGGGTGAAACAAATGTCCAAAAAAAGAGCAAAGACTATAGTCTTTCCTCATTTTTTGGAAATTTTTCTGACCCCTTCCGATTTCCTTAGGAAATTCCCAGAATGTTCTAAGAAGTCTAAACACTTGAAAAATATGTACCAAACATCCCCCATCCCCTCCCGATTAGTCGAAAAAAATTCAGGAAGTGTTCAGAAAAAATCCATTTTCAAACTTTACTCGCCACGTGGTGAACTGTGGGAAGGGATGAGGGATGTTTGGCACATATTTTGCAAGTGTAGACACTCCAAATAACATTCTGGGAAAATCCGAACCAGATCCGAAGGGGTGAAAAAAATGTCCAAAAAAAGAGCAAAGACTATAGTCTTTCCTCATTTTTTGGAAATTTTTCTGACCCCTTCCGATTTCCTTAGGAAATTCCCAGAATGTTCTAAGAAGTCTAAACACTTGAAAAATATGTACCAAACATCCCCCACCCCCTCCCGATTAGTCGAAAAAAATTCAGGAAGTGTTCAGAAAAAATCCATTTTCAAACTTTACTCGCCACGTGGTGAACTGTGGGAAGGGATGAGGGATGTTTGGCACATATTTTGCAAGTGTAGACACTCCAAATAACATTCTGGGAAAATCCGAACCAGATCCGAAGGGGTGAAACAAATGTCCAAAAAAAGAGCAAAGACTAAAGTCTTTCCTCATTTTTTGGAAATTTTTCTGACCCCTTCCGATTTCCTTAGGAAATTCCCAGAATGTTCTAAGAAGTCTAAACACTTGAAAAATATGTACCAAACATCCCCCATCCCCTCCCGATTAGTCGAAAAAATTCAGGAAGTGTTCAGAAAACATCCATTTTCAAAGTTTACTCGCCACGTGGTGAACTGTGGGAAGGGATGAGGGATGTTTGGCACATATTTTGCAAGTGTAGACACTCCAAATAACATTCTGGGAAAATCCGAACCAGATCCGAAGGGGTGAAAAAAATGTCCAAAAAAAGAGCAAAGACTATATAGTCTTTCCTCATTTTTTGGAAATTTTTCTGACCCCTTCCGATTTCCTTAGGAAATTCCCAGAATGTTCTAAGAAGTCTAAACACTTGAAAAATATGTACCAAACATCCCCCATCCCCTCCCGTCTAGTCGAAAAAAATTCAGGAAGTGTTCAGAAAAAATCCATTTTCAAACTTTACTCGCCACGTGGTGAACTGTGGGAAGGGATGAGGGATGTTTGGCACATATTTTGCAAGTGTAGACACTCCATATAACATTCTGGGAAAATCCGAACCAGATCCGAAGGGGTGAAAAAAATGTCCAAAAAAAGAGCAAAGACTATAGTCTTTCCTCATTTTTTGGAAATTTTTCTGACCCCTTCCGATTTCCTTAGGAAATTCCCAGAATGTTCTAAGAAGTCTAAACACTTGAAAAATATGTACCAAACATCCTCCATCCCCTCCCGATTAGTCGAAAAAAATTCAGGAAGTGTTCAGAAAAAATCCATTTTCAAACTTTACTCGCCACGTGGTGAACTGTGGGAAGGGATGAGGGATGTTTGGCACATATTTTGCAAGTGTAGACACTCCAAATAACATTCTGGGAAAATCCGAACCAGATCCGAAGGGGTGAAAAAAATGTCCAAAAAAAGAGCAAAGACTATAGTCTTTCCTCATTTTTTGGAAATTTTTCTGACCCCTTCCGATTTCCTTAGGAAATTCCCAGAATGTTCTAAGAAGTCTAAACACTTGAAAAATATGTACCAAACATCCTCCATCCCCTCCCGATTAGTCGAAAAAAATTCAGGAAGTGTTCAGAAAAAATCCATTTTCAAACTTTACTCGCCACGTGGTGAACTGTGGGAAGGGATGAGGGATGTTTGGCACATATTTTGCAAGTGTAGACACTCCAAATAACATTCTGGGAAAATCCGAACCAGATCCGAAGGGGTGAAACAAATGTCCAAAAAAAGAGCAAAGACTATAGTCTTTCCTCATTTTTTGGAAATTTTTCTGACCCCTTCCGATTTCCTTAGGAAATTCCCAGAATGTTCTAAGAAGTCTAAACACTTGAAAAATATGTACCAAACATCCCCCATCCCCTCCCGATTAGTCGAAAAAAATTCAGGAAGTGTTCAGAAAAAATCCATTTTCAAACTTTACTCGCCACGTGGTGAACTGTGGGAAGGGATGAGGGATGTTTGGCACATATTTTGCAAGTGTAGACACTCCAAATAACATTCTGGGAAAATCCGAACCAGATCCGAAGGGGTGAAAAAAATGTCCAAAAAAAGAGCAAAGACTATAGTCTTTCCTCATTTTTTGGAAATTTTTCTGACCCCTTCCGATTTCCTTAGGAAATTCCCAGAATGTTCTAAGAAGTCTAAACACTTGAAAAATATGTACCAAACATCCCCCACCCCCTCCCGATTAGTCGAAAAAAATTCAGGAAGTGTTCAGAAAAAATCCATTTTCAAACTTTACTCGCCACGTGGTGAACTGTGGGAAGGGATGAGGGATGTTTGGCACATATTTTGCAAGTGTAGACACTCCAAATAACATTCTGGGAAAATCCGAACCAGATCCGTAGGGGTGAAAAAAATGTCCAAAAAAAGAGCAAAGACTATATAGTCTTTCCTCATTTTTTGGAAATTTTTCTGACCCCTTCCGATTTCCTTAGGAAATTCCCAGAATGTTCTAAGAAGTCTAAACACTTGAAAAATATGTACCAAACATCCCCCATCCCCTCCCGTCTAGTCGAAAAAAATTCAGGAAGTGTTCAGAAAAAATCCATTTTCAAACTTTACTCGCCACGTGGTGAACTGTGGGAAGGGATGAGGGATGTTTGGCACATATTTTGCAAGTGTAGACACTCCAAATAACATTCTGGGAAAATCCGAACCAGATCCGAAGGGGTGAAAAAAATGTCCAAAAAAAGAGCAAAGACTATAGTCTTTCCTCATTTTTTGGAAATTTTTCTGACCCCTTCCGATTTCCTTAGGAAATTCCCAGAATGTTCTAAGAAGTCTAAACACTTGAAAAATATGTACCAAACATCCTCCATCCCCTCCCGATTAGTCGAAAAAAATTCAGGAAGTGTTCAGAAAAAATCCATTTTCAAACTTTACTCGCCACGTGGTGAACTGTGGGAAGGGATGAGGGATGTTTGGCACATATTTTGCAAGTGTAGACACTCCAAATAACATTCTGGGAAAATCCGAACCAGATCCGAAGGGGTGAAAAAAATGTCCAAAAAAAGAGCAAAGACTATAGTCTTTCCTCATTTTTTGGAAATTTTTCTGACCCCTTCCGATTTCCTTAGGAAATTCCCAGAATGTTCTAAGAAGTCTAAACACTTGAAAAATATGTACCAAACATCCCCCATCCCCTCCCGATTAGTCGAAAAAAATTCAGGAAGTGTTCAGAAAAAATCCATTTTCAAACTTTACTCGCCACGTGGTGAACTGTGGGAAGGGATGAGGGATGTTTGGCACATATTTTGCAAGTGTAGACACTCCAAATAACATTCTGGGAAAATCCGAACCAGATCCGAAGGGGTGAAACAAATGTCCAAAAAAAGAGCAAAGACTATAGTCTTTCCTCATTTTTTGGAAATTTTTCTGACCCCTTCCGATTTCCTTAGGAAATTCCCAGAATGTTCTAAGAAGTCTAAACACTTGAAAAATATGTACCAAACATCCCCCATCCCCTCCCGATTAGTCGAAAAAATTCAGGAAGTGTTCAGAAAAAATCCATTTTCAAAGTTTACTCGCCACGTGGTGAACTGTGGGAAGGGATGAGGGATGTTTGGCACATATTTTGCAAGTGTAGACACTCCAAATAACATTCTGGGAAAATCCGAACCAGATCCGAAGGGGTGAAAAAAATGTCCAAAAAAAGAGCAAAGACTAAAGTCTTTCCTCATTTTTTGGAAATTTTTCTGACCCCTTCCGATTTCCTTAGGAAATTCCCAGAATGTTCTAAGACAGGGGTCGGCAACCTTTTGGAGGGATCGGGCCGCTTGAGTAACCAATATGAGGTGGCGGGCCGATAATGTCATGCAATGCGAGCGAAGCGAGCGAAAAAACTGCGCCGCAGGCGATTTTTTTTCAAAAGTGGGCGTGGCTAATTTTTAATTCGTTTTACGAGCTTCTGAGAATTTTGATGTCAAATAAAAAAATCACAAAATATTAGACTTTTTAGAAATGAAATTGAAAATTTGCAGTTGAAAAACAGTAATCGATAAAAAAACATTTAATTATTTCAAAAATATTATTTTCCTTATTAATTTTTATTTCGTCGCCTCCGAATAACAAACACATAAAGCAAAACAACACATTTTTTTTCTTGATAGCCGCATAGCTATTTGTTTTTATTATGAATAGTTTTATCAAATTTACGCGTGAATGCAAATTTTTTCTTACATGCAGATTGATGCTGAACAATGTTTAATTCAAGAACAGGTGTGTCACCGTTTGTCCGTTTTTAATCTTAATTTTGTCTGGCAAACTCGAGAAGCTGAACACACGGCTTTTAAGTAAAAACAGTAAAAACAAAAAAAAAGTTATGAAGTATATATTCTAATGAAATATTATTTTATTTCCGATACATTACGCGGACCGCACGAAAAGAATTTTTTCACGAAACTACGCGGGCCGCACGAAAAGTTCTAGAGGGCCGCATGCGGCCCGCGGGCCGCGGGTTGCCGACCCCTGTTCTAAGAAGTCTAAACACTTGAAAAATATGTACCAAACATCCCCCATCCCCTCCCGATTAGTCGAAAAAATTCAGGAAGTGTTCAGAAAACATCCATTTTCAAAGTTTACTCGCCACGTGGTGAACTGTGGGAAGGGATGAGGGATGTTTGGCACATATTTTGCAAGTGTAGACACTCCAAATAACATTCTGGGAAAATCCGAACCAGATCCGAAGGGGTGAAAAAAATTTCCAAAAAAAGAGCAAAGACTATAGTCTTTCCTCATTTTTTGGAAATTTTTCTGACCCCTTCCGATTTCCTTAGGAAATTCCCAGAATGTTCTAAGAAGTCTAAACACTCGAAAAATATGTACCAAACATCCCCCATCCCCTCCCGATTAGTCGAAAAAAATTCAGGAAGTGTTCAGAAAAAATCCATTTTCAAACTTTACTCGCCACGTGGTGAACAGTGGGAAGGGATGAGGGATGTTTGGCACATATTTTGCAAGTGTAGACACTCCAAATAACATTCTGGGAAAATCCGAACCAGATCCGAAGGGGTGAAACAAATGTCCAAAAAAAGAGCAAAGACTAAAGTCTTTCCTCATTTTTTGGAAATTTTTCTGACCCCTTCCGATTTCCTTAGGAAATTCCCAGAATGTTCTAAGAAGTCTAAACACTTGAAACATATGTACCAAACATCCCCCATCCCCTCCCGATTAGTCGAAAAAAATTCAGGAAGTGTTCAGAAAAAATCCATTTTCAAACTTTACTCGCCACGTGGTGAACTGTGGGAAGGGATGAGGGATGTTTGGCACATATTTTGCAAGTGTAGACACTCCAAATAACATTCTGGGAAAATCCGAACCAGATCCGTAGGGGTGAAAAAAATGTCCAAAAAAAGAGCAAAGACTATAGTCTTTCCTTTTTTTTTGGAAAAAATTTTGACCCCTTCCGAATTCCTTAGGAAATTCCCAGAATGTTCTAAGAAGTCTAAACACTTGAAAAATATGTACCAAACATCCCCCATCCCCTCCCGTCTAGTCGAAAAAAATTCAGGAAGTGTTCAGAAAAAATCCATTTTCAAACTTTACTCGCCACGTGGTGAACTGTGGGAAGGGATGAGGGATGTTTGGCACATATTTTGCAAGTGTAGACACTCCAAATAACATTCTGGGAAAATCCGAACCAGATCCGAAGGGGTGAAAAAAATGTCCAAAAAAAGAGCAAAGACTATAGTCTTTCCTCATTTTTTGGAAATTTTTCTGACCCCTTCCGATTTCCTTAGGAAATTCCCAGAATGTTCAAAGAAGTCTAAACACTTGAAAAATATGTACCAAACATCCCCCATCCCCTCCCGATTAGTCGAAAAAAATTCAGGAAGTGTTCAGAAAACATCCATTTTCAAACTTTACTCGCTACGTGGTGAACTGTGGGAAGGGATGAGGGATGTTTGGCACATATTTTGCAAGTGTAGACACTCCAAATAACATTCTGGGAAAATCCGAACCAGATCCGAAGGGGTGAAACAAATGTCCAAAAAAAGAGCAAAGACTATAGTCTTTCCTCATTTTTTGGAAATTTTTCTGACCCCTTCCGATTTCCTTAGGAAATTCCCAGAATGTTCTAAGAAGTCTAAACACTTGAAAAATATGTACCAAACATCCCCCATCCCCTCCCGTCTAGTCGAAAAAAATTCAGGAAGTGTTCAGAAAAAATCCATTTTCAAACTTTACTCGCCACGTGGTGAACTGTGGGAAGGGATGAGGGATGTTTGGCACATATTTTGCAAGTGTAGACACTCCAAATAACATTCTGGGAAAATCCGAACCAGATCCGAAGAGGTGAAAAAAATGTCCAAAAAAAGAGCAAAGACTATAGTCTTTCCTCATTTTTTGGAAATTTTTCTGACCCCTTCCGATTTCCTTAGGAAATTCCCAGAATGTTCTAGGAAGTCTAAACACTTGAAAAATATGTACCAAACATCCCCCATCCCCTCCCGATTAGTCGAAAAAAATTCAGGAAGTGTTCAGAAAAAATCCATTTTCAAACTTTACTCGCCACGTGGTGAACTGTGGGAAGGGATGAGGGATGTTTGGCACATATTTTGCAAGTGTAGACACTCCAAATAACATTCTGGGAAAATCCGAACCAGATCCGAAGAGGTGAAAAAAATGTCCAAAAAAAGAGCAAAGACTATAGTCTTTCCTCATTTTTTGGAAATTTTTCTGACCCCTTCCGATTTCCTTAGGAAATTCCCAGAATGTACTAAGAAGTCTAAACACTTGAAAAATATGTACCAAACATTACCCATCCCCTCCCGATTAGTCGAAAAAAATTCAGGAAGTGAGCAAAGACTATAGTCTTTCCTCATTTTTTGGAAATTTTTCTGACCCCTTCCGATTTCCTTAGGAAATTCCCAGAATGTTCTAGGAAGTCTAAACACTTGAAAAATATGTACCAAACATCCCCCATCCCCTCCCGATTAGTCGAAAAAATTCAGGAAGTGTTCAGAAAACATCCATTTTCAAAGTTTACTCGCCACGTGGTGAACTGTGGGAAGGGATGAGGGATGTTTGGCACATATTTTGCAAGTGTAGACACTCCAAATAACATTCTGGGAAAATCCGAACCAGATCCGAAGGGGTGAAAAAAATTTCCAAAAAAAGAGCAAAGACTATAGTCTTTCCTCATTTTTTGGAAATTTTTCTGACCCCTTCCGATTTCCTTAGGAAATTCCCAGAATGTTCTAAGAAGTCTAAACACTCGAAAAATATGTACCAAACATCCCCCATCCCCTCCCGATTAGTCGAAAAAAATTCAGGAAGTGTTCAGAAAAAATCCATTTTCAAACTTTACTCGCCACGTGGTGAACTGTGGGAAGGGATGAGGGATGTTTGGCACATATTTTGCAAGTGTAGACACTCCAAATAACATTCTGGGAAAATCCGAACCAGATCCGAAGGGGTGAAACAAATGTCCAAAAAAAGAGCAAAGACTAAAGTCTTTCCTCATTTTTTGGAAATTTTTCTGACCCCTTCCGATTTCCTTAGGAAATTCCCAGAATGTTCTAAGAAGTCTAAACACTTGAAACATATGTACCAAACATCCCCCATCCCCTCCCGATTAGTCGAAAAAAATTCAGGAAGTGTTCAGAAAAAATCCATTTTCAAACTTTACTCGCCACGTGGTGAACTGTGGGAAGGGATGAGGGATGTTTGGCACATATTTTGCAAGTGTAGACACTCCAAATAACATTCTGGGAAAATCCGAACCAGATCCGTAGGGGTGAAAAAAATGTCCAAAAAAAGAGCAAAGACTATAGTCTTTCCTTTTTTTTTGGAAAAAATTTTGACCCCTTCCGAATTCCTTAGGAAATTCCCAGAATGTTCTAAGAAGTCTAAACACTTGAAAAATATGTACCAAACATCCCCCATCCCCTCCCGTCTAGTCGAAAAAAATTCAGGAAGTGTTCAGAAAAAATCCATTTTCAAACTTTACTCGCCACGTGGTGAACTGTGGGAAGGGATGAGGGATGTTTGGCACATATTTTGCAAGTGTAGACACTCCAAATAACATTCTGGGAAAATCCGAACCAGATCCGAAGGGGTGAAAAAAATGTCCAAAAAAAGAGCAAAGACTATAGTCTTTCCTCATTTTTTGGAAATTTTTCTGACCCCTTCCGATTTCCTTAGGAAATTCCCAGAATGTTCAAAGAAGTCTAAACACTTGAAAAATATGTACCAAACATCCCCCATCCCCTCCCGATTAGTCGAAAAAAATTCAGGAAGTGTTCAGAAAACATCCATTTTCAAACTTTACTCGCTACGTGGTGAACTGTGGGAAGGGATGAGGGATGTTTGGCACATATTTTGCAAGTGTAGACACTCCAAATAACATTCTGGGAAAATCCGAACCAGATCCGAAGGGGTGAAACAAATGTCCAAAAAAAGAGCAAAGACTATAGTCTTTCCTCATTTTTTGGAAATTTTTCTGACCCCTTCCGATTTCCTTAGGAAATTCCCAGAATGTTCTAAGAAGTCTAAACACTTGAAAAATATGTACCAAACATCCCCCATCCCCTCCCGTCTAGTCGAAAAAAATTCAGGAAGTGTTCAGAAAAAATCCATTTTCAAACTTTACTCGCCACGTGGTGAACTGTGGGAAGGGATGAGGGATGTTTGGCACATATTTTGCAAGTGTAGACACTCCAAATAACATTCTGGGAAAATCCGAACCAGATCCGAAGAGGTGAAAAAAATGTCCAAAAAAAGAGCAAAGACTATAGTCTTTCCTCATTTTTTGGAAATTTTTCTGACCCCTTCCGATTTCCTTAGGAAATTCCCAGAATGTTCTAGGAAGTCTAAACACTTGAAAAATATGTACCAAACATCCCCCATCCCCTCCCGATTAGTCGAAAAAAATTCAGGAAGTGTTCAGAAAAAATCCATTTTCAAACTTTACTCGCCACGTGGTGAACTGTGGGAAGGGATGAGGGATGTTTGGCACATATTTTGCAAGTGTAGACACTCCAAATAACATTCTGGGAAAATCCGAACCAGATCCGAAGAGGTGAAAAAAATGTCCAAAAAAAGAGCAAAGACTATAGTCTTTCCTCATTTTTTGGAAATTTTTCTGACCCCTTCCGATTTCCTTAGGAAAGTCCCAGAATGTACTAAGAAGTCTAAACACTTGAAAAATATGTACCAAACATTACCCATCCCCTCCCGATTAGTCGAAAAAAATTCAGGAAGTGAGCAAAGACTATAGTCTTTCCTCATTTTTTGGAAATTTTTCTGACCCCTTCCGATTTCCTTAGGAAATTCCCAGAATGTTCTAGGAAGTCTAAACACTTGAAAAATATGTACCAAACATCCCCCATCCCCTCCCGATTAGTCGAAAAAAATTCAGGAAGTGTTCAGAAAAAATCCATTTTCAAACTTTACTCGCCACGTGGTGAACTGTGGGAAGGGATGAGGGATGTTTGGCACATATTTTGCAAGTGTAGACACTCCAAATAACATTCTGGGAAAATCCGAACCAGATCCGTAGGGGTGAAAAAAATGTCCAAAAAAAGAGCAAAGACTATAGTCTTTCCTTTTTTTTTGGAAAAAATTTTGACCCCTTCCGATTTCCTTAGGAAATTCCCAGAATGTTCTAAGAAGTCTAAACACTTGAAAAATATGTACCAAACATCCTCCATCCCCTCCCGATTAGTCGAAAAAAATTCAGGAAGTGTTCAGAAAAAATCCATTTTCAAACTTTACTCGCCACGTGGTGAACTGTGGGAAGGGATGAGGGATGTTTGGCACATATTTTGCAAGTGTAGACACTCCAAATAACATTCTGGGAAAATCCGAACCAGATCCGAAGGGGTGAAACAAATGTCCAAAAAAAGAGCAAAGACTATAGTCTTTCCTCATTTTTTGGAAATTTTTCTGACCCCTTCCGATTTCCTTAGGAAATTCCCAGAATGTTCTAAGAAGTCTAAACACTTGAAAAATATGTACCAAACATCCCCCATCCCCTCCCGATTAGTCGAAAAAAATTCAGGAAGTGTTCAGAAAAAATCCATTTTCAAACTTTACTCGCCACGTGGTGAACTGTGGGAAGGGATGAGGGATGTTTGGCACATATTTTGCAAGTGTAGACACTCCAAATAACATTCTGGGAAAATCCGAACCAGATCCGTAGGGGTGAAAAAAATGTCCAAAAAAAGAGCAAAGACTATAGTCTTTCCTCATTTTTTGGAAATTTTTCTGACCCCTTCCGATTTCCTTAGGAAATTCCCAGAATGTTCTAAGAAGTCTAAACACTTGAAACATATGTACCAAACATCCCCCATCCCCTCCCGATTAGTCGAAAAAAATTCAGGAAGTGTTCAGAAAAAATCCATTTTCAAACTTTACTCGCCACGTGGTGAACTGTGGGAAGGGATGAGGGATGTTTGGCACATATTTTGCAAGTGTAGACACTCCAAATAACATTCTGGGAAAATCCGAACCAGATCCGTAGGGGTGAAAAAAATGTCCAAAAAAAGAGCAAAGACTATAGTCTTTCCTTTTTTTTTGGAAAAAATTTTGACCCCTTCCGAATTCCTTAGGAAATTCCCAGAATGTTCTAAGAAGTCTAAACACTTGAAAAATATGTACCAAACATCCCCCATCCCCTCCCGTCTAGTCGAAAAAAATTCAGGAAGTGTTCAGAAAAAATCCATTTTCAAACTTTACTCGCCACGTGGTGAACTGTGGGAAGGGATGAGGGATGTTTGGCACATATTTTGCAAGTGTAGACACTCCAAATAACATTCTGGGAAAATCCGAACCAGATCCGAAGGGGTGAAAAAAATGTCCAAAAAAAGAGCAAAGACTATAGTCTTTCCTCATTTTTTGGAAATTTTTCTGACCCCTTCCGATTTCCTTAGGAAATTCCCAGAATGTTCTAAGAAGTCTAAACACTTGAAAAATATGTACCAAACATCCCCCATCCCCTCCCGTCTAGTCGAAAAAAATTCAGGAAGTGTTCAGAAAAAATCCATTTTCAAACTTTACTCGCCACGTGGTGAACTGTGGGAAGGGATGAGGGATGTTTGGCACATATTTTGCAAGTGTAGACACTCCAAATAACATTCTGGGAAAATCCGAACCAGATCCGAAGGGGTGAAAAAAATGTCCAAAAAAAGAGCAAAGACTATAGTCTTTCCTCATTTTTTGGAAATTTTTCTGACCCCTTCCGATTTCCTTAGGAAATTCCCAGAATGTTCTAAGAAGTCTAAACACTTGAAAAATATGTACCAAACATCCTCCATCCCCTCCCGATTAGTCGAAAAAAATTCAGGAAGTGTTCAGAAAAAATCCATTTTCAAACTTTACTCGCCACGTGGTGAACTGTGGGAAGGGATGAGGGATGTTTGGCACATATTTTGCAAGTGTAGACACTCCAAATAACATTCTGGGAAAATCCGAACCAGATCCGAAGGGGTGAAACAAATGTCCAAAAAAAGAGCAAAGACTATAGTCTTTCCTCATTTTTTGGAAATTTTTCTGACCCCTTCCGATTTCCTTAGGAAATTCCCAGAATGTTCTAAGAAGTCTAAACACTTGAAAAATATGTACCAAACATCCCCCATCCCCTCCCGATTAGTCGAAAAAAATTCAGGAAGTGTTCAGAAAAAATCCATTTTCAAACTTTACTCGCCACGTGGTGAACTGTGGGAAGGGATGAGGGATGTTTGGCACATATTTTGCAAGTGTAGACACTCCAAATAACATTCTGGGAAAATCCGAACCAGATCCGAAGGGGTGAAAAAAATGTCCAAAAAAAGAGCAAAGACTATAGTCTTTCCTCATTTTTTGGAAATTTTTCTGACCCCTTCCGATTTCCTTAGGAAATTCCCAGAATGTTCTAAGAAGTCTAAACACTTGAAAAATATGTACCAAACATCCCCCATCCCCTCCCGATTAGTCGAAAAAAATTCAGGAAGTGTTCAGAAAAAATCAATTTTCAAACTTTACTCGCCACGTGGTGAACTGTGGGAAGGGATGAGGGATGTTTGGCACATATTTTGCAAGTGTAGACACTCCAAATAACATTCTGGGAAAATCCGAACCAGATCCGAAGGGGTGAAACAAATGTCCAAAAAAAGAGCAAAGACTAAAGTCTTTCCTCATTTTTTGGAAATTTTTCTGACCCCTTCCGATTTCCTTAGGAAATTCCCAGAATGTTCTAAGAAGTCTAAACACTTGAAAAATATGTACCAAACATCCCCCATCCCCTCCCGATTAGTCGAAAAAATTCAGGAAGTGTTCAGAAAACATCCATTTTCAAAGTTTACTCGCCACGTGGTGAACTGTGGGAAGGGATGAGGGATGTTTGGCACATATTTTGCAAGTGTAGACACTCCAAATAACATTCTGGGAAAATCCGAACCAGATCCGTAGGGGTGAAAAAAATGTCCAAAAAAAGAGCAAAGACTATAGTCTTTCCTCATTTTTTGGAAATTTTTCTGACCCCTTCCGATTTCCTTAGGAAATTCCCAGAATGTTCTAAGAAGTCTAAACACTTGAAACATATGTACCAAACATCCCCCATCCCCTCCCGATTAGTCGAAAAAAATTCAGGAAGTGTTCAGAAAAAATCCATTTTCAAACTTTACTCGCCACGTGGTGAACTGTGGGAAGGGATGAGGGATGTTTGGCACATATTTTGCAAGTGTAGACACTCCAAATAACATTCTGGGAAAATCCGAACCAGATCCGTAGGGGTGAAAAAAATGTCCAAAAAAAGAGCAAAGACTATAGTCTTTCCTCATTTTTTGGAAATTTTTCTGACCCCTTCCGATTTCCTTAGGAAATTCCCAGAATGTTCTAAGAAGTCTAAACACTTGAAACATATGTACCAAACATCCCCCATCCCCTCCCGATTAGTCGAAAAAAATTCAGGAAGTGTTCAGAAAAAATCCATTTTCAAACTTTACTCGCCACGTGGTGAACTGTGGGAAGGGATGAGGGATGTTTGGCACATATTTTGCAAGTGTAGACACTCCAAATAACATTCTGGGAAAATCCGAACCAGATCCGTAGGGGTGAAAAAAATGTCCAAAAAAAGAGCAAAGACTATAGTCTTTCCTTTTTTTTTGGAAAAAATTTTGACCCCTTCCGAATTCCTTAGGAAATTCCCAGAATGTTCTAAGAAGTCTAAACACTTGAAAAATATGTACCAAACATCCCCCATCCCCTCCCGTCTAGTCGAAAAAAATTCAGGAAGTGTTCAGAAAAAATCCATTTTCAAACTTTACTCGCCACGTGGTGAACTGTGGGAAGGGATGAGGGATGTTTGGCACATATTTTGCAAGTGTAGACACTCCAAATAACATTCTGGGAAAATCCGAACCAGATCCGAAGGGGTGAAAAAAATGTCCCAACAAAGAGCAAAGACTATAGTCTTTCCTCATTTTTTGGAAATTTTTCTGACCCCTTCCGATTTCCTTAGGAAATTCCCAGAATGTTCTAAGAAGTCTAAACACTTGAAAAATATGTACCAAACATCCCCCATCCCCTCCCGATTAGTCGAAAAAAATTCAGGAAGTGTTCAGAAAACATCAATTTTCAAACTTTACTCGCCACGTGGTGAACTGTGGGAAGGGATGAGGGATGTTTGGCACATATTTTGCAAGTGTAGACACTCCAAATAACATTCTGGGAAAATTCGAACCAGATCCGAAGGGGTGAAAAAAATGTCCAAAAAAAGAGCAAAGACTAAAGTCTTTCCTCATTTTTTGGAAATTTTTCTGACCCCTTCCGAATTCCTTAGGAAATTCCCAGAATGTTCTAAGAAGTCTAAACACTTGAAAAATATGTACCAAACATCCCCCATCCCCTCCCGTCTAGTCGAAAAAAATTCAGGAAGTGTTCAGAAAAAATCCATTTTCAAACTTTACTCGCCACGTGGTGAACTGTGGGAAGGGATGAGGGATGTTTGGCACATATTTTGCAAGTGTAGACACTCCAAATAACATTCTGGGAAAATCCGAACCAGATCCGAAGGGGTGAAAAAAATGTCCCAACAAAGAGCAAAGACTATAGTCTTTCCTCATTTTTTGGAAATTTTTCTGACCCCTTCCGATTTCCTTAGGAAATTCCCAGAATGTTCTAGGAAGTCTAAACACTTGAAAAATATGTACCAAACATCCCCCATCCCCTCCCGATTAGTCGAAAAAAATTCAGGAAGTGTTCAGAAAAAATCCATTTTCAAACTTTACTCGCCACGTGGTGAACTGTGGGAAGGGATGAGGGATGTTTGGCACATATTTTGCAAGTGTAGACACTCCAAATAACATTCTGGGAAAATCCGAACCAGATCCGAAGGGGTGAAACAAATGTCCAAAAAAAGAGCAAAGACTATAGTCTTTCCTCATTTTTTGGAAATTTTTCTGACTCCTTCCGATTTCCTTAGGAAATTCCCAGAATGTTCTAAGAAGTCTAAACACTTGAAAAATATGTACCAAACATCCCCCATCCCCTCCCGATTAGTCGAAATAAATTCAGGAAGTGTTCAGAAAACATCAATTTTCAAACTTTACTCGCCACGTGGTGAACTGTGGGAAGGGATGAGGGATGTTTGGCACATATTTTGCAAGTGTAGACACTCCAAATAACATTCTGGGAAAATCCGAACCAGATCCGAAGGGGTGAAAAAAATGTCCAAAAAAAGAGCAAAGACTAAAGTCTTTCCTCATTTTTTGGAAATTTTTCTGACCCCTTCCGATTTCCTTAGGAAATTCCCAGAATGTTCTAAGAAGTCTAAACACTTGAAAAATATGTACCAAACATCCCCCATCCCCTCCCGTCTAGTCGAAAAAAATTCAGGAAGTGTTCAGAAAAAATCCATTTTCAAACTTTACTCGCCACGTGGTGAACTGTGGGAAGGGATGAGGGATGTTTGGCACATATTTTGCAAGTGTAGACACTCCAAATAACATTCTGGGAAAATCCGAACCAGATCCGAAGGGGTGAAAAAAATGTCCCAACAAAGAGCAAAGACTATAGTCTTTCCTCATTTTTTGGAAATTTTTCTGACCCCTTCCGATTTCCTTAGGAAATTCCCAGAATGTTCTAGGAAGTCTAAACACTTGAAAAATATGTACCAAACATCCCCCATCCCCTCCCGATTAGTCGAAAAAAATTCAGGAAGTGTTTAGAAAAAATCCATTTTCAAACTTTACTCGCCACGTGGTGAACTGTGGGAAGGGATGAGGGATGTTTGGCACATATTTTGCAAGTGTAGACACTCCAAATAACATTCTGGGAAAATCCGAACCAGATCCGAAGGGGTGAAACAAATGTCCAAAAAAAGAGCAAAGACTATAGTCTTTCCTCATTTTTTGGAAATTTTTCTGACTCCTTCCGATTTCCTTAGGAAATTCCCAGAATGTTCTAAGAAGTCTAAACACTTGAAAAATATGTACCAAACATCCCCATCCCCTCCCGATTAGTCGAAATAAATTCAGGAAGTGTTCAGAAAACATCAATTTTCAAACTTTACTCGCCACGTGGTGAACTGTGGGAAGGGATGAGGGATGTTTGGCACATATTTTGCAAGTGTAGACACTCCAAATAACATTCTGGGAAAATCCGAACCAGATCCGAAGGGGTGAAAAAAATGTCCAAAAAAAGAGCAAAGACTAAAGTCTTTCCTCATTTTTTGGAAATTTTTCTGACCCCTTCCGATTTCCTTAGGAAATTCCCAGAATGTTCTAAGAAGTCTAAACACTTGAAATATATGTACCAAACATCCCCCATCCCCTCCCGATTAGTCGAAAAAAATTCAGGAAGTGTTCAGAAAAAATCCATTTTCAAACTTTACTCGCCACGTGGTGAACTGTGGGAAGGGATGAGGGATGTTTGGCACATATTTTGCAAGTGTAGACACTCCAAATAACATTCTGGGAAAATCCGAACCAGATCCGTAGGGGTGAAAAAAATGTCCAAAAAAAGAGCAAAGACTATAGTCTTTCCTCATTTTTTGGAAATTTTTCTGACCCCTTCCGATTTCCTTAGGAAATTCCCAGAATGTTCTAAGAAGTCTAAACACTTGAAACATATGTACCAAACATCCCCCATCCCCTCCCGATTAGTCGAAAAAAATTCAGGAAGTGTTCAGAAAAAATCCATTTTCAAACTTTACTCGCCACGTGGTGAACTGTGGGAAGGGATGAGGGATGTTTGGCACATATTTTGCAAGTGTAGACACTCCAAATAACATTCTGGGAAAATCCGAACCAGATCCGTAGGGGTGAAAAAAATGTCCAAAAAAAGAGCAAAGACTATAGTCTTTCCTCATTTTTTGGAAATTTTTCTGACCCCTTCCGATTTCCTTAGGAAATTCCCAGAATGTTCTAAGAAGTCTAAACACTTGAAACATATGTACCAAACATCCCCCATCCCCTCCCGATTAGTCGAAAAAAATTCAGGAAGTGTTCAGAAAAAATCCATTTTCAAACTTTACTCGCCACGTGGTGAACTGTGGGAAGGGATGAGGGATGTTTGGCACATATTTTGCAAGTGTAGACACTCCAAATAACATTCTGGGAAAATCCGAACCAGATCCGTAGGGGTGAAAAAAATGTCCAAAAAAAGAGCAAAGACTATATAGTCTTTCCTCATTTTTTGGAAATTTTTCTGACCCCTTCCGATTTCCTTAGGAAATTCCCAGAATGTTCTAAGAAGTCTAAACACTTGAAACATATGTACCAAACATCCCCCATCCCCTCCCGATTAGTCGAAAAAAATTCAGGAAGTGTTCAGAAAAAATCCATTTTCAAACTTTACTCGCCACGTGGTGAACTGTGGGAAGGGATGAGGGATGTTTGGCACATATTTTGCAAGTGTAGACACTCCAAATAACATTCTGGGAAAATCCGAACCAGATCCGTAGGGGTGAAACAAATGTCCAAAAAAAGAGCAAAGACTATAGTCTTTCCTCATTTTTTGGAAATTTTTCTGACCCCTTCCGATTTCCTTAGGAAATTCCCAGAATGTTCTAAGAAGTCTAAACACTTGAAACATATGTACCAAACATCCCCCATCCCCTCCCGATTAGTCGAAAAAAATTCAGGAAGTGTTCAGAAAAAATCCATTTTCAAACTTTACTCGCCACGTGGTGAACTGTGGGAAGGGATGAGGGATGTTTGGCACATATTTTGCAAGTGTAGACACTCCAAATAACATTCTGGGAAAATCCGAACCAGATCCGTAGGGGTGAAAAAAATGTCCAAAAAAAGAGCAAAGACTATAGTCTTTCCTTTTTTTTTGGAAAAAATTTTGACCCCTTCCGAATTCCTTAGGAAATTCCCAGAATGTTCTAAGAAGTCTAAACACTTGAAAAATATGTACCAAACATCCCCCATCCCCTCCCGTCTAGTCGAAAAAAATTCAGGAAGTGTTCAGAAAAAATCCATTTTCAAACTTTACTCGCCACGTGGTGAACTGTGGGAAGGGATGAGGGATGTTTGGCACATATTTTGCAAGTGTAGACACTCCAAATAACATTCTGGGAAAATCCGAACCAGATCCGAAGGGGTGAAAAAAATGTCCCAAAAAAGAGCAAAGACTGTCTTTCCTCATTTTTTGGAAATTTTTCTGACCCCTTCCGATTTCCTTAGGAAATTCCCAGAATGTTCTAGGAAGTCTAAACACTTGAAAAATATGTACCAAACATCCCCCATCCCCTCCCGATTAGTCGAAAAAAATTCAGGAAGTGTTCAGAAAAAATCCATTTTCAAACTTTACTCGCCACGTGGTGAACTGTGGGAAGGGATGAGGGATGTTTGGCACATATTTTGCAAGTGTAGACACTCCAAATAACATTCTGGGAAAATCCGAACCAGATCCGAAGGGGTGAAACAAATGTCCAAAAAAAGAGCAAAGACTATAGTCTTTCCTCATTTTTTGGAAATTTTTCTGACCCCTTCCGATTTTCTTAGGAAATTCCCAGAATGTTCTAAGAAGTCTAAACACTTGAAAAATATGTACCAAACATCCCCCATCCCCTCCCGATTAGTCGAAAAAAATTCAGGAAGTGTTCAGAAAAAATCCATTTTCAAACTTTACTCGCCACGTGGTGAACTGTGGGAAGGGATGAGGGATGTTTGGCACATATTTTGCAAGTGTAGACACTCCAAATAACATTCTGGGAAAATCCGAACCAGATCCGAAGGGGTGAAACAAATGTCCAAAAAAAGAGCAAAGACTATAGTCTTTCCTCATTTTTTGGAAATTTTTCTGACCCCTTCCGATTTCCTTAGGAAATTCCCAGAATGTTCTAAGAAGTCTAAACACTTGAAACATATGTACCAAACATCCCCCATCCCCTCCCGATTAGTCGAAAAAAATTCAGGAAGTGTTCAGAAAAAATCCATTTTCAAACTTTACTCGCCACGTGGTGAACTGTGGGAAGGGATGAGGGATGTTTGGCACATATTTTGCAAGTGTAGACACTCCAAATAACATTCTGGGAAAATCCGAAACAGATCCGTAGGGGTGAAAAAAATGTCCAAAAAAAGAGCAAAGACTATAGTCTTTCCTTTTTTTTTGGAAAAAATTTTGACCCCTTCCGAATTCCTTAGGAAATTCCCAGAATGTTCTAAGAAGTCTAAACACTTGAAAAATATGTACCAAACATCCCCCATCCCCTCCCGTCTAGTCGAAAAAAATTCAGGAAGTGTTCAGAAAAAATCCATTTTCAAACTTTACTCGCCACGTGGTGAACTGTGGGAAGGGATGAGGGATGTTTGGCACATATTTTGCAAGTGTAGACACTCCAAATAACATTCTGGGAAAATCCGAACCAGATCCGAAGGGGTGAAAAAAATGTCCCAAAAAAGAGCAAAGACTGTCTTTCCTCATTTTTTGGAAATTTTTCTGACCCCTTCCGATTTCCTTAGGAAATTCCCAGAATGTTCTAGGAAGTCTAAACACTTGAAAAATATGTACCAAACATCCCCCATCCCCTCCCGATTAGTCGAAAAAAATTCAGGAAGTGTTCAGAAAAAAATCCATTTTCAAACTTTACTCGCCACGTGGTGAACTGTGGGAAGGGATGAGGGATGTTTGGCACATATTTTGCAAGTGTAGACACTCCAAATAACATTCTGGGAAAATCCGAACCAGATCCGAAGGGGTGAAACAAATGTCCAAAAAAAGAGCAAAGACTATAGTCTTTCCTCATTTTTTGGAAATTTTTCTGACCCCTTCCGATTTCCTTAGGAAATTCCCAGAATGTTCTAAGAAGTCTAAACACTTGAAAAATATGTACCAAACATCCCCCATCCCCTCCCGATTAGTCGAAAAAAATTCAGGAAGTGTTCAGAAAACATCCATTTTCAAACTTTACTCGCCACGTGGTGAACTGTGGGAAGGGATGAGGGATGTTTGGCACATATTTTGCAAGTGTAGACACTCCAAATAACATTCTGGGAAAATCCGAACCAGATCCGAAGGGGTGAAAAAAATTTCCAAAAAAAGAGCAAAGACTATAGTCTTTCCTCATTTTTTGGAAATTTTTCTGACCCCTTCCGATTTCCTTAGGAAATTCCCAGAATGTTCTAAGAAGTCTAAACACTTGAAAAATATGTACCAAACATCCCCCATCCCCTCCCGATTAGTCGAAAAAAATTCAGGAAGTGTTCAGAAAAAATCCATTTTCAAACTTTACTCGCCACGTGGTGAACTGTGGGAAGGGATGAGGGATGTTTGGCACATATTTTGCAAGTGTAGACACTCCAAATAACATTCTGGGAAAATCCGAACCAGATCCGTAGGGGTGAAAAAAATGTCCAAAAAAAGAGCAAAGACTATAGTCTTTCCTTTTTTTTTGGAAAAAATTTTGACCCCTTCCGAATTCCTTAGGAAATTCCCAGAATGTTCTAAGAAGTCTAAACACTTGAAAAATATGTACCAAACATCCCCCATCCCCTCCCGTCTAGTCGAAAAAAATTCAGGAAGTGTTCAGAAAAAATCCATTTTCAAACTTTACTCGCCACGTGGTGAACTGTGGGAAGGGATGAGGGATGTTTGGCACATATTTTGCAAGTGTAGACACTCCAAATAACATTCTGGGAAAATCCGAACCAGATCCGAAGAGGTGAAAAAAATGTCCAAAAAAAGAGCAAAGACTATAGTCTTTCCTCATTTTTTGGAAATTTTTCTGACCCCTTCCGATTTCCTTAGGAAATTCCCAGAATGTTCTAGGAAGTATAAACACTTGAAAAATATGTACCAAACATCCCCCATCCCCTCCCGATTAGTCGAAAAAAATTCAGGAAGTGTTCAGAAAAAATCCATTTTCAAACTTTACTCGCCACGTGGTGAACTGTGGGAAGGGATGAGGGATGTTTGGCACATATTTTGCAAGTGTAGACACTCCAAATAACATTCTGGGAAAATCCGAACCAGATCCGAAGGGGTGAAACAAATGTCCAAAAAAAGAGCAAAGACTATAGTCTTTCCTCATTTTTTGGAAATTTTTCTGACCCCTTCCGATTTCCTTAGGAAATTCCCAGAATGTTCTAAGAAGTCTAAACACTTGAAAAATATGTACCAAACATCCCCCATCCCCTCCCGATTAGTCGAAAAAAATTCAGGAAGTGTTCAGAAAAAATCCATTTTCAAACTTTACTCGCCACGTGGTGAACTGTGGGAAGGGATGAGGGATGTTTGGCACATATTTTGCAAGTGTAGACACTCCAAATAACATTCTGGGAAGATCCGAACCAGATCCGAAGGGGTGAAACAAATGTCCAAAAAAAGAGCAAGGACCCTCATTTTTTGGATATTTTTCTGACCCCTTCCGATTTCCTTAGGAAATTCCCAGAATGTTCTAAGAAGTCTAAACACTTGAAAAATATGTGCCAAACATCCCTCATCCCCTCCCGTCTAGTCGAAAAAAATCAGGAAGTGTTCAGAAAAAATCCATTTTCAAACTTTACTCGCCACGTGGTGAATTGTGGGAAGGGATGAGGGATGTTTGGCACATATTTTGCAAGTGTAGACACTCCAAATAACATTCTGGGAAAATGCGAACCAGATCCGAAGGGGTGAAAAAAATGTCCAAAAAAAGAGCAAAGACTATAGTCTTTCCTCATTTTTTGGAAATTTTTCTGACCCCTTCCGATTTCCTTAGGAAATTCCCAGAATGTTCTAAGAAGTCTAAACACTTGAAAAATATGTACCAAACATCCCCCATCCCCTCCCGATTAGTCGAAAAACATTCAGGAAGTGTTCAGAAAAAATCCATTTTCAAACTTTACTCGCCACGTGGTGAACTGTGGGAAGGGATGAGGGATGTTTGGCACATATTTTGCAAGTGTAGACACTCCAAATAACATTCTGGGAAGATCCGAACCAGATCCGAAGGGGTGAAACAAATGTCCAAAAAAAGAGCAAGGACCCTCATTTTTTGGATATTTTTCTGACCCCTTCCGATTTCCTTAGGAAATTCCCAGAATGTTCTAAGAAGTCTAAACACTTGAAAAATATGTGCCAAACATCCCTCATCCCCTCCCGTCTAGTCGAAAAAAATCAGGAAGTGTTCAGAAAAAATCCATTTTCAAACTTTACTCGCCACGTGGTGAATTGTGGGAAGGGATGAGGGATGTTTGGCACATATTTTGCAAGTGTAGACACTCCAAATAACATTCTGGGAAAATGCGAACCAGATCCGAAGGGGTGAAAAAAATGTCCAAAAAAAGAGCAAAGACTATAGTCTTTCCTCATTTTTTGGAAATTTTTCTGACCCCTTCCGATTTCCTTAGGAAATTCCCAGAATGTTCTAAGAAGTCTAAACACTTGAAAAATATGTACCAAACATCCCCCATCCCCTCCCGATTAGTCGAAGAAAATTCAGGAAGTGTTCAGAAAACATCCATTTTCAAACTTTACTCGCCACGTGGTGAACTGTGGGAAGGGATGAGGGATGTTTGGCACATATTTTGCAAGTGTAGACACTCCAAATAACATTCTGGGAAAATCCGAACCAGATCCGAAGGGGTGAAACAAATGTCCAAAAAAAGAGCAGACTATAGTCTTTCCTCATTTTTTGGAAATTTTTCTGACCCCTTCCGATTTCCTTAGGAAATTCCCAGAATGTTCTAAGAAGTCTAAACACTTGAAACATATGTACCAAACATCCCCCATCTCCTCCCGATTAGTCGAAAAAAATTCAGGAAGTGTTCAGAAAAAATCCATTTTCAAACTTTACTCGCCACGTGGTGAACTGTGGGAAGGGATGAGGGATGTTTGGCACATATTTTGCAAGTGTAGACACTCCAAATAACATTCTGGGAAAATCCGAACCAGATCCGTAGGGGTGAAAAAAATGTCCAAAAAAAGAACAAAGACTATAGTCTTTCCTCATTTTTTGGAAATTTTTCTGACCCCTTCCGATTTCCTTAGGAAATTCCCAGAATGATCTAAGAAGTCTAAACACTTGAAACATATGTACCAAACATCCCCCATCCCCTCCCGATTAGTCGAAAAAAATTCAGGAAGTGTTCAGAAAAAATCCATTTTCAAACTTTACTCGCCACGTGGTGAACTGTGGGAAGGGATGAGGGATGTTTGGCACATATTTTGCAAGTGTAGACACTCCAAATAACATTCTGGGAAAATCCGAACCAGATCCGTAGGGGTGAAAAAAATGTCCAAAAAAAGAGCAAAGACTATAGTCTTTCCTTTTTTTTTGGAAAAAATTTTGACCCCTTCCGAATTCCTTAGGAAATTCCCAGAATGTTCTAAGAAGTCTAAACACTTGAAAAATATGTACCAAACATCCCCCATCCCCTCCCGTCTAGTCGAAAAAAATTCAGGAAGTGTTCAGAAAAAATCCATTTTCAAACTTTACTCGCCACGTGGTGAACTGTGGGAAGGGATGAGGGATGTTTGGCACATATTTTGCAAGTGTAGACACTCCAAATAACATTCTGGGAAAATCCGAACCAGATCCGAAGAGGTGAAAAAAATGTCCAAAAAAAGAGCAAAGACTATAGTCTTTCCTCATTTTTTGGAAATTTTTCTGACCCCTTCCGATTTCCTTAGGAAATTCCCAGAATGTTCTAGGAAGTATAAACACTTGAAAAATATGTACCAAACATCCCCCATCCCCTCCCGATTAGTCGAAAAAAATTCAGGAAGTGTTCAGAAAAAATCCATTTTCAAACTTTACTCGCCACGTGGTGAACTGTGGGAAGGGATGAGGGATGTTTGGCACATATTTTGCAAGTGTAGACACTCCAAATAACATTCTGGGAAAATCCGAACCAGATCCGAAGGGGTGAAACAAATGTCCAAAAAAAGAGCAAAGACTATAGTCTTTCCTCATTTTTTGGAAATTTTTCTGACCCCTTCCGATTTCCTTAGGAAATTCCCAGAATGTTCTAGGAAGTCTAAACACTTGAAAAATATGTACCAAACATCCCCCATCCCCTCCCGATTAGTCGAAAAAAATTCAGGAAGTGTTCAGAAAAAATCCATTTTCAAACTTTACTCGCCACGTGGTGAACTGTGGGAAGGGATGAGGGATGTTTGGCACATATTTTGCAAGTGTAGACACTCCAAATAACATTCTGGGAAAATCCGAACCAGATCCGAAGGGGTGAAACAAATGTCCAAAAAAAGAGCAAAGACTATAGTCTTTCCTCATTTTTTGGAAATTTTTCTGACCCCTTCCGATTTCCTTAGGAAATTCCCAGAATGTTCTAAGAAGTCTAAACACTTGAAAAATATGTACCAAACATCCCCCATCCCCTCCCGATTAGTCGAAAAAAATTCAGGAAGTGTTCAGAAAAAGTCCATTTTCAAACTTTACTCGCCACGTGGTGAACTGTGGGAAGGGATGAGGGATGTTTGGCACATATTTTGCAAGTGTAGACACTCCAAATAACATTCTGGGAAAATCCGAACCAGATCCGAAGGGGTGAAACAAATGTCCAAAAAAAGAGCAAAGACTATAGTCTTTCCTCATTTTTTGGAAATTTTTCTGACCCCTTCCGATTTCTTTAGGAAATTCCCAGAATGTTCTAAGAAGTCTAAACACTTGAAAAATATGTACCAAACATCCCCCATCCCCTCCCGATTAGTCGAAAAAAATTCAGGAAGTGTTCAGAAAAAATCCATTTTCAAACTTTACTCGCCACGTGGTGAACTGTGGGAAGGGATGAGGGATGTTTGGCACATATTTTGCAAGTGTAGACACTCCAAATAACATTCTGGGAAAATCCGAACCAGATCCGAAGGGGTGAAACAAATGTCCAAAAAAAGAGCAAAGACTATAGTCTTTCCTCATTTTTTGGAAATTTTTCTGACCCCTTCCGATTTCCTTAGGAAATTCCCAGAATGTTCTAAGAAGTCTAAACACTTGAAAAATATGTACCAAACATCCCCCATCCCCTCCCGATTAGTCGAAAAAAATTCAGGAAGTGTTCAGAAAAAGTCCATTTTCAAACTTTACTCGCCACGTGGTGAACTGTGGGAAGGGATGAGGGATGTTTGGCACATATTTTGCAAGTGTAGACACTCCAAATAACATTCTGGGAAAATCCGAACCAGATCCGTAGGGGTGAAAAAAATGTCCAAAAAAAGAGCAAAGACTATAGTCTTTCCTTTTTTTTTGGAAAAAATTTTGACCCCTTCCGAATTCCTTAGGAAATTCCCAGAATGTTCTAAGAAGTCTAAACACTTGAAACATATGTACCAAACATCCCCCATCCCCTCCCGATTAGTCGAAAAAAATTCAGGAAGTGTTCAGAAAAAATCCATTTTCAAACTTTACTCGCCACGTGGTGAACTGTGGGAAGGGATGAGGGATGTTTGGCACATATTTTGCAAGTGTAGACACTCCAAATAACATTCTGGGAAAATCCGAACCAGATCCGAAGGGGTGAAACAAATGTCCAAAAAAAGAGCAAAGACTATAGTCTTTCCTCATTTTTTGGAAATTTTTCTGACCCCTTCCGATTTCCTTAGGAAATTCCCAGAATGTTCTAAGAAGTCTAAACACTTGAAAAATATGTACCAAACATCCCCCATCCCCTCCCGATTAGTCGAAAAAAATTCAGGAAGTGTTCAGAAAAAGTCCATTTTCAAACTTTACTCGCCACGTGGTGAACTGTGGGAAGGGATGAGGGATGTTTGGCACATATTTTGCAAGTGTAGACACTCCAAATAACATTCTGGGAAAATCCGAACCAGATCCGAAGGGGTGAAACAAATGTCCAAAAAAAGAGCAAAGACTATAGTCTTTCCTCATTTTTTGGAAATTTTTCTGACCCCTTCCGATTTCTTTAGGAAATTCCCAGAATGTTCTAAGAAGTCTAAACACTTGAAAAATATGTACCAAACATCCCCCATCCCCTCCCGATTAGTCGAAAAAAATTCAGGAAGTGTTCAGAAAAAATCCATTTTCAAACTTTACTCGCCACGTGGTGAACTGTGGGAAGGGATGAGGGATGTTTGGCACATATTTTGCAAGTGTAGACACTCCAAATAACATTCTGGGAAAATCCGAACCAGATCCGAAGGGGTGAAACAAATGTCCAAAAAAAGAGCAAAGACTATAGTCTTTCCTCATTTTTTGGAAATTTTTCTGACCCCTTCCGATTTCCTTAGGAAATTCCCAGAATGTTCTAAGAAGTCTAAACACTTGAAACATATGTACCAAACATCCCCCATCCCCTCCCGATTAGTCGAAAAAAATTCAGGAAGTGTTCAGAAAAAATCCATTTTCAAACTTTACTCGCCACGTGGTGAACTGTGGGAAGGGATGAGGGATGTTTGGCACATATTTTGCAAGTGTAGACACTCCAAATAACATTCTGGGAAAATCCGAACCAGATCCGTAGGGGTGAAAAAAATGTCCAAAAAAAGAGCAAAGACTATAGTCTTTCCTTTTTTTTTGGAAAAAATTTTGACCCCTTCCGAATTCCTTAGGAAATTCCCAGAATGTTCTAAGAAGTCTAAACACTTGAAACATATGTACCAAACATCCCCCATCCCCTCCCGATTAGTCGAAAAAAATTCAGGAAGTGTTCAGAAAAAATCCATTTTCAAACTTTACTCGCCACGTGGTGAACTGTGGGAAGGGATGAGGGATGTTTGGCACATATTTTGCAAGTGTAGACACTCCAAATAACATTCTGGGAAAATCCGAACCAGATCCGAAGGGGTGAAAAAAATGTCCCAAAAAAGAGCAAAGACTATAGTCTTTCCTCATTTTTTGGAAATTTTTCTGACCCCTTCCGATTTCCTTAGGAAATTCCCAGAATGTTCTAAGAAGTCTAAACACTTGAAAAATATGTACCAAACATCCCCCATCCCCTCCCGATTAGTCGAAAAAAATTCAGGAAGTATTCAGAAAAAGTCCATTTTCAAACTTTACTCGCCACGTGGTGAACTGTGGGAAGGGATGAGGGATGTTTGGCACATATTTTGCAAGTGTAGACACTCCAAATAACATTCTGGGAAAATCCGAACCAGATCCGAAGGGGTGAAACAAATGTCCAAAAAAAGAGCAAAGACTATAGTCTTTCCTCATTTTTGGAAAAAATTTTGACCCCTTCCGAATTCCTTAGGAAATTCCCAGAATGTTCTAAGAAGTCTAAACACTTGAAAAATATGTACCAAACATCCCCCATCCCCTCCCGATTAGTCGAAGAAAATTCAGGAAGTGTTCAGAAAACATCCATTTTCAAACTTTACTCGCCACGTGGTGAACTGTGGGAAGGGATGAGGGATGTTTGGCACATATTTTGCAAGTGTAGACACTCCAAATAACATTCTGGGAAAATCCGAACCAGATCCGAAGGGGTGAAACAAATGTCCAAAAAAAGAGCAGACTATAGTCTTTCCTCATTTTTTGGAAATTTTTCTGACCCCTTCCGATTTCCTTAGGAAATTCCCAGAATGTTCTAAGAAGTCTAAACACTTGAAACATATGTACCAAACATCCCCCATCTCCTCCCGATTAGTCGAAAAAAATTCAGGAAGTGTTCAGAAAAAATCCATTTTCAAACTTTACTCGCCACGTGGTGAACTGTGGGAAGGGATGAGGGATGTTTGGCACATATTTTGCAAGTGTAGACACTCCAAATAACATTCTGGGAAAATCCGAACCAGATCCGTAGGGGTGAAAAAAATGTCCAAAAAAAGAACAAAGACTATAGTCTTTCCTCATTTTTTGGAAATTTTTCTGACCCCTTCCGATTTCCTTAGGAAATTCCCAGAATGATCTAAGAAGTCTAAACACTTGAAACATATGTACCAAACATCCCCCATCCCCTCCCGATTAGTCGAAAAAAATTCAGGAAGTGTTCAGAAAAAATCCATTTTCAAACTTTACTCGCCACGTGGTGAACTGTGGGAAGGGATGAGGGATGTTTGGCACATATTTTGCAAGTGTAGACACTCCAAATAACATTCTGGGAAAATCCGAACCAGATCCGTAGGGGTGAAAAAAATGTCCAAAAAAAGAGCAAAGACTATAGTCTTTCCTTTTTTTTTGGAAAAAATTTTGACCCCTTCCGAATTCCTTAGGAAATTCCCAGAATGTTCTAAGAAGTCTAAACACTTGAAAAATATGTACCAAACATCCCCCATCCCCTCCCGTCTAGTCGAAAAAAATTCAGGAAGTGTTCAGAAAAAATCCATTTTCAAACTTTACTCGCCACGTGGTGAACTGTGGGAAGGGATGAGGGATGTTTGGCACATATTTTGCAAGTGTAGACACTCCTAATAACATTCTGGGAAAATCCGAACCAGATCCGAAGGGGTGAAAAAAATGTCCCAAAAAAGAGCAAAGACTATAGTCTTTCCTCATTTTTTGGAAATTTTTCTGACCCCTTCCGATTTCCTTAGGAAATTCCCAGAATGTTCTAGGAAGTCTAAACACTTGAAAAATATGTACCAAACATCCCCCATCCCCTCCCGATTAGTCGAAAAAAATTCAGGAAGTGTTCAGAAAAAATCCATTTTCAAACTTTACTCGCCACGTGGTGAACTGTGGGAAGGGATGAGGGATGTTTGGCACATATTTTGCAAGTGTAGACACTCCAAATAACATTCTGGGAAAATCCGAACCAGATCCGAAGGGGTGAAACAAATGTCCAAAAAAAGAGCAAAGACTATAGTCTTTCCTCATTTTTTGGAAATTTTTCTGACCCCTTCCGATTTCCTTAGGAAATTCCCAGAATGTTCTAAGAAGTCTAAACACTTGAAAAATATGTACCAAACATCCCCCATCCCCTCCCGATTAGTCGAAAAAAATTCAGGAAGTGTTCAGAAAAAGTCCATTTTCAAACTTTACTCGCCACGTGGTGAACTGTGGGAAGGGATGAGGGATGTTTGGCACATATTTTGCAAGTGTAGACACTCCAAATAACATTCTGGGAAAATCCGAACCAGATCCGAAGGGGTGAAACAAATGTCCAAAAAAAGAGCAAAGACTATAGTCTTTCCTCATTTTTTGGAAATTTTTCTGACCCCTTCCGATTTCCTTAGGA
The DNA here is from genome assembly GCA_963082805.1 of Hemicrepidius hirtus. NCBI lineage: Eukaryota > Metazoa > Arthropoda > Insecta > Coleoptera > Elateridae > Hemicrepidius > Hemicrepidius hirtus. Next base: position 35,465,862 of record OY720161.1, on the reverse strand, counting down.
AATTCCCAGAATGTTCTAAGAAGTCTAAACACTTGAAAAATATGTACCAAACATCCCCCATCCCCTCCCGATTAGTCGAAAAAAATTCAGGAAGTGTTCAGAAAACATCAATTTTCAAACTTTACTCGCCACGTGGTGAACTGTGGGAAGGGATGAGGGATGTTTGGCACATATTTTGCAAGTGTAGACACTCCAAATAACATTCTGGGAAAATCCGAACCAGATCCGTAGGGGTGAAAAAAATGTCCAAAAAAAGAGCAAAGACTATAGTCTTTCCTCATTTTTTGGAAATTTTTCTGACCCCTTCCGATTTCCTTAGGAAATTCCCAGAATGTTCTAAGAAGTCTAAACACTTGAAACATATGTACCAAACATCCCCCATCCCCTCCCGATTAGTCGAAAAATATTCAGGAAGTGTTCAGAAAAAATCCATTTTCAAACTTTACTCGCCACGTGGTGAACTGTGGGAAGGGATGAGGGATGTTTGGCACATATTTTGCAAGTGTAGACACTCCAAATAACATTCTGGGAAAATCCGAACCAGATCCGTAGGGGTGAAAAAAATGTCCAAAAAAAGAGCAAAGACTATAGTCTTTCCTCATTTTTTGGAAATTTTTCTGACCCCTTCCGATTTCCTTAGGAAATTCCCAGAATGTTCTAAGAAGTCTAAACACTTGAAACATATGTACCAAACATCCCCCATCCCCTCCCGATTAGTCGAAAAAAATTCAGGAAGTGTTCAGAAAAAATCCATTTTCAAACTTTACTCGCCACGTGGTGAACTGTGGGAAGGGATGAGGGATGTTTGGCACATATTTTGCAAGTGTAGACACTCCAAATAACATTCTGGGAAAATCCGAACCAGATCCGTAGGGGTGAAAAAAATGTCCAAAAAAAGAGCAAAGACTATAGTCTTTCCTTTTTTTTTGGAAAAAATTTTGACCCCTTCCGAATTCCTTAGGAAATTCCCAGAATGTTCTAAGAAGTCTAAACACTTGAAACATATGTACCAAACATCCCCCATCCCCTCCCGATTAGTCGAAAAAAATTCAGGAAGTGTTCAGAAAAAATCCATTTTCAAACTTTACTCGCCACGTGGTGAACTGTGGGAAGGGATGAGGGATGTTTGGCACATATTTTGCAAGTGTAGACACTCCAAATAACATTCTGGGAAAATCCGAACCAGATCCGAAGGGGTGAAACAAATGTCCAAAAAAAGAGCAAAGACTATAGTCTTTCCTCATTTTTTGGAAATTTTTCTGACCCCTTCCGATTTCCTTAGGAAATTCCCAGAATGTTCTAAGAAGTCTAAACACTTGAAAAATATGTACCAAACATCCCCCATCCCCTCCCGATTAGTCGAAAAAAATTCAGGAAGTGTTCAGAAAAAGTCCATTTTCAAACTTTACTCGCCACGTGGTGAACTGTGGGAAGGGATGAGGGATGTTTGGCACATATTTTGCAAGTGTAGACACTCCAAATAACATTCTGGGAAAATCCGAACCAGATCCGAAGGGGTGAAACAAATGTCCAAAAAAAGAGCAAAGACTATAGTCTTTCCTCATTTTTTGGAAATTTTTCTGACCCCTTCCGATTTCTTTAGGAAATTCCCAGAATGTTCTAAGAAGTCTAAACACTTGAAAAATATGTACCAAACATCCCCCATCCCCTCCCGATTAGTCGAAAAAAATTCAGGAAGTGTTCAGAAAAAATCCATTTTCAAACTTTACTCGCCACGTGGTGAACTGTGGGAAGGGATGAGGGATGTTTGGCACATATTTTGCAAGTGTAGACACTCCAAATAACATTCTGGGAAAATCCGAACCAGATCCGAAGGGGTGAAACAAATGTCCAAAAAAAGAGCAAAGACTATAGTCTTTCCTCATTTTTTGGAAATTTTTCTGACCCCTTCCGATTTCCTTAGGAAATTCCCAGAATGTTCTAAGAAGTCTAAACACTTGAAACATATGTACCAAACATCCCCCATCCCCTCCCGATTAGTCGAAAAATATTCAGGAAGTGTTCAGAAAAAATCCATTTTCAAACTTTACTCGCCACGTGGTGAACTGTGGGAAGGGATGAGGGATGTTTGGCACATATTTTGCAAGTGTAGACACTCCAAATAACATTCTGGGAAAATCCGAACCAGATCCGTAGGGGTGAAAAAAATGTCCAAAAAAAGAGCAAAGACTATAGTCTTTCCTCATTTTTTGGAAATTTTTCTGACCCCTTCCGATTTCCTTAGGAAATTCCCAGAATGTTCTAAGAAGTCTAAACACTTGAAACATATGTACCAAACATCCCCCATCCCCTCCCGATTAGTCGAAAAAAATTCAGGAAGTGTTCAGAAAAAATCCATTTTCAAACTTTACTCGCCACGTGGTGAACTGTGGGAAGGGATGAGGGATGTTTGGCACATATTTTGCAAGTGTAGACACTCCAAATAACATTCTGGGAAAATCCGAACCAGATCCGTAGGGGTGAAAAAAATGTCCAAAAAAAGAGCAAAGACTATAGTCTTTCCTTTTTTTTTGGAAAAAATTTTGACCCCTTCCGAATTCCTTAGGAAATTCCCAGAATGTTCTAAGAAGTCTAAACACTTGAAACATATGTACCAAACATCCCCCATCCCCTCCCGATTAGTCGAAAAAAATTCAGGAAGTGTTCAGAAAAAATCCATTTTCAAACTTTACTCGCCACGTGGTGAACTGTGGGAAGGGATGAGGGATGTTTGGCACATATTTTGCAAGTGTAGACACTCCAAATAACATTCTGGGAAAATCCGAACCAGATCCGAAGGGGTGAAAAAAATGTCCCAAAAAAGAGCAAAGACTATAGTCTTTCCTCATTTTTTGGAAATTTTTCTGACCCCTTCCGATTTCCTTAGGAAATTCCCAGAATGTTCTAAGAAGTCTAAACACTTGAAAAATATGTACCAAACATCCCCCATCCCCTCCCGATTAGTCGAAAAAAATTCAGGAAGTGTTCAGAAAAAGTCCATTTTCAAACTTTACTCGCCACGTGGTGAACTGTGGGAAGGGATGAGGGATGTTTGGCACATATTTTGCAAGTGTAGACACTCCAAATAACATTCTGGGAAAATCCGAACCAGATCCGAAGGGGTGAAAAAAATGTCCCAAAAAAGAGCAAAGACTATAGTCTTTCCTCATTTTTTGGAAATTTTTCTGACCCCTTCCGATTTCCTTAGGAAATTCCCAGAATGTTCTAGGAAGTCTAAACACTTGAAAAATATGTACCAAACATCCCCCATCCCCTCCCGATTAGTCGAAAAAAATTCAGGAAGTGTTCAGAAAAAATCCATTTTCAAACTTTACTCGCCACGTGGTGAACTGTGGGAAGGGATGAGGGATGTTTGGCACATATTTTGCAAGTGTAGACACTCCAAATAACATTCTGGGAAAATCCGAACCAGATCCGTAGGGGTGAAAAAAATGTCCAAAAAAAGAGCAAAGACTATAGTCTTTCCTCATTTTTTGGAAATTTTTCTGACCCCTTCCGATTTCCTTAGGAAATTCCCAGAATGTTCTAAGAAGTCTAAACACTTGAAAAATATGTACAAACATCCCCCATCCCCTCCCGATTAGTCGAAAAAAATTCAGGAAGTGTTCAGAAAAAATCCATTTTCAAACTTTACTCGCCACGTGGTGAACTGTGGGAAGGGATGAGGGATGTTTGGCACATATTTTGCAAGTGTAGACACTCCAAATAACATTCTGGGAAAATCCGAACCAGATCCGTAGGGGTGAAAAAAATGTCCAAAAAAAGAGCAAAGACTATAGTCTTTCCTTTTTTTTTGGAAAAAATTTTGACCCCTTCCGATTTCCTTAGGAAATTCCCAGAATGTTCTAAGAAGTCTAAACACTTGAAAAATATGTACCAAACATCCCCCATCCCCTCCCGTCTAGTCGAAAAAAATTCAGGAAGTGTTCAGAAAAAATCCATTTTCAAACTTTACTCGCCACGTGGTGAACTGTGGGAAGGGATGAGGGATGTTTGGCACATATTTTGCAAGTGTAGACACTCCAAATAACATTCTGGGAAAATCCGAACCAGATCCGAAGGGGTGAAACAAATGTCCAAAAAAAGAGCAAAGACTATAGTCTTTCCTCATTTTTTGGAAATTTTTCTGACCCCTTCCGATTTCCTTAGGAAATTCCCAGAATGTTCTAAGAAGTCTAAACACTTGAAAAATATGTACCAAACATCCCCCATCCCCTCCCGATTAGTCGAAAAAAATTCAGGAAGTGTTCAGAAAAAATCCATTTTCAAACTTTACTCGCCACGTGGTGAACTGTGGGAAGGGATGAGGGATGTTTGGCACATATTTTGCAAGTGTAGACACTCCAAATAACATTCTGGGAAAATCCGAACCAGATCCGAAGGGGTGAAACAAATGTCCAAAAAAAGAGCAAAGACTATAGTCTTTCCTCATTTTTTGGAAATTTTTCTGACCCCTTCCGATTTCCTTAGGAAATTCCCAGAATGTTCTAAGAAGTCTAAACACTTGAAAAATATGTACCAAACATCCCCCATCCCCTCCCGATTAGTCGAAAAAAATTCAGGAAGTGTTCAGAAAAAATCCATTTTCAAACTTTACTCGCCACGTGGTGAACTGTGGGAAGGGATGAGGGATGTTTGGCACATATTTTGCAAGTGTAGACACTCCAAATAACATTCTGGGAAAATCCGAACCAGATCCGAAGGGGTGAAAAAAATGTCCCAAAAAAGAGCAAAGACTATAGTCTTTCCTCATTTTTTGGAAATTTTTCTGACCCCTTCCGATTTCCTTAGGAAATTCCCAGAATGTTCTAGGAAGTCTAAACACTTGAAAAATATGTACCAAACATCCCCCATCCCCTCCCGATTAGTCGAATAAAATTTAGGAAGTGTTCAGAAAAAATTCATTTTCAAACTTTACTCGCCACGTGGTGAACTGTGGGAAGGGATGAGGGATGTTTGGCACATATTTTGCAAGTGTAGACACTCCAAATAACATTCTGGGAAAATCCGAACCAGATCCGAAGGGGTGAAACAAATGTCCAAAAAAAGAGCAAAGACTATAGTCTTTCCTCATTTTTTGGAAATTTTTCTGACCCCTTCCGATTTCCTTAGGAAATTCCCAGAATGTTCTAAGAAGTCTAAACACTTGAAAAATATGTACAAACATCCCCCATCCCCTCCCGATTAGTCGAAAAAAATTCAGGAAGTGTTCAGAAAAAATCCATTTTCAAACTTTACTCGCCACGTGGTGAACTGTGGGAAGGGATGAGGGATGTTTGGCACATATTTTGCAAGTGTAGACACTCCAAATAACATTCTGGGAAAATCCGAACCAGATCCGTAGGGGTGAAAAAAATGTCCAAAAAAAGAGCAAAGACTATAGTCTTTCCTTTTTTTTTGGAAAAAATTTTGACCCCTTCCGATTTCCTTAGGAAATTCCCAGAATGTTCTAAGAAGTCTAAACACTTGTAAAATATGTACCAAACATCCCCCATCCCCTCCCGTCTAGTCGAAAAAAATTCAGGAAGTGTTCAGAAAAAATCCATTTTCAAACTTTACTCCCCACGTGGTGAACTGTGGGAAGGGATGAGGGATGTTTGGCACATATTTTGCAAGTGTAGACACTCCAAATAACATTCTGGGAAAATCCGAACCAGATCCGAAGGGGTGAAACAAATGTCCAAAAAAAGAGCAAAGACTATAGTCTTTCCTCATTTTTTGGAAATTTTTCTGACCCCTTCCGATTTCCTTAGGAAATTCCCAGAATGTTCTAAGAAGTCTAAACACTTGAAAAATATGTACCAAACATCCCCCATCCCCTCCCGATTAGTCGAAAAAAATTCAGGAAGTGTTCAGAAAAAATCCATTTTCAAACTTTACTCGCCACGTGGTGAACTGTGGGAAGGGATGAGGGATGTTTGGCACATATTTTGCAAGTGTAGACACTCCAAATAACATTCTGGGAAAATCCGAACCAGATCCGAAGGGGTGAAACAAATGTCCAAAAAAAGAGCAAAGACTATAGTCTTTCCTCATTTTTTGGAAATTTTTCTGACCCCTTCCGATTTCCTTAGGAAATTCCCAGAATGTTCTAAGAAGTCTAAACACTTGAAAAATATGTACCAAACATCCCCCATCCCCTCCCGATTAGTCGAAAAAAATTCAGGAAGTGTTCAGAAAACATCAATTTTCAAACTTTACTCGCCACGTGGTGAACTGTGGGAAGGGATGAGGGATGTTTGGCACATATTTTGCAAGTGTAGACACTCCAAATAACATTCTGGGAAAATCCGAACCAGATCCGAAGGGGTGAAACAAATGTCCAAAAAAAGAGCAAAGACTATAAGTCTTTCCTCATTTTTTGGAAATTTTTCTGACCCCTTCCGATTTCTTTAGGAAATTCCCAGAATGTTCTAAGAAGTCTAAACACTTGAAAAATATGTACCAAACATCCCCCATCCCCTCCCGATTAGTCGAAAAAAATTCAGGAAGTGTTCAGAAAAAATCCATTTTCAAACTTTACTCGCCACGTGGTGAACTGTGGGAAGGGATGAGGGATGTTTGGCACATATTTTGCAAGTGTAGACACTCCAAATAACATTCTGGGAAAATCCGAACCAGATCCGAAGGGGTGAAACAAATGTCCAAAAAAAGAGCAAAGACTATAGTCTTTCCTCATTTTTTGGAAATTTTTCTGACCCCTTCCGATTTCCTTAGGAAATTCCCAGAATGTTCTAAGAAGTCTAAACACTTGAAAAATATGTACCAAACATCCCCCATCCCCTCCCGATTAGTCGAAAAATATTCAGGAAGTGTTCAGAAAAAATCCATTTTCAAACTTTACTCGCCACGTGGTGAACTGTGGGAAGGGATGAGGGATGTTTGGCACATATTTTGCAAGTGTAGACACTCCAAATAACATTCTGGGAAAATCCGAACCAGATCCGTAGGGGTGAAAAAAATGTCCAAAAAAAGAGCAAAGACTATAGTCTTTCCTCATTTTTTGGAAATTTTTCTGACCCCTTCCGATTTCCTTAGGAAATTCCCAGAATGTTCTAAGAAGTCTAAACACTTGAAACATATGTACCAAACATCCCCCATCCCCTCCCGATTAGTCGAAAAAAATTCAGGAAGTGTTCAGAAAAAATCCATTTTCAAACTTTACTCGCCACGTGGTGAACTGTGGGAAGGGATGAGGGATGTTTGGCACATATTTTGCAAGTGTAGACACTCCAAATAACATTCTGGGAAAATCCGAACCAGATCCGTAGGGGTGAAAAAAATGTCCAAAAAAAGAGCAAAGACTATAGTCTTTCCTTTTTTTTTGGAAAAAATTTTGACCCCTTCCGAATTCCTTAGGAAATTCCCAGAATGTTCTAAGAAGTCTAAACACTTGAAAAATATGTACCAAACATCCCCCATCCCCTCCCGTCTAGTCGAAAAAAATTTAGGAAGTGTTCAGAAAAAATCCATTTTCAAACTTTACTCGCCACGTGGTGAACTGTGGGAAGGGATGAGGGATGTTTGGCACATATTTTGCAAGTGTAGACACTCCAAATAACATTCTGGGAAAATCCGAACCAGATCCGAAGGGGTGAAACAAATGTCCAAAAAAAGAGCAAAGACTATAGTCTTTCCTCATTTTTTGGAAATTTTTCTGACCCCTTCCGATTTCCTTAGGAAATTCCCAGAATGTTCTAAGAAGTCTAAACACTTGAAAAATATGTACCAAACATCCCCCATCCCCTCCCGATTAGTCGAAAAAAATTCAGGAAGTGTTCAGAAAAAATCCATTTTCAAACTTTACTCGCCACGTGGTGAACTGTGGGAAGGGATGAGGGATGTTTGGCACATATTTTGCAAGTGTAGACACTCCAAATAACATTCTGGGAAAATCCGAACCAGATCCGAAGGGGTGAAAAAAATGTCCCAAAAAAGAGCAAAGACTATAGTCTTTCCTCATTTTTTGGAAATTTTTCTGACCCCTTCCGATTTCCTTAGGAAATTCCCAGAATGTTCTAGGAAGTCTAAACACTTGAAAAATATGTACCAAACATCCCCCATCCCCTCCCGATTAGTCGAAAAAAATTCAGGAAGTGTTCAGAAAAAATCCATTTTCAAACTTTACTCGCCACGTGGTGAACTGTGGGAAGGGATGAGGGATGTTTGGCACATATTTTGCAAGTGTAGACACTCCAAATAACATTCTGGGAAAATCCGAACCAGATCCGAAGGGGTGAAACAAATGTCCAAAAAAAGAGCAAAGACTATAGTCTTTCCTCATTTTTTGGAAATTTTTCTGACCCCTTCCGATTTCCTTAGGAAATTCCCAGAATGTTCTAAGAAGTCTAAACACTTGAAAAATATGTACCAAACATCCCCCATCCCCTCCCGATTAGTCGAAAAAAATTCAGGAAGTGTTCAGAAAAAATCCATTTTCAAACTTTACTCGCCACGTGGTGAACTGTGGGAAGGGATGAGGGATGTTTGGCACATATTTTGCAAGTGTAGACACTCCAAATAACATTCTGGGAAAATCCGAACCAGATCCGAAGGGGTGAAACAAATGTCCAAAAAAAGAGCAAAGACTATAGTCTTTCCTCATTTTTTGGAAATTTTTCTGACCCCTTCCGATTTCCTTAGGAAATTCCCAGAATGTTCTAAGAAGTCTAAACACTTGAAAAATATGTACAAACATCCCCCATCCCCTCCCGATTAGTCGAAAAAAATTCAGGAAGTGTTCAGAAAAAATCCATTTTCAAACTTTACTCGCCACGTGGTGAACTGTGGGAAGGGATGAGGGATGTTTGGCACATATTTTGCAAGTGTAGACACTCCAAATAACATTCTGGGAAAATCCGAACCAGATCCGTAGGGGTGAAAAAAATGTCCAAAAAAAGAGCAAAGACTATAGTCTTTCCTTTTTTTTTGGAAAAAATTTTGACCCCTTCCGATTTCCTTAGGAAATTCCCAGAATGTTCTAAGAAGTCTAAACACTTGTAAAATATGTACCAAACATCCCCCATCCCCTCCCGTCTAGTCGAAAAAAATTCAGGAAGTGTTCAGAAAAAATCCATTTTCAAACTTTACGCGCCACGTGGTGAACTGTGGGAAGGGATGAGGGATTCTGGGAAAATCCGAACCAGATCCGTAGGGGTGAAAAAAATGTCCAAAAAAAGAGCAAAGACTAAAGTCTTTCCTCATTTTTTGGAAATTTTTCTGACCCCTTCCGATTTCCTTAGGAAATTCCCAGAATGTTCTAAGAAGCCTAAACACTTGAAACATATGTACCAAACATCCCCCATCCCCTCCCGATTAGTCGAAAAATATTCAGGAAGTGTTCAGAAAAAATCCATTTTCAAACTTTACTCGCCACGTGGTGAACTGTGGGAAGGGATGAGGGATGTTTGGCACATATTTTGCAAGTGTAGACACTCCAAATAACATTCTGGGAAAATCCGAACCAGATCCGTAGGGGTGAAAAAAATGTCCAAAAAAAGAGCAAAGACTATAGTCTTTCCTCATTTTTTGGAAATTTTTCTGACCCCTTCCGATTTCCTTAGGAAATTCCCAGAATGTTCGAAGAAGTCTAAACACTTGAAACATATGTACCAAACATCCCCCATCCCCTCCCGATTAGTCGAAAAATATTCAGGAAGTGTTCAGAAAAAATCCATTTTCAAACTTTACTCGCCACGTGGTGAACTGTGGGAAGGGATGAGGGATGTTTGGCACATATTTTGCAAGTGTAGACACTCCAAATAACATTCTGGGAAAATCCGAACCAGATCCGTAGGGGTTGAAAAAAATGTCCAAAAAAAGAGCAAAGACTATAGTCTTTCCTTTTTTTTTGGAAAAAATTTTGACCCCTTCCGAATTCCTTAGGAAATTCCCAGAATGTTCTAAGAAGTCTAAACACTTGAAAAATATGTACCAAACATCCCCCATCCCCTCCCGTCTAGTCGAAAAAAATTCAGGAAGTGTTCAGAAAAAATCCATTTTCAAACTTTACTCGCCACGTGGTGAACTGTGGGAAGGGATGAGGGATGTTTGGCCCATATTTTGCAAGTGTAGACACTCCAAATAACATTCTGGGAAAATCCGAACCAGATCCGAAGGGGTGAAAAAAATGTCCCAAAAAAGAGCAAAAGTCTTTCCTCATTTTTTGGAAATTTTTCTGACCCCTTCCGATTTCCTTAGGAAATTCCCAGAATGTTCTAAGAAGTCTAAACACTTGAAAAATATGTACCAAACATCCCCCATCCCCTCCCGTCTAGTCGAAAAAAATTCAGGAAGTGTTCAGAAAAAATCCATTTTCAAACTTTACTCGCCACGTGGTGAACTGTGGGAAGGGATGAGGGATGTTTGGCACATATTTTGCAAGTGTAGACACTCCAAATAACATTCTGGGAAAATCCGAACCAGATCCGAAGGGGTGAAACAAATGTCCAAAAAAAGAGCAAAGACTATAGTCTTTCCTCATTTTTTGGAAATTTTTCTGACCCCTTCCGATTTCCTTAGGAAATTCCCAGAATGTTCTAAGAAGTCTAAACACTTGAAAAATATGTACCAAACATCCCCCATCCCCTCCCGATTAGTCGAAAAAAATTCAGGAAGTGTTCAGAAAAAATCCATTTTCAAACTTTACTCGCCACGTGGTGAACTGTGGGAAGGGATGAGGGATGTTTGGCACATATTTTGCAAGTGTAGACACTCCAAATAACATTCTGGGAAAATCCGAACCAGATCCGAAGGGGTGAAACAAATGTCCAAAAAAAGAGCAAAGACTATAGTCTTTCCTCATTTTTTGGAAATTTTTCTGACCCCTTCCGATTTCCTTAGGAAATTCCCAGAATGTTCTAAGAAGTCTAAACACTTGAAAAATATGTACAAACATCCCCCATCCCCTCCCGATTAGTCGAAAAAAATTCAGGAAGTGTTCAGAAAAAATCCATTTTCAAACTTTACTCGCCACGTGGTGAACTGTGGGAAGGGATGAGGGATGTTTGGCACATATTTTGCAAGTGTAGACACTCCAAATAACATTCTGGGAAAATCCGAACCAGATCCGTAGGGGTGAAAAAAATGTCCAAAAAAAGAGCAAAGACTATAGTCTTTCCTTTTTTTTTGGAAAAAATTTTGACCCCTTCCGATTTCCTTAGGAAATTCCCAGAATGTTCTAAGAAGTCTAAACACTTGTAAAATATGTACCAAACATCCCCCATCCCCTCCCGTCTAGTCGAAAAAAATTCAGGAAGTGTTCAGAAAAAATCCATTTTCAAACTTTACGCGCCACGTGGTGAACTGTGGGAAGGGATGAGGGATTCTGGGAAAATCCGAACCAGATCCGTAGGGGTGAAAAAAATGTCCAAAAAAAGAGCAAAGACTAAAGTCTTTCCTCATTTTTTGGAAATTTTTCTGACCCCTTCCGATTTCCTTAGGAAATTCCCAGAATGTTCTAAGAAGCCTAAACACTTGAAACATATGTACCAAACATCCCCCATCCCCTCCCGATTAGTCGAAAAATATTCAGGAAGTGTTCAGAAAAAATCCATTTTCAAACTTTACTCGCCACGTGGTGAACTGTGGGAAGGGATGAGGGATGTTTGGCACATATTTTGCAAGTGTAGACACTCCAAATAACATTCTGGGAAAATCCGAACCAGATCCGTAGGGGTGAAAAAAATGTCCAAAAAAAGAGCAAAGACTATAGTCTTTCCTCATTTTTTGGAAATTTTTCTGACCCCTTCCGATTTCCTTAGGAAATTCCCAGAATGTTCGAAGAAGTCTAAACACTTGAAACATATGTACCAAACATCCCCCATCCCCTCCCGATTAGTCGAAAAATATTCAGGAAGTGTTCAGAAAAAATCCATTTTCAAACTTTACTCGCCACGTGGTGAACTGTGGGAAGGGATGAGGGATGTTTGGCACATATTTTGCAAGTGTAGACACTCCAAATAACATTCTGGGAAAATCCGAACCAGATCCGTAGGGGTTGAAAAAAATGTCCAAAAAAAGAGCAAAGACTATAGTCTTTCCTTTTTTTTTGGAAAAAATTTTGACCCCTTCCGAATTCCTTAGGAAATTCCCAGAATGTTCTAAGAAGTCTAAACACTTGAAAAATATGTACCAAACATCCCCCATCCCCTCCCGTCTAGTCGAAAAAAATTCAGGAAGTGTTCAGAAAAAATCCATTTTCAAACTTTACTCGCCACGTGGTGAACTGTGGGAAGGGATGAGGGATGTTTGGCCCATATTTTGCAAGTGTAGACACTCCAAATAACATTCTGGGAAAATCCGAACCAGATCCGAAGGGGTGAAAAAAATGTCCCAAAAAAGAGCAAAAGTCTTTCCTCATTTTTTGGAAATTTTTCTGACCCCTTCCGATTTCCTTAGGAAATTCCCAGAATGTTCTAAGAAGTCTAAACACTTGAAAAATATGTACCAAACATCCCCCATCCCCTCCCGTCTAGTCGAAAAAAATTCAGGAAGTGTTCAGAAAAAATCCATTTTCAAACTTTACTCGCCACGTGGTGAACTGTGGGAAGGGATGAGGGATGTTTGGCACATATTTTGCAAGTGTAGACACTCCAAATAACATTCTGGGAAAATCCGAACCAGATCCGAAGGGGTGAAACAAATGTCCAAAAAAAGAGCAAAGACTATAGTCTTTCCTCATTTTTTGGAAATTTTTCTGACCCCTTCCGATTTCCTTAGGAAATTCCCAGAATGTTCTAAGAAGTCTAAACACTTGAAAAATATGTAGCAAACATCCCCCATCCCCTCCCGATTAGTCGAAAAAAATTCAGGAAGTGTTCAGAAAAAATCCATTTTCAAACTTTACTCGCCACGTGGTGAACTGTGGGAAGGGATGAGGGATGTTTGGCACATATTTTGCAAGTGTAGACACTCCAAATAACATTCTGGGAAAATCCGAACCAGATCCGAAGGGGTGAAACAAATGTCCAAAAAAAGAGCAAAGACTATAGTCTTTCCTCATTTTTTGGAAATTTTTCTGACCCCTTCCGATTTCCTTAGGAAATTCCCAGAATGTTCTAAGAAGTCTAAACACTTGAAAAATATGTACCAAACATCCCCCATCCCCTCCCGATTAGTCGAAAAAAATTCAGGAAGAGTTCAGAAAACATCCATATTCAAACTTTACTCGCCACGTGGTGAACTGTGGGAAGGGATGAGGGATGTTTGGCACATATTTTGCAAGTGTAGACACTCCAAATAACATTCTGGGAAAATCCGAACCAGATCCGTAGGGGTGAAAAAAATGTCCAAAAAAAGAGCAAAGACTATAGTCTTTCCTTTTTTTTTGGAAAAAATTTTGACCCCTTCCGAATTCCTTAGGAAATTCCCAGAATGTTCTAAGAAGTCTAAACACTTGAAAAATATGTACCAAACATCCCCCATCCCCTCCCGTCTAGTCGAAAAAAATTCAGGAAGTGTTCAGAAAAAATCCATTTTCAAACTTTACTCGCCACGTGGTGAACTGTGGGAAGGGATGAGGGATGTTTGGCACATATTTTGCAAGTGTAGACACTCCAAATAACATTCTGGGAAAATCCGAACCAGATCCGAAGGGGTGAAACAAATGTCCAAAAAAAGAGCAAAGACTATAGTCTTTCCTCATTTTTTGGAAATTTTTCTGACCCCTTCCGATTTCCTTAGGAAATTCCCAGAATGTTCTAAGAAGTCTAAACACTTGAAAAATATGTACAAACATCCCCCATCCCCTCCCGATTAGTCGAAAAAAATTCAGGAAGTGTTCAGAAAAAATCCATTTTCAAACTTTACTCGCCACGTGGTGAACTGTGGGAAGGGATGAGGGATGTTTGGCACATATTTTGCAAGTGTAGACACTCCAAATAACATTCTGGGAAAATCCGAACCAGATCCGTAGGGGTGAAAAAAATGTCCAAAAAAAGAGCAAAGACTATAGTCTTTCCTTTTTTTTTGGAAAAAATTTTGACCCCTTCCGATTTCCTTAGGAAATTCCCAGAATGTTCTAAGAAGTCTAAACACTTGAAAAATATGTACCAAACATCCCCCATCCCCTCCCGTCTAGTCGAAAAAAATTCAGGAAGTGTTCAGAAAAAATCTATTTTCAAACTTTACTCGCCACGTGGTGAACTGTGGGAAGGGATGAGGGATGTTTGGCACATATTTTGCAAGTGTAGACACTCCAAATAACATTCTGGGAAAATCCGAACCAGATCCGAAGGGGTGAAACAAATGTCCAAAAAAAGAGCAAAGACTATAGTCTTTCCTCATTTTTTGGAAATTTTTCTGACCCCTTCCGATTTCCTTAGGAAATTCCCAGAATGTTCTAAGAAGTCTAAACACTTGAAAAATATGTACCAAACATCCCCCATCCCCTCCCGATTAGTCGAAAAAAATTCAGGAAGTGTTCAGAAAAAATCCATTTTCAAACTTTACTCGCCACGTGGTGAACTGTGGGAAGGGATGAGGGATGTTTGGCACATATTTTGCAAGTGTAGACACTCCAAATAACATTCTGGGAAAATCCGAACCAGATCCGAAGGGGTGAAACAAATGTCCAAAAAAAGAGCAAAGACTATAGTCTTTCCTCATTTTTTGGAAATTTTTCTGACCCCTTCCGATTTCCTTAGGAAATTCCCAGAATGTTCTAAGAAGTCTAAACACTTGAAAAATATGTACCAAACATCCCCCATCCCCTCCCGATTAGTCGAAAAAAATTCAGGAAGTGTTCAGAAAAAATCCATTTTCAAACTTTACTCGCCACGTGGTGAACTGTGGGAAGGGATGAGGGATGTTTGGCACATATTTTGCAAGTGTAGACACTCCAAATAACATTCTGGGAAAATCCGAACCAGATCCGTAGGGGTGAAAAAAATGTCCCAAAAAAGAGCAAAGACTATAGTCTTTCCTCATTTTTTGGAAATTTTTCTGACCCCTTCCGATTTCCTTAGGAAATTCCCAGAATGTTCTAGGAAGTCTAAACACTTGAAAAATATGTACCAAACATCCCCCATCCCCTCCCGATTAGTCGAAAAAAATTCAGGAAGTGTTCAGAAAAAATCCATTTTCAAACTTTACTCGCCACGTGGTGAACTGTGGGAAGGGATGAGGGATGTTTGGCACATATTTTGCAAGTGTAGACACTCCAAATAACATTCTGGGAAAATCCGAACCAGATCCGAAGGGGTGAAACAAATGTCCAAAAAAAGAGCAAAGACTATAGTCTTTCCTCATTTTTTGGAAATTTTTCTGACCCCTTCCGATTTCCTTAGGAAATTCCCAGAATGTTCTAAGAAGTCTAAACACTTGAAAAATATGTACAAACATCCCCCATCCCCTCCCGATTAGTCGAAAAAAATTCAGGAAGTGTTCAGAAAAAATCCATTTTCAAACTTTACTCGCCACGTGGTGAACTGTGGGAAGGGATGAGGGATGTTTGGCACATATTTTGCAAGTGTAGACACTCCAAATAACATTCTGGGAAAATCCGAACCAGATCCGTAGGGGTGAAAAAAATGTCCAAAAAAAGAGCAAAGACTATAGTCTTTCCTTTTTTTTTGGAAAAAATTTTGACCCCTTCCGATTTCCTTAGGAAATTCCCAGAATGTTCTAAGAAGTCTAAACACTTGTAAAATATGTACCAAACATCCCCCATCCCCTCCCGTCTAGTCGAAAAAAATTCAGGAAGTGTTCAGAAAAAATCCATTTTCAAACTTTACTCGCCACGTGGTGAACTGTGAGAAGGGATGAGGGATGTTTGGCACATATTTTGCAAGTGTAGACACTCCAAATAACATTCTGGGAAAATCCGAACCAGATCCGAAGGGGTGAAACAAATGTCCAAAAAAAGAGCAAAGACTATAGTCTTTCCTCATTTTTTGGAAATTTTTCTGACCCCTTCCGATTTCCTTAGGAAATTCCCAGAATGTTCTAAGAAGTCTAAACACTTGAAAAATATGTACCAAACATCCCCCATCCCCTCCCGATTAGTCGAAAAAAATTCAGGAAGTGTTCAGAAAAAATCCATTTTCAAACTTTACTCGCCACGTGGTGAACTGTGGGAAGGGATGAGGGATGTTTGGCACATATTTTGCAAGTGTAGACACTCCAAATAACATTCTGGGAAAATCCGAACCAGATCCGAAGGGGTGAAACAAATGTCCAAAAAAAGAGCAAAGACTATAGTCTTTCCTCATTTTTTGGAAATTTTTCTGACCCCTTCCGATTTCCTTAGGAAATTCCCAGAATGTTCTAAGAAGTCTAAACACTTGAAAAATATGTAGCAAACATCCCCCATCCCCTCCCGATTAGTCGAAAAAAATTCAGGAAGTGTTCAGAAAAAATCCATTTTCAAACTTTACTCGCCACGTGGTGAACTGTGGGAAGGGATGAGGGATGTTTGGCACATATTTTGCAAGTGTAGACACTCCAAATAACATTCTGGGAAAATCCGAACCAGATCCGAAGGGGTGAAACAAATGTCCAAAAAAAGAGCAAAGACTATAGTCTTTCCTCATTTTTTGGAAATTTTTCTGACCCCTTCCGATTTCCTTAGGAAATTCCCAGAATGTTCTAAGAAGTCTAAACACTTGAAAAATATGTACCAAACATCCCCCATCCCCTCCCGATTAGTCGAAAAAAATTCAGGAAGAGTTCAGAAAACATCCATATTCAAACTTTACTCGCCACGTGGTGAACTGTGGGAAGGGATGAGGGATGTTTGGCACATATTTTGCAAGTGTAGACACTCCAAATAACATTCTGGGAAAATCCGAACCAGATCCGTAGGGGTGAAAAAAATGTCCAAAAAAAGAGCAAAGACTATAGTCTTTCCTTTTTTTTTGGAAAAAATTTTGACCCCTTCCGAATTCCTTAGGAAATTCCCAGAATGTTCTAAGAAGTCTAAACACTTGAAAAATATGTACCAAACATCCCCCATCCCCTCCCGTCTAGTCGAAAAAAATTCAGGAAGTGTTCAGAAAAAATCCATTTTCAAACTTTACTCGCCACGTGGTGAACTGTGGGAAGGGATGAGGGATGTTTGGCACATATTTTGCAAGTGTAGACACTCCAAATAACATTCTGGGAAAATCCGAACCAGATCCGAAGGGGTGAAACAAATGTCCAAAAAAAGAGCAAAGACTATAGTCTTTCCTCATTTTTTGGAAATTTTTCTGACCCCTTCCGATTTCCTTAGGAAATTCCCAGAATGTTCTAAGAAGTCTAAACACTTGAAAAATATGTACAAACATCCCCCATCCCCTCCCGATTAGTCGAAAAAAATTCAGGAAGTGTTCAGAAAAAATCCATTTTCAAACTTTACTCGCCACGTGGTGAACTGTGGGAAGGGATGAGGGATGTTTGGCACATATTTTGCAAGTGTAGACACTCCAAATAACATTCTGGGAAAATCCGAACCAGATCCGTAGGGGTGAAAAAAATGTCCAAAAAAAGAGCAAAGACTATAGTCTTTCCTTTTTTTTTGGAAAAAATTTTGACCCCTTCCGATTTCCTTAGGAAATTCCCAGAATGTTCTAAGAAGTCTAAACACTTGAAAAATATGTACCAAACATCCCCCATCCCCTCCCGTCTAGTCGAAAAAAATTCAGGAAGTGTTCAGAAAAAATCTATTTTCAAACTTTACTCGCCACGTGGTGAACTGTGGGAAGGGATGAGGGATGTTTGGCACATATTTTGCAAGTGTAGACACTCCAAATAACATTCTGGGAAAATCCGAACCAGATCCGAAGGGGTGAAACAAATGTCCAAAAAAAGAGCAAAGACTATAGTCTTTCCTCATTTTTTGGAAATTTTTCTGACCCCTTCCGATTTCCTTAGGAAATTCCCAGAATGTTCTAAGAAGTCTAAACACTTGAAAAATATGTACCAAACATCCCCCATCCCCTCCCGATTAGTCGAAAAAAATTCAGGAAGTGTTCAGAAAAAATCCATTTTCAAACTTTACTCGCCACGTGGTGAACTGTGGGAAGGGATGAGGGATGTTTGGCACATATTTTGCAAGTGTAGACACTCCAAATAACATTCTGGGAAAATCCGAACCAGATCCGAAGGGGTGAAACAAATGTCCAAAAAAAGAGCAAAGACTATAGTCTTTCCTCATTTTTTGGAAATTTTTCTGACCCCTTCCGATTTCCTTAGGAAATTCCCAGAATGTTCTAAGAAGTCTAAACACTTGAAAAATATGTACCAAACATCCCCCATCCCCTCCCGATTAGTCGAAAAATATTCAGGAAGTGTTCAGAAAAAATCCATTTTCAAACTTTACTCGCCACGTGGTGAACTGTGGGAAGGGATGAGGGATGTTTGGCACATATTTTGCAAGTGTAGACACTCCAAATAACATTCTGGGAAAATCCGAACCAGATCCGTAGGGGTGAAAAAAATGTCCAAAAAAAGAGCAAAGACTATAGTCTTTCCTCATTTTTTGGAAATTTTTCTGACCCCTTCCGATTTCCTTAGGAAATTCCCAGAATGTTCTAAGAAGTCTAAACACTTGAAACATATGTACCAAACATCCCCCATCCCCTCCCGATTAGTCGAAAAAAATTCAGGAAGTGTTCAGAAAAAATCCATTTTCAAACTTTACTCGCCACGTGGTGAACTGTGGGAAGGGATGAGGGATGTTTGGCACATATTTTGCAAGTGTAGACACTCCAAATAACATTCTGGGAAAATCCGAACCAGATCCGAAGGGGTGAAAGAAATGTCCAAAAAAAGAGCAAAGACTATAGTCTTTCCTCATTTTTTGGAAATTTTTCTGACCCCTTCCGATTTCCTTAGGAAATTCCCAGAATGTTCTAAGAAGTCTAAACACTTGAAAAATATGTACCAAACATCCCCCATCCCCTCCCGATTAGTCGAAAAAAATTCAGGAAGTGTTCAGAAAACATCAATTTTCAAACTTTACTCGCCACGTGGTGAACTGTGGGAAGGGATGAGGGATGTTTGGCACATATTTTGCAAGTGTAGACACTCCAAATAACATTCTGGGAAAATCCGAACCAGATCCGAAGGGGTGAAACAAATGTCCAAAAAAAGAGCAAAGACTATAGTCTTTCCTCATTTTTTGGAAATTTTTCTGACCCCTTCCGATTTCTTTAGGAAATTCCCAGAATGTTCTAAGAAGTCTAAACACTTGAAAAATATGTACCAAACATCCCCCATCCCCTCCCGATTAGTCGAAAAAAATTCAGGAAGTGTTCAGAAAAAATCCATTTTCAAACTTTACTCGCCACGTGGTGAACTGTGGGAAGGGATGAGGGATGTTTGGCACATATTTTGCAAGTGTAGACACTCCAAATAACATTCTGGGAAAATCCGAACCAGATCCGAAGGGGTGAAACAAATGTCCAAAAAAAGAGCAAAGACTATAGTCTTTCCTCATTTTTTGGAAATTTTTCTGACCCCTTCCGATTTCCTTAGGAAATTCCCAGAATGTTCTAAGAAGTCTAAACACTTGAAAAATATGTACCAAACATCCCCCATCCCCTCCCGATTAGTCGAAAAAAATTCAGGAAGTGTTCAGAAAACATCAATTTTCAAACTTTACTCGCCACGTGGTGAACTGTGGGAAGGGATGAGGGATGTTTGGCACATATTTTGCAAGTGTAGACACTCCAAATAACATTCTGGGAAAATCCGAACCAGATCCGAAGGGGTGAAACAAATGTCCAAAAAAAGAGCAAAGACTATAGTCTTTCCTCATTTTTTGGAAATTTTTCTGACCCCTTCCGATTTCTTTAGGAAATTCCCAGAATGTTCTAAGAAGTCTAAACACTTGAAAAATATGTACCAAACATCCCCCATCCCCTCCCGATTAGTCGAAAAAAATTCAGGAAGTGTTCAGAAAAAATCCATTTTCAAACTTTACTCGCCACGTGGTGAACTGTGGGAAGGGATGAGGGATGTTTGGCACATATTTTGCAAGTGTAGACACTCCAAATAACATTCTGGGAAAATCCGAACCAGATCCGAAGGGGTGAAACAAATGTCCAAAAAAAGAGCAAAGACTATAGTCTTTCCTCATTTTTTGGAAATTTTTCTGACCCCTTCCGATTTCCTTAGGAAATTCCCAGAATGTTCTAAGAAGTCTAAACACTTGAAAAATATGTACCAAACATCCCCCATCCCCTCCCGATTAGTCGAAAAATATTCAGGAAGTGTTCAGAAAAAATCCATTTTCAAACTTTACTCGCCACGTGGTGAACTGTGGGAAGGGATGAGGGATGTTTGGCACATATTTTGCAAGTGTAGACACTCCAAATAACATTCTGGGAAAATCCGAACCAGATCCGAAGGGGTGAAACAAATGTCCAAAAAAAGAGCAAAGACTATAGTCTTTCCTCATTTTTTGGAAATTTTTCTGACCCCTTCCGATTTCCTTAGGAAATTCCCAGAATGTTCTAAGAAGTCTAAACACTTGAAAAATATGTACCAAACATCCCCCATCCCCTCCCGATTAGTCGAAAAATATTCAGGAAGTGTTCAGAAAAAATCCATTTTCAAACTTTACTCGCCACGTGGTGAACTGTGGGAAGGGATGAGGGATGTTTGGCACATATTTTGCAAGTGTAGACACTCCAAATAACATTCTGGGAAAATCCGAACCAGATCCGTAGGGGTGAAAAAAATGTCCAAAAAAAGAGCAAAGACTATAGTCTTTCCTCATTTTTTGGAAATTTTTCTGACCCCTTCCGATTTCCTTAGGAAATTCCCAGAATGTTCTAAGAAGTCTAAACACTTGAAACATATGTACCAAACATCCCCCATCCCCTCCCGATTAGTCGAAAAAAATTCAGGAAGTGTTCAGAAAAAATCCATTTTCAAACTTTACTCGCCACGTGGTGAACTGTGGGAAGGGATGAGGGATGTTTGGCACATATTTTGCAAGTGTAGACACTCCAAATAACATTCTGGGAAAATCCGAACCAGATCCGTAGGGGTGAAAAAAATGTCCAAAAAAAGAGCAAAGACTATAGTCTTTCCTTTTTTTTTGGAAAAAATTTTGACCCCTTCCGATTTCCTTAGGAAATTCCCAGAATGTTCTAAGAAGTCTAAACACTTGTAAAATATGTACCAAACATCCCCCATCCCCTCCCGTCTAGTCGAAAAAAATTCAGGAAGTGTTCAGAAAAAATCCATTTTCAAACTTTACTCGCCACGTGGTGAACTGTGAGAAGGGATGAGGGATGTTTGGCACATATTTTGCAAGTGTAGACACTCCAAATAACATTCTGGGAAAATCCGAACCAGATCCGAAGGGGTGAAACAAATGTCCAAAAAAAGAGCAAAGACTATAGTCTTTCCTCATTTTTTGGAAATTTTTCTGACCCCTTCCGATTTCCTTAGGAAATTCCCAGAATGTTCTAAGAAGTCTAAACACTTGAAAAATATGTACCAAACATCCCCCATCCCCTCCCGATTAGTCGAAAAAAATTCAGGAAGTGTTCAGAAAAAATCCATTTTCAAACTTTACTCGCCACGTGGTGAACTGTGGGAAGGGATGAGGGATGTTTGGCACATATTTTGCAAGTGTAGACACTCCAAATAACATTCTGGGAAAATCCGAACCAGATCCGAAGGGGTGAAACAAATGTCCAAAAAAAGAGCAAAGACTATAGTCTTTCCTCATTTTTTGGAAATTTTTCTGACCCCTTCCGATTTCCTTAGGAAATTCCCAGAATGTTCTAAGAAGTCTAAATACTTGAAACATATGTACCAAACATCCCCCATCCCCTCCCGATTAGTCGAAAAAAATTCAGGAAGTGTTCAGAAAAAATCCATTTTCAAACTTTACTCGCCACGTGGTGAACTGTGGGAAGGGATGAGGGATGTTTGGCACATATTTTGCAAGTGTAGACACTCCAAATAACATTCTGGGAAAATCCGAACCAGATCCGAAGGGGTGAAAGAAATGTCCAAAAAAAGAGCAAAGACTATAGTCTTTCCTCATTTTTTGGAAATTTTTCTGACCCCTTCCGATTTCCTTAGGAAATTCCCAGAATGTTCTAAGAAGTCTAAACACTTGAAAAATATGTACCAAACATCCCCCATCCCCTCCCGATTAGTCGAAAAAAATTCAGGAAGTGTTCAGAAAACATCAATTTTCAAACTTTACTCGCCACGTGGTGAACTGTGGGAAGGGATGAGGGATGTTTGGCACATATTTTGCAAGTGTAGACACTCCAAATAACATTCTGGGAAAATCCGAACCAGATCCGAAGGGGTGAAACAAATGTCCAAAAAAAGAGCAAAGACTATAGTCTTTCCTCATTTTTTGGAAATTTTTCTGACCCCTTCCGATTTCTTTAGGAAATTCCCAGAATGTTCTAAGAAGTCTAAACACTTGAAAAATATGTACCAAACATCCCCCATCCCCTCCCGATTAGTCGAAAAAAATTCAGGAAGTGTTCAGAAAAAATCCATTTTCAAACTTTACTCGCCACGTGGTGAACTGTGGGAAGGGATGAGGGATGTTTGGCACATATTTTGCAAGTGTAGACACTCCAAATAACATTCTGGGAAAATCCGAACCAGATCCGAAGGGGTGAAACAAATGTCCAAAAAAAGAGCAAAGACTATAGTCTTTCCTCATTTTTTGGAAATTTTTCTGACCCCTTCCGATTTCCTTAGGAAATTCCCAGAATGTTCTAAGAAGTCTAAACACTTGAAAAATATGTACCAAACATCCCCCATCCCCTCCCGATTAGTCGAAAAAAATTCAGGAAGTGTTCAGAAAACATCAATTTTCAAACTTTACTCGCCACGTGGTGAACTGTGGGAAGGGATGAGGGATGTTTGGCACATATTTTGCAAGTGTAGACACTCCAAATAACATTCTGGGAAAATCCGAACCAGATCCGAAGGGGTGAAACAAATGTCCAAAAAAAGAGCAAAGACTATAGTCTTTCCTCATTTTTTGGAAATTTTTCTGACCCCTTCCGATTTCTTTAGGAAATTCCCAGAATGTTCTAAGAAGTCTAAACACTTGAAAAATATGTACCAAACATCCCCCATCCCCTCCCGATTAGTCGAAAAAAATTCAGGAAGTGTTCAGAAAAAATCCATTTTCAAACTTTACTCGCCACGTGGTGAACTGTGGGAAGGGATGAGGGATGTTTGGCACATATTTTGCAAGTGTAGACACTCCAAATAACATTCTGGGAAAATCCGAACCAGATCCGAAGGGGTGAAACAAATGTCCAAAAAAAGAGCAAAGACTATAGTCTTTCCTCATTTTTTGGAAATTTTTCTGACCCCTTCCGATTTCCTTAGGAAATTCCCAGAATGTTCTAAGAAGTCTAAACACTTGAAAAATATGTACCAAACATCCCCCATCCCCTCCCGATTAGTCGAAAAATATTCAGGAAGTGTTCAGAAAAAATCCATTTTCAAACTTTACTCGCCACGTGGTGAACTGTGGGAAGGGATGAGGGATGTTTGGCACATATTTTGCAAGTGTAGACACTCCAAATAACATTCTGGGAAAATCCGAACCAGATCCGTAGGGGTGAAAAAAATGTCCAAAAAAAGAGCAAAGACTATAGTCTTTCCTCATTTTTTGGAAATTTTTCTGACCCCTTCCGATTTCCTTAGGAAATTCCCAGAATGTTCTAAGAAGTCTAAACACTTGAAACATATGTACCAAACATCCCCCATCCCCTCCCGATTAGTCGAAAAAAATTCAGGAAGTGTTCAGAAAAAATCCATTTTCAAACTTTACTCGCCACGTGGTGAACTGTGGGAAGGGATGAGGGATGTTTGGCACATATTTTGCAAGTGTAGACACTCCAAATAACATTCTGGGAAAATCCGAACCAGATCCGTAGGGGTGAAAAAAATGTCCAAAAAAAGAGCAAAGACTATAGTCTTTCCTTTTTTTTTGGAAAAAATTTTGACCCCTTCCGAATTCCTTAGGAAATTCCTAGAATGTTCTAAGAAGTCTAAACACTTGAAAAATATGTACCAAACATCCCCCATCCCCTCCCGTCTAGTCGAAAAAAATTTAGGAAGTGTTCAGAAAAAATCCATTTTCAAACTTTACTCGCCACGTGGTGAACTGTGGGAAGGGATGAGGGATGTTTGGCACATATTTTGCAAGTGTAGACACTCCAAATAACATTCTGGGAAAATCCGAACCAGATCCGAAGGGGTGAAACAAATGTCCAAAAAAAGAGCAAAGACTATAGTCTTTCCTCATTTTTTGGAAATTTTTCTGACCCCTTCCGATTTCCTTAGGAAATTCCCAGAATGTTCTAAGAAGTCTAAACACTTGAAAAATATGTACCAAACATCCCCCATCCCCTCCCGATTAGTCGAAAAAAATTCAGGAAGTGTTCAGAAACAATCCATTTTCAAACTTTACTCGCCACGTGGTGAACTGTGGGAAGGGATGAGGGATGTTTGGCACATATTTTGCAAGTGTAGACACTCCAAATAACATTCTGGGAAAATCCGAACCAGATCCGAAGGGGTGAAAAAAATGTCCCAAAAAAGAGCAAAGACTATAGTCTTTCCTCATTTTTTGGAAATTTTTCTGACCCCTTCCGATTTCCTTAGGAAATTCCCAGAATGTTCTAGGAAGTCTAAACACTTGAAAAATATGTACCAAACATCCCCCATCCCCTCCCGATTAGTCGAAAAAAATTCAGGAAGTGTTCAGAAAAAATCCATTTTCAAACTTTACTCGCCACGTGGTGAACTGTGGGAAGGGATGAGGGATGTTTGGCACATATTTTGCAAGTGTAGACACTCCAAATAACATTCTGGGAAAATCCGAACCAGATCCGAAGGGGTGAAACAAATGTCCAAAAAAAGAGCAAAGACTATAGTCTTTCCTCATTTTTTGGAAATTTTTCTGACCCCTTCCGATTTCCTTAGGAAATTCCCAGAATGTTCTAAGAAGTCTAAACACTTGAAAAATATGTACCAAACATCCCCCATCCCCTCCCGATTAGTCGAAAAAAATTCAGGAAGTGTTCAGAAAAAATCCATTTTCAAACTTTACTCGCCACGTGGTGAACTGTGGGAAGGGATGAGGGATGTTTGGCACATATTTTGCAAGTGTAGACACTCCAAATAACATTCTGGGAAAATCCGAACCAGATCCGAAGGGGTGAAAAAAATGTCCCAAAAAAGAGCAAAGACTATAGTCTTTCCTCATTTTTTGGAAATTTTTCTGACCCCTTCCGATTTCCTTAGGAAATTCCCAGAATGTTCTAGGAAGTCTAAACACTTGAAAAATATGTACCAAACATCCCCCATCCCCTCCCGATTAGTCGAAAAAAATTCAGGAAGTGTTCAGAAAAAATCCATTTTCAAACTTTACTCGCCACGTGGTGAACTGTGGGAAGGGATGAGGGATGTTTGGCACATATTTTGCAAGTGTAGACACTCCAAATAACATTCTGGGAAAATCCGAACCAGATCCGAAGGGGTGAAACAAATGTCCAAAAAAAGAGCAAAGACTATAGTCTTTCCTCATTTTTTGGAAATTTTTCTGACCCCTTCCGATTTCCTTAGGAAATTCCCAGAATGTTCTAAGAAGTCTAAACACTTGAAAAATATGTACAAACATCCCCCATCCCCTCCCGATTAGTCGAAAAAAATTCAGGAAGTGTTCAGAAAAAATCCATTTTCAAACTTTACTCGCCACGTGGTGAACTGTGGGAAGGGATGAGGGATGTTTGGCACATATTTTGCAAGTGTAGACACTCCAAATAACATTCTGGGAAAATCCGAACCAGATCCGTAGGGGTGAAAAAAATGTCCAAAAAAAGAGCAAAGACTATAGTCTTTCCTTTTTTTTTGGAAAAAATTTTGACCCCTTCCGATTTCCTTAGGAAATTCCCAGAATGTTCTAAGAAGTCTAAACACTTGTAAAATATGTACCAAACATCCCCCATCCCCTCCCGTCTAGTCGAAAAAAATTCAGGAAGTGTTCAGAAAAAATCCATTTTCAAACTTTACTCGCCACGTGGTGAACTGTGGGAAGGGATGAGGGATGTTTGGCACATATTTTGCAAGTGTAGACACTCCAAATAACATTCTGGGAAAATCCGAACCAGATCCGAAGGGGTGAAACAAATGTCCAAAAAAAGAGCAAAGACTATAGTCTTTCCTCATTTTTTGGAAATTTTTCTGACCCCTTCCGATTTCCTTAGGAAATTCCCAGAATGTTCTAAGAAGTCTAAACACTTGAAAAATATGTACCAAACATCCCCCATCCCCTCCCGATTAGTCGAAAAAAATTCAGGAAGTGTTCAGAAAAAATCCATTTTCAAACTTTACTCGCCACGTGGTGAACTGTGGGAAGGGATGAGGGATGTTTGGCACATATTTTGCAAGTGTAGACACTCCAAATAACATTCTGGGAAAATCCGAACCAGATCCGAAGGGGTGAAACAAATGTCCAAAAAAAGAGCAAAGACTATAGTCTTTCCTCATTTTTTGGAAATTTTTCTGACCCCTTCCGATTTCCTTAGGAAATTCCCAGAATGTTCTAAGAAGTCTAAACACTTGAAAAATATGTACCAAACATCCCCCATCCCCTCCCGATTAGTCGAAAAAAATTCAGGAAGTGTTCAGAAAAAATCCATTTTCAAACTTTACTCGCCACGTGGTGAACTGTGGGAAGGGATGAGGGATGTTTGGCACATATTTTGCAAGTGTAGACACTCCAAATAACATTCTGGGAAAATCCGAACCAGATCCGAAGGGGTGAAACAAATGTCCAAAAAAAGAGCAAAGACTATAGTCTTTCCTCATTTTTTGGAAATTTTTCTGACCCCTTCCGATTTCCTTAGGAAATTCCCAGAATGTTCTAAGAAGTCTAAACACTTGAAAAATATGTACCAAACATCCCCCATCCCCTCCCGATTAGTCGAAAAAAATTCAGGAAGTGTTCAGAAAACATCAATTTTCAAACTTTACTCGCCACGTGGTGAACTGTGGGAAGGGATGAGGGATGTTTGGCACATATTTTGCAAGTGTAGACACTCCAAATAACATTCTGGGAAAATCCGAACCAGATCCGTAGGGGTGAAAAAAATGTCCAAAAAAAGAGCAAAGACTAAAGTCTTTCCTCATTTTTTGGAAATTTTTCTGACCCCTTCCGATTTCCTTAGGAAATTCCCAGAATGTTCTAAGAAGTCTAAACACTTGAAACATATGTACCAAACATCCCCCATCCCCTCCCGATTAGTCGAAAAATATTCAGGAAGTGTTCAGAAAAAATCCATTTTCAAACTTTACTCGCCACGTGGTGAACTGTGGGAAGGGATGAGGGATGTTTGGCAAATATTTTGCAAGTGTAGACACTCCAAATAACATTCTGGGAAAATCCGAACCAGATCCGTAGGGGTGAAAAAAATGTCCAAAAAAAGAGCAAAGACTATAGTCTTTCCTCATTTTTTGGAAATTTTTCTGACCCCTTCCGATTTCCTTAGGAAATTCCCAGAATGTTCTAAGAAGTCTAAACACTTGAAACATATGTACCAAACATCCCCCATCCCCTCCCGATTAGTCGAAAAAAATTCAGGAAGTGTTCAGAAAAAATCCATTTTCAAACTTTACTCGCCACGTGGTGAACTGTGGGAAGGGATGAGGGATGTTTGGCACATATTTTGCAAGTGTAGACACTCCAAATAACATTCTGGGAAAATCCGAACCAGATCCGAAGGGGTGAAACAAATGTCCAAAAAAAGAGCAAAGACTATAGTCTTTCCTCATTTTTTGGAAATTTTTCTGACCCCTTCCGATTTCCTTAGGAAATTCCCAGAATGTTCTAAGAAGTCTAAACACTTGAAAAATATGTACAAACATCCCCCATCCCCTCCCGATTAGTCGAAAAAAATTCAGGAAGTGTTCAGAAAAAATCCATTTTCAAACTTTACTCGCCACGTGGTGAACTGTGGGAAGGGATGAGGGATGTTTGGCACATATTTTGCAAGTGTAGACACTCCAAATAACATTCTGGGAAAATCCGAACCAGATCCGTAGGGGTGAAAAAAATGTCCAAAAAAAGAGCAAAGACTATAGTCTTTCCTTTTTTTTTGGAAAAAATTTTGACCCCTTCCGATTTCCTTAGGAAATTCCCAGAATGTTCTAAGAAGTCTAAACACTTGTAAAATATGTACCAAACATCCCCCATCCCCTCCCGTCTAGTCGAAAAAAATTCAGGAAGTGTTCAGAAAAAATCCATTTTCAAACTTTACTCGCCACGTGGTGAACTGTGGGAAGGGATGAGGGATGTTTGGCACATATTTTGCAAGTGTAGACACTCCAAATAACATTCTGGGAAAATCCGAACCAGATCCGAAGGGGTGAAACAAATGTCCAAAAAAAGAGCAAAGACTATAGTCTTTCCTCATTTTTTGGAAATTTTTCTGACCCCTTCCGATTTCCTTAGGAAATTCCCAGAATGTTCTAAGAAGTCTAAACACTTGAAAAATATGTACCAAACATCCCCCATCCCCTCCCGATTAGTCGAAAAAAATTCAGGAAGTGTTCAGAAAAAATCCATTTTCAAACTTTACTCGCCACGTGGTGAACTGTGGGAAGGGATGAGGGATGTTTGGCACATATTTTGCAAGTGTAGACACTCCAAATAACATTCTGGGAAAATCCGAACCAGATCCGAAGGGGTGAAACAAATGTCCAAAAAAAGAGCAAAGACTATAGTCTTTCCTCATTTTTTGGAAATTTTTCTGACCCCTTCCGATTTCCTTAGGAAATTCCCAGAATGTTCTAAGAAGTCTAAACACTTGAAAAATATGTACCAAACATCCCCCATCCCCTCCCGATTAGTCGAAAAAAATTCAGGAAGTGTTCAGAAAAAATCCATTTTCAAACTTTACTCGCCACGTGGTGAACTGTGGGAAGGGATGAGGGATGTTTGGCACATATTTTGCAAGTGTAGACACTCCAAATAACATTCTGGGAAAATCCGAACCAGATCCGAAGGGGTGAAACAAATGTCCAAAAAAAGAGCAAAGACTATAGTCTTTCCTCATTTTTTGGAAATTTTTCTGACCCCTTCCGATTTCCTTAGGAAATTCCCAGAATGTTCTAAGAAGTCTAAACACTTGAAAAATATGTACCAAACATCCCCCATCCCCTCCCGATTAGTCGAAAAAAATTCAGGAAGTGTTCAGAAAACATCAATTTTCAAACTTTACTCGCCACGTGGTGAACTGTGGGAAGGGATGAGGGATGTTTGGCACATATTTTGCAAGTGTAGACACTCCAAATAACATTCTGGGAAAATCCGAACCAGATCCGTAGGGGTGAAAAAAATGTCCAAAAAAAGAGCAAAGACTAAAGTCTTTCCTCATTTTTTGGAAATTTTTCTGACCCCTTCCGATTTCCTTAGGAAATTCCCAGAATGTTCTAAGAAGTCTAAACACTTGAAACATATGTACCAAACATCCCCCATCCCCTCCCGATTAGTCGAAAAATATTCAGGAAGTGTTCAGAAAAAATCCATTTTCAAACTTTACTCGCCACGTGGTGAACTGTGGGAAGGGATGAGGGATGTTTGGCAAATATTTTGCAAGTGTAGACACTCCAAATAACATTCTGGGAAAATCCGAACCAGATCCGTAGGGGTGAAAAAAATGTCCAAAAAAAGAGCAAAGACTATAGTCTTTCCTCATTTTTTGGAAATTTTTCTGACCCCTTCCGATTTCCTTAGGAAATTCCCAGAATGTTCTAAGAAGTCTAAACACTTGAAACATATGTACCAAACATCCCCCATCCCCTCCCGATTAGTCGAAAAAAATTCAGGAAGTGTTCAGAAAAAATCCATTTTCAAACTTTACTCGCCACGTGGTGAACTGTGGGAAGGGATGAGGGATGTTTGGCACATATTTTGCAAGTGTAGACACTCCAAATAACATTCTGGGAAAATCCGAACCAGATCCGTAGGGGTTGAAAAAAATGTCCAAAAAAAGAGCAAAGACTATAGTCTTTCCTTTTTTTTTGGAAAAAATTTTGACCCCTTCCGAATTCCTTAGGAAATTCCCAGAATGTTCTAAGAAGTCTAAACACTTGAAAAATATGTACCAAACATCCCCCATCCCCTCCCGTCTAGTCGAAAAAAATTCAGGAAGTGTTCAGAAAAAATCCATTTTCAAACTTTACTCGCCACGTGGTGAACTGTGGGAAGGGATGAGGGATGTTTGGCCCATATTTTGCAAGTGTAGACACTCCAAATAACATTCTGGGAAAATCCGAACCAGATCCGAAGGGGTGAAAAAAATGTCCCAAAAAAGAGCAAAGACTGTCTTTCCTCATTTTTTGGAAATTTTTCTGACCCCTTCCGATTTCCTTAGGAAATTCCCAGAATGTTCTAGGAAGTCTAAACACTTGAAAAATATGTACCAAACATCCCCCATCCCCTCCCGATTAGTCGAAAAAAATTCAGGAAGTGTTCAGAAAAAATCCATTTTCAAACTTTACTCGCCACGTGGTGAACTGTGGGAAGGGATGAGGGATGTTTGGCACATATTTTGCAAGTGTAGACACTCCAAATAACATTCTGGGAAAATCCGAACCAGATCCGAAGGGGTGAAACAAATGTCCAAAAAAAGAGCAAAGACTATAGTCTTTCCTCATTTTTTGGAAATTTTTCTGACCCCTTCCGATTTCCTTAGGAAATTCCCAGAATGTTCTAAGAAGTCTAAACACTTGAAAAATATGTACCAAACATCCCCCATCCCCTCCCGATTAGTCGAAAAAAATTCAGGAAGTGTTCAGAAAACAGCCATTTTCAAACTTTACTCGCCACGTGGTGAACTGTGGGAAGGGATGAGGGATGTTTGGCACATATTTTGCAAGTGTAGACACTCCAAATAACATTCTGGGAAAATCCGAACCAGATCCGAAGGGGTGAAAAAAATGTCCAAAAAAAGAGCAAAGACTATAGTCTTTCCTTTTTTTTTGGAAAAAATTATGACCCCTTCCGAATTCCTTAGGAAATTCCCAGAATGTTCTAAGAAGTCTAAACACTTGAAAAATATGTACCAAACATCCCCCATCCCCTCCCGTCTAGTCGAAAAAAATTCAGGAAGTGTTCAGAAAAAATCCATTTTCAAACTTTACTCGCCACGTGGTGAACTGTGGGAAGGGATGAGGGATGTTTGGCACATATTTTGCAAGTGTAGACACTCCAAATAACATTCTGGGAAAATCCGAACCAGATCCGAAGGGGTGAAACAAATGTCCAAAAAAAGAGCAAAGACTATAGTCTTTCCTCATTTTTTGGAAATTTTTCTGACCCCTTCCGATTTCCTTAGGAAATTCCCAGAATGTTCTAGGAAGTCTAAACACTTGAAAAATATGTACCAAACATCCCCCATCCCCTCCCGATTAGTCGAAAAAAATTCAGGAAGTGTTCAGAAAAAATCCATTTTCAAACTTTACTCGCCACGTGGTGAACTGTGGGAAGGGATGAGGGATGTTTGGCACATATTTTGCAAGTGTAGACACTCCAAATAACATTCTGGGAAAATCCGAACCAGATCCGAAGGGGTGAAACAAATGTCCAAAAAAAGAGCAAAGACTATAGTCTTTCCTCATTTTTTGGAAATTTTTCTGACCCCTTCCGATTTCCTTAGGAAATTCCCTAAATGTTCTAAGAAGTCTAAACACTTGAAAAATATGTACCAAACATCCCCCATCCCCTCCCGATTAGTCGAAAAAAATTCAGGAAGTGTTCAGAAAACATCCATTTTCAAACTTTACTCGCCACGTGGTGAACTGTGGGAAGGGATGAGGGATGTTTGGCACATATTTTGCAAGTGTAGACACTCCAAATAACATTCTGGGAAAATCCGAACCAGATCCGAAGGGGTGAAAAAAATGTCCAAAAAAAGAGCAAAGACTATTATAGTCTTTCCTCATTTTTTGGAAATTTTTCTGACCCCTTTCGATTTCCTTAGGAAATTCCCAGAATGTTCTAAGAAGTCTAAACACTTGAAAAATATGTACCAAACATCCCCCATCCCCTCCCGATTAGTCGAAAAAAATTCAGGAAGTGTTCAGAAAACATCCATTTTCAAACTTTACTCGCCACGTGGTGAACTGTGGGAAGGGATGAGGGATGTTTGGCACATATTTTGCAAGTGTAGACACTCCAAATAACATTCTGGGAAAATCCGAACCAGATCCGAAGGGGTGAAAAAAAAGTCCAAAAAAAGAGCAAAGACTATAGTCTTTCCTCATTTTTTGGAAATTTTTCTGACCCCTTCCGATTTCCTTAGGAAATTCCCAGAATGTTCTAAGAAGTCTAAACACTTGAAAAATATGTACCAAACATCCCCCATCCCCTCCCGATTAGTCGAAAAAAATTCAGGAAGTGTTCAGAAAACATCCATCCCATCCCCTCCCGATTAGTCGAAAAAAATTCAGGAAGTGTTCAGAAAAAATCCATTTTCAAACTTTACTCGCCACGTGGTGAACTGTGGGAAGGGATGAGGGATGTTTGGCACATATTTTGCAAGTGTAGACACTCCAAATAACATTCTGGGAAAATCCGAACCAGATCCGAAGGGGTGAAACAAATGTCCAAAAAAAGAGCAAAGACTATCAGTCTTTCCTCATTTTTTGGAAATTTTTCTGACCCCTTCCGATTTCCTTAGGAAATTCCCAGAATGTTCTAGGAAGTCTAAACACTTGAAAAATATGTACCAAACATCCCCCATCCCCTCCCGATTAGTCGAAAAAAATTCAGGAAGTGTTCAGAAAAAATCCATTTTCAAACTTTACTCGCCACGTGGTGAACTGTGGGAAGGGATGAGGGATGTTTGGCACATATTTTGCAAGTGTAGACACTCCAAATAACATTCTGGGAAAATCCGAACCAGATCCGAAGGGGTGAAACAAATGTCCAAAAAAAGAGCAAAGACTATAGTCTTTCCTCATTTTTTGGAAATTTTTCTGACCCCTTCCGATTTCCTTAGGAAATTCCCAGAATGTTCTAAGAAGTCTAAACACTTGAAAAATATGTACCAAACATCCCCCATCCCCTCCCGATTAGTCGAAAAAAATTCAGGAAGTGTTCAGAAAAAATTCATTTTCAAACTTTACTCGCCACGTGGTGAACTGTGGGAAGGGATGAGGGATGTTTGGCACATATTTTGCAAGTGTAGACACTCCAAATAACATTCTGGGAAAATCCGAACCAGATCCGAAGGGGTGAAACAAATGTCCAAAAAAAGAGCAAAGACTATAGTCTTTCCTCATTTTTTGGAAATTTTTCTGACCCCTTCCGATTTCCTTAGGAAATTCCCAGAATGTTCTAAGAAGTCTAAACACTTGAAAAATATGTACCAAACATCCCCCATCCCCTCCCGATTAGTCGAAAAAAATTCAGGAAGTATTCAGAAAAAATCCATTTTCAAACTTTACTCGCCACGTGGTGAACTGTGGGAAGGGATGAGGGATGTTTGGCACATATTTTGCAAGTGTAGACACTCCAAATAACATTCTGGGAAAATCCGAACCAGATCCGAAGAGGTGAACAAAATGTCCAAAAAAAGAGCAAAGACTATAGTCTTTCCTCATTTTTTGGAAATTTTTCTGACCCCTTCCGATTTCCTTAGGAAATTCCCAGAATGTTCTAGGAAGTCTAAACACTTGAAAAATATGTACCAAACATCCCCCATCCCCTCCCGATTAGTCGAAAAAAATTCAGGAAGTGTTCAGAAAAAATCCATTTTCAAACTTTACTCGCCACGTGGTGAACTGTGGGAAGGGATGAGGGATGTTTGGCACATATTTTGCAAGTGTAGACACTCCAAATAACATTCTGGGAAAATCCGAACCAGATCCGAAGGGGTGAAACAAATGTCCAAAAAAAGAGCAAAGACTATAGTCTTTCCTCATTTTTTGGAAAAAAATTTGACACCTTCCAATTTCCTTAGGAAATTCCCAGAATGTTCTAAGAAGTCTAAACACTTGAAAAATATGTACCAAACATCCCCCATCCCCTCCCGTCTAGTCGAAAAAAATTCAGGAAGTGTTCAGAAAAAATCCATTTTCAAACGTTACTCGCCACCTGGTGAACTGTGGGAAGGGATGAGGGATGTTTGGCACATATTTTGCAAGTGTAGACACTCCAAATAACATTCTGGGAAAATCCGAACCAGATCCGAAGAGGTGAAAAAAATGTCCAAAAAAAGAGCAAAGACTATAGTCTTTCCTCATTTTTTGGAAATTTTTCTGACCCCTTCCGATTTCCTTAGGAAATTCCCAGAATGTTCTAAGAAGTCTAAACACTTGAAAAATATGTACCAAACATCCCCCATCCCCTCCCGTCTAGTCGAAAAAAATTCAGGAAGTGTTCAGAAAAAATCCATTTTCAAACTTTACTCGCCACGTGGTGAACTGTGGGAAGGGATGAGGGATGTTTGGCACATATTTTGCAAGTGTAGACACTCCAAATAACATTCTGGGAAAATCCGAACCAGATCCGAAGAGGTGAACAAAATGTCCAAAAAAAGAGCAAAGACTATAGTCTTTCCTCATTTTTTGGAAATTTTTCTGACCCCTTCCGATTTCCTTAGGAAATTCCCAGAATGTTCTAGGAAGTCTAAACACTTGAAAAATATGTACCAAACATCCCCCATCCCCTCCCGATTAGTCGAAAAAAATTCAGGAAGTATTCAGAAAAAATCCATTTTCAAACTTTACTCGCCACGTGGTGAACTGTGGGAAGGGATGAGGGATGTTTGGCACATATTTTGCAAGTGTAGACACTCCAAATAACATTCTGGGAAAATCCGAACCAGATCCGAAGAGGTGAACAAAATGTCCAAAAAAAGAGCAAAGACTATAGTCTTTCCTCATTTTTTGGAAATTTTTCTGACCCCTTCCGATTTCCTTAGGAAATTCCCAGAATGTTCTAGGAAGTCTAAACACTTGAAAAATATGTACCAAACATCCCCCATCCCCTCCCGATTAGTCGAAAAAAATTCAGGAAGTGTTCAGAAAAAATCCATTTTCAAACTTTACTCGCCACGTGGTGAACTGTGGGAAGGGATGAGGGATGTTTGGCACATATTTTGCAAGTGTAGACACTCCAAATAACATTCTGGGAAAATCCGAACCAGATCCGAAGGGGTGAAACAAATGTCCAAAAAAAGAGCAAAGACTATAGTCTTTCCTCATTTTTTGGAAAAAAATTTGACACCTTCCAATTTCCTTAGGAAATTCCCAGAATGTTCTAAGAAGTCTAAACACTTGAAAAATATGTACCAAACATCCCCCATCCCCTCCCGTCTAGTCGAAAAAAATTCAGGAAGTGTTCAGAAAAAATCCATTTTCAAACGTTACTCGCCACCTGGTGAACTGTGGGAAGGGATGAGGGATGTTTGGCACATATTTTGCAAGTGTAGACACTCCAAATAACATTCTGGGAAAATCCGAACCAGATCCGAAGAGGTGAAAAAAATGTTAAAAAAAAGAGCAAAGACTATAGTCTTTCCTCATTTTTTGGAAATTTTTCTGACCCCTTCCGATTTCCTTAGGAAATTCCCAGAATGTTCTAGGAAGTCTAAACACTTGAAAAATATGTACCAAACATCCCCCATCCCCTCCCGATTAGTCGAAAAAAATTCAGGAAGTGTTCAGAAAAAATACATTTTCAAACTTTACTCGCCACGTGGTGAACTGTGGGAAGGGATGAGGGATGTTTGGCACATATTTTGCAAGTGTAGACACTCCAAATAACATTCTGGGAAAATCCGAACCAGATCCGAAGAGGTGAAAAAAATGTCCAAAAAAAGAGCAAAGACTATAGTCTTTCCTCATTTTTTGGAAATTTTTCTGACCCCTTCCGATTTCCTTAGGAAATTCCCAGAATGTTCTAAGAAGTCTAAACACTTGAAAAATATGTACCAAACATTACCCATCCCCTCCCGATTAGTCGAAAAAAATTCAGGAAGTGAGCAAAGACTATAGTCTTTCCTCATTTTTTGGAAATTTTTCTGACCCCTTCCGATTTCCTTAGGAAATTCCCAGAATGTTCAAAGAAGTCTAAACACTTGAAAAATATGTACCAAACATCCCCCATCCCCTCCCGATTAGTCGAAAAAAATTCAGGAAGTGTTCAGAAAAAATCCATTTTCAAACTTTACTCGCCACGTGGTGAACTGTGGGAAGGGATGAGGGATGTTTGGCACATATTTTGCAAGTGTAGACACTCCAAATAACATTCTGGGAAAATCCGAACCAGATCCGTAGGGGTGAAAAAAATGTCCAAAAAAAGAGCAAAGACTATAGTCTTTCCTTTTTTTTTGGAAAAAATTTTGACCCCTTCCGATTTCCTTAGGAAATTCCCAGAATGTTCTAAGAAGTCTAAACACTTGAAAAATATGTACCAAACATCCCCCATCCCCTCCCGTCTAGTCGAAAAAAATTCAGGAAGTGTTCAGAAAAAATCCATTTTCAAACTTTACTCGCCACGTGGTGAACTGTGGGAAGGGATGAGGGATGTTTGGCACATATTTTGCAAGTGTAGACACTCCAAATAACATTCTGGGAAAATCCGAACCAGATCCGTAGGGGTGAAAAAAATGTCCAAAAAAAGAGCAAAGACTGTCTTTCCTCATTTTTTGGAAATTTTTCTGACCCCTTCCGATTTCCTTAGGAAATTCCCAGAATGTTCTAGGAAGTCTAAACACTTGAAAAATATGTACCAAACATCCCCCATCCCCTCCCGATTAGTCGAAAAAAATTCAGGAAGTGTTCAGAAAAAATCCATTTTCAAACTTTACTCGCCACGTGGTGAACTGTGGGAAGGGATGAGGGATGTTTGGCACATATTTTGCAAGTGTAGACACTCCAAATAACATTCTGGAAAAATCCGAACCAGATCCGAAGGGGTGAAACAAATGTCCAAAAAAAGAGCAAAGACTATAGTCTTTCCTCATTTTTTGGAAATTTTTCTGACCCCTTCCGATTTCCTTAGGAAATTCCCAGAATGTTCTAAGAAGTCTAAACACTTGAAAAATATGTACCAAACATCCCCCATCCCCTCCCGATTAGTCGAAAAAAATTCAGGAAGTGTTCAGAAAAAATCCATTTTCAAACTTTACTCGCCACGTGGTGAACTGTGGGAAGGGATGAGGGATGTTTGGCACATATTTTGCAAGTGTAGACACTCCAAATAACATTCTGGGAAAATCCGAACCAGATCCGAAGGGGTGAAACAAATGTCCAAAAAAAGAGCAAAGACTATAGTCTTTCCTAATTTTTTGGAAATTTTTCTGACCCCTTCCGATTTCCTTAGGAAATTCCCAGAATGTTCTAAGAAGTCTAAACACTTGAAAAATATGTACCAAACATCCCCCATCCCCTCCCGATTAGTCGAAAAAAATTCAGGAAGTGTTCAGAAAAAATCCATTTTCAAACTTTACTCGCCACGTGGTGAACTGTGGGAAGGGATGAGGGATGTTTGGCACATATTTTGCAAGTGTAGACACTCCAAATAACATTCTGGGAAAATCCGAACCAGATCCGAAGGGGTGAAACAAATGTCCAAAAAAAGAGCAAAGACTATAGTCTTTTCTCATTATTTGGAAATTTTTCTGACCCCTTCCGATTTCCTTAGGAAATTCCCAGAATGTTCTAAGAAGTCTAAACACTTGAAAAATATGTACCAAACATCCCCCATCCCCTCCCGATTAGTCGAAAAAAATTCAGGAAGTGTTCAGAAAACATCCATTTTCAAACTTTACTCGCCACGTGGTGAACTGTGGGAAGGGATGAGGGATGTTTGGCACATATTTTGCAAGTGTAGACACTCCAAATAACATTCTGGGAAAATCCGAACCAGATCCGAAGGGGTGAAAAAAATGTCCAAAAAAAGAGCAAAGACTATAGTCTTTCCTCATTTTTTGGATATTTTTCTGACCCCTTCCGATTTCCTTAGGAAATTTCCAGAATGTTCTAAGAAGTCTAAACACTTGAAAAATATGTACCAAACATCCCCCATCCCCTCCCGATTAGTCGAAAAAAATTCAGGAAGTGTTCAGAAAAAATCCATTTTCAAACTTTACTCGCCACGTGGTGAACTGTGGAAAGGGATGAGGGATGTTTGGCACATATTTTGCAAGTGTAGACACTCCAAATAACATTCTGGGAAAATCCGAACCAGATCCGAAGGGGTGAAACAAATGTCCAAAAAAAGAGCAAAGACTATAGTCTTTCCTCATTTTTTGGAAAAAAATTTGACACCTTCCAATTTCCTTAGGAAATTCCCAGAATGTTCTAAGAAGTCTAAACACTTGAAAAATATGTACCAAACATCCCCCATCCCCTCCCGTCTAGTCGAAAAAAATTCAGGAAGTGTTCAGAAAAAATCCATTTTCAAACGTTACTCGCCACCTGGTGAACTGTGGGAAGGGATGAGGGATGTTTGGCACATATTTTGCAAGTGTAGACACTCCAAATAACATTCTGGGAAAATCCGAACCAGATCCGAAGAGGTGAAAAAAATGTCCAAAAAAAGAGCAAAGACTATAGTCTTTCCTCATTTTTTGGAAATTTTTCTGACCCCTTCCGATTTCCTTAGGAAATTCCCAGAATGTTCTAGGAAGTCTAAACACTTGAAAAATATGTACCAAACATCCCCCATCCCCTCCCGATTAGTCGAAAAAAATTCAGGAAGTGTTCAGAAAAAATACATTTTCAAACTTTACTCGCCACGTGGTGAACTGTGGGAAGGGATGAGGGATGTTTGGCACATATTTTGCAAGTGTAGACACTCCAAATAACATTCTGGGAAAATCCGAACCAGATCCGAAGAGGTGAAAAAAATGTCCAAAAAAAGAGCAAAGACTATAGTCTTTCCTCATTTTTTGGAAATTTTTCTGACCCCTTCCGATTTCCTTAGGAAATTCCCAGAATGTTCTAAGAAGTCTAAACACTTGAAAAATATGTATCAAACATTACCCATCCCCTCCCGATTAGTCGAAAAAAATTCAGGAAGTGAGCAAAGACTATAGTCTTTCCTCATTTTTTGGAAATTTTTCTGACCCCTTCCGATTTCCTTAGGAAATTCCCAGAATGTTCAAAGAAGTCTAAACACTTGAAAAATATGTACCAAACATCCCCCATCCCCTCCCGATTAGTCGAAAAAAATTCAGGAAGTGTTCAGAAAAAATCCATTTTCAAACTTTACTCGCCACGTGGTGAACTGTGGGAAGGGATGAGGGATGTTTGGCACATATTTTGCAAGTGTAGACACTCCAAATAACATTCTGGGAAAATCCGAACCAGATCCGTAGGGGTGAAAAAAATGTCCAAAAAAAGAGCAAAGACTATAGTCTTTCCTTTTTTTTTGGAAAAAATTTTGACCCCTTCCGATTTCCTTAGGAAATTCCCAGAATGTTCTAAGAAGTCTAAACACTTGAAAAATATGTACCAAACATCCCCCATCCCCTCCCGTCTAGTCGAAAAAAATTCAGGAAGTGTTCAGAAAAAATCCATTTTCAAACTTTACTCGCCACGTGGTGAACTGTGGGAAGGGATGAGGGATGTTTGGCACATATTTTGCAAGTGTAGACACTCCAAATAACATTCTGGGAAAATCCGAACCAGATCCGTAGGGGTGAAAAAAATGTCCAAAAAAAGAGCAAAGACTGTCTTTCCTCATTTTTTGGAAATTTTTCTGACCCCTTCCGATTTCCTTAGGAAATTCCCAGAATGTTCTAGGAAGTCTAAACACTTGAAAAATATGTACCAAACATCCCCCATCCCCTCCCGATTAGTCGAAAAAAATTCAGGAAGTGTTCAGAAAAAATCCATTTTCAAACTTTACTCGCCACGTGGTGAACTGTGGGAAGGGATGAGGGATGTTTGGCACATATTTTGCAAGTGTAGACACTCCAAATAACATTCTGGAAAAATCCGAACCAGATCCGAAGGGGTGAAAAAAATGTCCAAAAAAAGAGCAAAGACTATAGTCTTTCCTCATTTTTTGGAAATTTTTCTGACCCCTTCCGATTTCCTTAGGAAATTCCCAGAATGTTCTAAGAAGTCTAAACACTTGAAAAATATGTACCAAACATCCCCCATCCCCTCCCGATTAGTCGAAAAAAATTCAGGAAGTGTTCAGAAAAAATCCATTTTCAAACTTTACTCGCCACGTGGTGAACTGTGGGAAGGGATGAGGGATGTTTGGCACATATTTTGCAAGTGTAGACACTCCAAATAACATTCTGGGAAAATCCGAACCAGATCCGAAGGGGTGAAACAAATGTCCAAAAAAAGAGCAAAGACTATAGTCTTTCCTAATTTTTTGGAAATTTTTCTGACCCCTTCCGATTTCCTTAGGAAATTCCCAGAATGTTCTAAGAAGTCTAAACACTTGAAAAATATGTACCAAACATCCCCCATCCCCTCCCGATTAGTCGAAAAAAATTCAGGAAGTGTTCAGAAAAAATCCATTTTCAAACTTTACTCGCCACGTGGTGAACTGTGGGAAGGGATGAGGGATGTTTGGCACATATTTTGCAAGTGTAGACACTCCAAATAACATTCTGGGAAAATCCGAACCAGATCCGAAGGGGTGAAACAAATGTCCAAAAAAAGAGCAAAGACTATAGTCTTTTCTCATTATTTGGAAATTTTTCTGACCCCTTCCGATTTCCTTAGGAAATTCCCAGAATGTTCTAAGAAGTCTAAACACTTGAAAAATATGTACCAAACATCCCCCATCCCCTCCCGATTAGTCGAAAAAAATTCAGGAAGTGTTCAGAAAACATCCATTTTCAAACTTTACTCGCCACGTGGTGAACTGTGGGAAGGGATGAGGGATGTTTGGCACATATTTTGCAAGTGTAGACACTCCAAATAACATTCTGGGAAAATCCGAACCAGATCCGAAGGGGTGAAAAAAATGTCCAAAAAAAGAGCAAAGACTATAGTCTTTCCTCATTTTTTGGATATTTTTCTGACCCCTTCCGATTTCCTTAGGAAATTTCCAGAATGTTCTAAGAAGTCTAAACACTTGAAAAATATGTACCAAACATCCCCCATCCCCTCCCGATTAGTCGAAAAAAATTCAGGAAGTGTTCAGAAAAAATCCATTTTCAAACTTTACTCGCCACGTGGTGAACTGTGGAAAGGGATGAGGGATGTTTGGCACATATTTTGCAAGTGTAGACACTCCAAATAACATTCTGGGAAAATCCGAACCAGATCCGAAGGGGTGAAACAAATGTCCAAAAAAAGAGCAAAGACTATAGTCTTTCCTCATTTTTTGGAAATTTTTCTGACCCCTTCCGATTTCCTTAGGAAATTCCCAGAATGTTCTAAGAAGTCTAAACACTTGAAAAATATGTACCAAACATCCCCCATCCCCTCCCGATTAGTCGAAAAAAATTCAGGAAGTGTTCAGAAAACATCCATTTTCAAACTTTACTCGCCACGTGGTGAACTGTGGGAAGGGATGAGGGATGTTTGGCACATATTTTGCAAGTGTAGACACTCCAAATAACATTCTGGGAAAATCCGAACCAGATCCGAAGGGGTGAAAAAAAAGTGCAAAAAAAGAGCAAAGACTATAGTCTTTCCTCATTTTTTGGAAATTTTTCTGACCCCTTCCGATTTCCTTAGGAAATTCCCAGAATGTTCAAAGAAGTCTAAACACTTGAAAAATATGTACCAAACATCCCCCATCCCCTACCGATTAGTCGAAAAAAATTCAGGAAGTGTTCAGAAAACATCCATTTTCAAACTTTACTCGCCACGTGGTGAACTGTGGGAAGGGATGAGGGATGTTTGGCACATATTTTGCAAGTGTAGACACTCCAAATAACATTCTGGGAAAATCCGAACCAGATCCGAAGAGGTGAAAAAAAAGTGCAAAAAAAGAGCAAAGACTATAGTCTTTCCTCATTTTTTGGAAATTTTTCTGACCCCTTCCGATTTCCTTAGGAAATTCCCAGAATGTTCTAGGAATTCTAAACACTTGAAAAATATGTACCAAACATCCCCCATCCCCTCCCGATTAGTCGAAAAAAATTCAGGAAGTGTTCAGAAAACATCCATTTTCAAACTTTACTCGCCACGTGGTGAACTGTGGGAAGGGATGTTTGGCACATATTTTGCAAGTGTAGACACTCCAAATAACATTCTGGGAAAATCCGAACCAGATCCGAAGGGGTGAAAAAAATGTCCAAAAAAAGAGCAAAGACTATAGTCTTTCCTCATATTTTGGAAATTTTTCTGACCCCTTCCTATTTCCTTAGGAAATTCCCAGAATGTTCTAAGAAGTCTAAACACTTGAAAAATATGTACCAAACATCCCCCATCCCCTCCCGATTAGTCGAAAAAAATTCAGGAAGTGTTCAGAAAAAATCCATTTTCAAACTTTACTCGCCACGTGGTGAACTGTGGGAAGGGATGAGGGATGTTTGGCACGTATTTTGCAAGTGTAGACACTCCAAATAACATTCTGGGAAAA
This sequence comes from Hemicrepidius hirtus, assembly GCA_963082805.1. NCBI lineage: Eukaryota > Metazoa > Arthropoda > Insecta > Coleoptera > Elateridae > Hemicrepidius > Hemicrepidius hirtus. The sequence continues at coordinate 35,423,333 of OY720161.1, read as the reverse complement.
TCCGAACCAGATCCGTAGGGGTGAAAAAAATGTCCAAAAAAAGAGCAAAGACTATAGTCTTTCCTTTTTTTTTGGAAAAAATTTTGACCCCTTCCGATTTCCTTAGGAAATTCCCAGAATGTTCTAAGAAGTCTAAACACTTGAAAAATATGTACCAAACATCCCCCATCCCCTCCCGATTAGTCGAAAAAAATTCAGGAAGTGTTCAGAAAAAAGCCATTTTCAAACTTTACTCGCCACGTGGTGAACTGTGGGAAGGGATGAGGGATGTTTGGCACATATTTTGCAAGTGTAGACACTCCAAATAACATTCTGGGAAAATCCGAACCAGGTCCGAAGGGGTGAAAAAAATGTCCAAAAAAAGAGCAAAGACTATAGTCTTTCCTCATTTTTTGGAAATTTTTCTGACTCCTTCCGATTTCCTTAGGAAATTCCCAGAATGTTCTAAGAAGTCTAAACACTTGAAAAATATGTGCCAAACATCCCTCATCCCCTCCCGTCTAGTCGAAAAAAATCAGGAAGTGTTCAGAAAAAATCCATTTTCAAACTTTACTCGCCACGTGGTGAACTGTGGGAAGGGCTGAGGGATGTTTGGCACATATTTTGCAAGTGTAGACACTCCAAATAACATTCTGGGAAAATCCGAACCAGATCCGAAGGGGTGAAAAAAATGTCCAAAAAAAGAGCAAAGACTATAGTCTTTCCTCATTTTTTGGAAATTTTTCTGACCCCTTCCGATTTCCTTAGGAAATTCCCAGAATGTTCTAAGAAGTCTAAACACTTGAAAGATATGTGCCAAACATCCCTCATCCCCTCCCGTCTAGTCGAAAAAATCAGGAAGTGTTCAGAAAAAATCCATTTTCAAACTTTACTCGCCACTTGGTGAACTGTGGGAAGGGATGAGGGATGTTTGGCACATATTTTGCAAGTGTAGACACTCCTAATAACATTCTGGGAAAATCCGAACCAGATCCGAAGGGGTGAAAAAAATGTCCAAAAAAAGAGCAAAGACTATAGTCTTTCCTCATTTTTTGGAAATTTTTCTGACCCCTTCCGATTTCCTTAGGAAATTCCCAGAATGTTCTAAGAAGTCTAAACACTTGAAAGATATGTGCCAAACATCCCTCATCCCCTCCCGTCTAGTCGAAAAAAATCAGGAAGTGTTCAGAAAAAATCCATTTTCAAACTTTACTCGCCACTTGGTGAACTGTGGGAAGGGATGAGGGATGTTTGGCACATATTTTGCAAGTGTAGACACTCCAAATAACATTCTGGGAAAATCCGAACCAGATCCGAAGGGGTGAAAAAAATGTCCAAAAAAAGAGCAAAGACTATAGTCTTTCCTCATTTTTTGGAAATTTTTCTGACCCCTTCCGATTTCCTTAGGAAATTCCCAGAATGTTCTAAGAAGTCTAAACACTTGAAAAATATGTACCAAACATCCCCCATCCCCTCCCGATTAGTCGAAAAAAATTCAGGAAGTGTTCAGAAAAAATCCATTTTCAAACTTTACTCGCCACGTGGTGAACTGTGGGAAGGGATGAGGGATGTTTGGCACATATTTTGCAAGTGTAGACACTCCAAATAACATTCTGGGAAAATGCGAACCAGATCCGAAGGGGTGAAAAAAATGTCCAAAAAAAGAGCAAAGACTATAGTCTTTCCTCATTTTTTGGAAATTTTTCTGACCCCTTCCGATTTCCTTAGGAAATTCCCAGAATGTTCTAAGAAGTCTAAACACTTGAAAAATATGTGCCAAACATCCCTCATCCCCTCCCGTCTAGTCGAAAAAAATCAGGAAGTGTTCAGAAAAAATCCATTTCTCAAACTTTACTCGCCACGTGGTGAACAGTGGGAAGGGATGAGGGATGAGCAAAGACTCTTTCCTCATTTTTTGGAAAAATTTCTCACCTCTTCCGATTTCGTTAGGAAATTCCCAGAATGTAATACGAAGTCTAAACACTTGAAAAATATGTGCCAAATATCCCTCATTCCCTCCCGTCTGGTCAAAACAAATTCAGGAAGTGCCGTGCTTCTCAAAATCAAAATTGAAACGGCCATATAACTAAATCCATTTCCTTATTTGTGTGTATAACTCGTAAAAGTTATTAGAGAATGAAACCATTACTATAGGTAAATGCACTTGACCACGACCTTTTTGATTTCAAGCCTCTGAAATCAAGAAGGTCGTGCACTTAACTATACGACAGAACCTACCACCAAGTTGGTATTTGTCATTTAAATTTTGTTTCATTGAAGTCTTAATTTATGTTTTGACGTTTACAGTATGAAATATTTTTTATATTCTAAATTTTTCTTAAAATATTTTATGTAAATTATTTATACAAAATTATAATTAAACATGTCCTGTAAGCCTCTCTATTGTATGTGCGGAGGTAAGTCAACTGTTACTAATTATTAGCTAATAATTTCCTGATTTTTTTACATTTGTCTATTTTTTGTAGGCCTGGTAATCCCACAACGCTACGTCTTATGTTTTATGACATTCATGGGAGTAGCAGTTTCTTATGCAATGCGAACGTGTCTTAATATTGTTATTGTCGAAATGGTAATCCAATCCAATGCAACTAAGACGACCAACTCAGAGATGTGCCCAACAGTAACAAACGACCTTAAAGAAGTGGAGGTACAAATTTCTAATTGTACCTAAATGTTATTAGGAACACTAATTCGACTTGAAAATGAGAGCTGAACTTTCGAAATCCTTGAATTATTCTTTTCTTCTAAACTCAAAGAACTTACAAACATGGCAAAATTGTGTAAAACTTACCTTAAGAATTACAAAAACTTTTAATAGCGCGTATGAGCTCCATCAGCTGTTGAAATCTTTCTGAAGCTGCAGGTCGGCTTCTGATCGATCTTTCGATCCAAATCCTAAAAGCGGGTTAGTCCATCATGTAATTTTGTGTTCCTTCAGGAATCTTTTTATCTGATCGGTATACCTACGGGTGGCCATAAAAATTCAGGCCCTGTACACACTGCAGTATGTATCCGGTAGAGTTCGTTCGTTCAAGTCATCAACGAGATCTGTATACCTACGAGCCCATACCATATCAGATCTTCCTCCTCTTGAATCTTCAAGATAGAATTCTCGTGTATACTAAGTGCCCAATCTTGATACCACTGGGACTGGCTCTCCTGAGGTCATTCTGTGGGGTTTCTAGGTTTGATGTTCTTCACTTCATTCCACATCTTGTCTAGACCTGTTATTTCTTTGGCTTAAGATCGATTCTATGTGTTGGCTAATCTTTTTTATTTGTTTATACAACAGGGAGAGAAATATAACTGGACTCAAAAGCAACAAGGGATTATCATAGCTGCATTCTTTCCGGGATATGCAATAGCGCATCTACCAGGAGGTTTTATAGCAGATGTATTTGGAGCAAAACATATAATGTCTATTGGTATAGCCATAACAGCTTTATTTACAGTTATAACTCCTTTCGCTGTGCAGATTGGAGACTGGTGGTTATTTATGATTACACGTATAGTTATTGGAGTTGCACAGGTAGGTACCTAATGAATAATAATTGAAGGTTGTCCTTATGGGGGGTTTCATTTAATGTAATTTTTTCTACACCCATATTTTGATTGTTTTATTAGATATTTACTACGTGTACTTTAATGATATTTATTAAGATACAAATTTTCCATTTAAATACAAACGAAATATTCAGTCAATATCATGTATGTATTGCCACGCCCAGAGTAGGCGGGGCCTTGTGGCTCGACCAATGCTCCAAGTGGTCTCGAATCACGGGACTATATTTGAATGCGCAACATCAAATATTGCCACGCCCAGAATAGGCGGGGACTCGTGACTCCACCATCAAGCCTCCAACTGCTCTCGAATCACGGGGGACCCTGTTTGAGTGTACAATATTAAATATTGTCATGACATTGTCATGCCTGCGGCTCTTGTCATAATTCTCATACTCGTGTCTTAATAGGTATCATGCATGTATACTGTATTTAATACTGAATTATTTCTGTTTAGGGTCCTTTGTATCCTTGCGTGTCAACTTTATTAGCTAAATGGGTTCCAATACAAGAACGTACCGGGCTTGGATCATTTGTAAATTCAGGAAATCAACTTGGAAGCATTGCTGGATTTTTTGTCTCAAGTTATTTAATGGAGTATAAAAGTTGGCCAATGGTGTTTTATGTTTGGGGGATTTTGGGATTAGTATGGTATGTAATTTTCTTCTGCACGTGTTTTTCGGAACCGTCCCAACATCCTTTTATAACACCCGAGGAAGCACAAATGTTGCTACAACAAATAGGTAGGTAGACTTCTTGTACCCATGGAATTTATTTGGTCACCCGGTGGCATAGTCAGAGGGAGGACATCAGAGGCGCCTCCCTTCAAATGTCTTTTGTTTTTTTTATACGACCGCGCGAGGTATCAACCGATCAACATTCGCATTTTTTAAGTTTTGAATAGGACGTCGTTTTATGATTGGTTGATACCTCACGCGGTAGGATATGGTTATAAGAATAATTTTTCAGTTTTCTTTAGGTGTTTCCAAAAAACTAAAAGTGCCATGGAAAGCAATCTTACTAGATTCGGCAACTTGGAGCTTAATGGGAGGCCAAGTGGCCCACGACTTGATATTTTTCCTTGTAGTTTCGGAATTGGCTACGTATATGGAAAAGGTGCTTCATTTTTCAATAACAGACAATGGATTGTTAAACTCTATACCCTATTTATGTTTATGGATCAGTAGCGTTGGTAGTGGGATATTAGCAGACTATGTTATTTACAAACAGTGGGCATCTGTTACCTTTCTACGACAATTTTACACAACTTTTGGTAAAGTAATGTTCATTAATGTTTGTTTATTCAAGTGAGTGCGGGAATTCAAGGAATAACTATTAACGATACGCCCTCTGGTAGCTAGAATAGTAACTAACCGTGTGACGTCAGAAGCAGGATTAAAGCGGGACGTTCACTTGTTTTAAACAGCAAGGGAAATGTCAATGCGATGTCAAAATCTTATCCCGTTTTTGACGTCACAAATTGTTGACCCCAGCGCCACCATCGATAATATTTATTTCTAATAACTCGTACGCTGGCCACGGTGAGGTCAGAAACTGCTATGTTCCAGTTCGACACGTCCTTTGACAGATGGTGTTTGAAACCTGCATAGCAGATTCCGACTCCATGTCCAGCTTCATCCTCCCAACTCTTACGAGTTATATGGTCGTTCCAATTTTGATTTTGACAGGTCGTCTCTGTGGTGCCATCTATTGGATTTGAGATTTAAAATGCATAGTAGATTCATATACACCCCGAGAGGGTACCACAGAGGGGACCTGTCAAAATAAAAATTGGGACGGTCATATAACTCGTAAGAGTTAGGAGAATGAAGCTGACCATGGTTTTCTAACTCTTGTACCAGTGACAGATCAACGCAGGCGCCGATCTTTAATTATGATATTAGTTTCCTAATTCACCTGAGTGCGGTGTTAACGTAAACGATTTTTTTATATGCGTGTTTTTTCGTAAATAATTTAATATAAGTTAATATATTTCTGATCTTTGTAGGAAATGTTGTCCCTGGTGTCTTTGTAGTAGCAGCAGCTTATATGGGTTGTCGGCGAAATGCTGCAGCGGCAATGTTTATTTTGGCAATGTTTGTTATGGGACCTTTCTATGCCGGAATGAAAGTTAATGTTTTAGATATTACCAAAAATTTTGCTGGTATAATCATGGGAATTGTTAACGGATTAGGATCCATGATGTTTTTTCCTGTCCCGTTTGTTACAGCATATATGACTCCTAACGTAAATAATCCTTAGTACCTATATATCGGATCCAGGAGGCTTCGTGTCTCGTGGGCATCCATGAACTACGACGATTTTAATCCCTTAATAAGGGACTGCTCAGATTAGGATACATTGGATCCTCGAACTGCGACTGCACTTTACAGGTAGGTATGTACGATGCATGAACTGCGACGATTTTTAATCTTGAGTAACTTGAAATACAATTTTCAATGGAAATGTCTCTCGTATTGGAATGAAATTGAAATACAGTGACAATTATTATCTACCAGCTTGCTAGAGGGTTGAGTTGTAGCTTAAGTTAATCCTCTTAGCTCTCTCGCTTTTACCGAGAGAGTTAAAGAAACCATTGGCATACCAAGTAATTTTGTTAGAATTTTTTCATGTACGATGTCTATGGAAAACCAGCTACACGAATGCCATGTGTAGGTATGTGAAATTAATTTACATTGTGTTGTACTTTGTGAAAGTCCACCACAGTGACAAATGTGCAGTATTCCAAACATGGACGGCATTGTACCAATGTATGAACATTAAGAAGCTGTCAGGTCCTTTTGAATTAAGACGGAACGTTTAAAAACGGTTTTGTTAATGACTGTCGCAGTTCAAGGATCTTCCAAATTAATCGGCATGCAGATTTGTAATTAAAAAACTGCAAATAAAATCGTCGCAGTTCATGCTCCCCCATCCTGGGTTATTGAAGAAACACACAAAGTACAGTTCAACAGAAATTGGATGACTCGGGAATTACGTCGACGATCAAGAGAGAACTAAAGTGTTTAAACGTTTGAACATACACGTATCCTTTATGGAAAGAAGATACCACTTTAAAATTGGTTCAAAGAAGATTGACTAGGACAGATGGGAACAAAGGAAATGTCCCTCACAAGTTGCGACATGCATCTGTTTGATACCTCCTTCTCTGGCTGGAAAGAACGGTATTATCAAGAGCAAGATATTTTCGCAAAATATTAATGTAGTACCAGCGAATAATATCCGACGGGATCGATCTCTACGTGTCGGGGTTAACGCTTGGCAGAGTTCATTATGCGCTAGAACAAGGAGTCAGGGAAGGATCGAATACTGACTGTGGGTCGGTTGAAGAACGGGTACCTGGTCTCGGGTCTTGGTTGATGTGGAGAATTCATGGTATCCAGCTAGCAGGCGTTTCTTGAGATTCTGGTATAAGAGGATAAGTGGATTTTGATTCGCTACCCCAAGGGGTTAAGTCATGCCACGCCACGCCCACAGCTGTTTGATTTTACGCATGCGTTCTATGCATTTAGTTCCTGTTATCTGTTTATCGTTTCTGTCAATCTTCTTTGAACCATCGGTTGTCCAGTACAGCATGGGGATACGTCCTTTCCAGTCAAGGAGCATTGTATGTTCGAAGGTTTAAACAGCTAGCGACGCTGCCGGTAGCTGTGTTCTCTCTCTTTTTTACCACTGCGTATCCACGAGCCAGAGGTCATGCAATTTCTATGGAACTGTACACATTTCTTAGGAAATTTATTGTTTGATGTAATGAAGAAAATTGAATACTTCCCAAACTGAATTAATCTTGAATTTTAAAAGTAATGTTCCTAAACGGAAATGTACATATTTCAGAATGCACCAGGGGAATGGAGAACGGTATTTTGGATGGTCTGCGCATGTTGTATAATTTTCAGCATAGTGTATGTAGTTTTCGTATCAACTGAAAGAGCAGAATGGGACAAAGATGAAGGAGAAACATGATATAATTTTTTTAGTCGCATGTTATTTATTTATTTGTAAATAAATTTTTATAAACAAATAACTCTTACAAAAATTTGTTCAAATATTAGAGGGACAATACGTTACCAATGTCCAATGTCTTACCTGTAGAAGTCCATTCACCGTCTCTTTTGCGGTCGGATCAGAAACTCCGGAAGGAGGAGGAAATTGAGGGCCTACTAAAAGTTTCTTTACGCCCAATTTTACTAAGCCATCCGTTCGGTACCCACTCTGTTCTTTTGATATGTGGGTAAAAGGTAAATTTGGTGTCAAGGGCGATTCCCAAATATTTGACCGTTTTTGCTAAACGTTTTGTTATCACTACAGTCGTGCAAGGAGAAAATTGCCGGTGGGAATGCGTTAAACGAGAATGAGTTAGAGCTACGAGAAACAGAAACGCGGTACATACCTATCTCGGCTCTGTACAGTCCGTTCCTTAATACGCATACACTCTTTCCCTCGTTTAACTCTCGACGGAAACTCTAATGCACGTACTTTCTGATAGATTGTAGCTGATGTTATTTGCTGCCGATACACGAAGCAAGTGAGCTTCAGGCACATCCTATCACTTTGACGACACCTAACCCACTAGCAACCATATCCTTGGCCAACTGTACATTTGGCCAAGGATAATCTTGCACCAACCTCTCCAGCAACCTAAACCTACGCAAAAGCTTGCCACTAGATAAACTGATCAATGTCTACCAAGCAGAATCAGTGGGAATAATGCAAGTTCAAGTATTAAAAAATCGGCAAAGCGGTTCTACTCGCCCGAAGCAGTTGCAATCACCTCAGGGGTAGTACTGCTAGTAGTAGTGCTAATACAAAACTCTCTAAGATATCGCAAAACACAATGTCGCATCACTTAATTGGGTGCGAGGGCATGACAGACACGAGGAAACCGACGCAACTGCGGACTGGCTTCTGAACAAGCATGTTGGGGGTCAGAACCCGTACTTCCTGTGTCGCTAAATACGTTAAGTTCTAGGCTTTGCCGAGAAACCCTAGGACTCTTCACAAGAAGATGGGTTAACACTCAAAGCTGTCATCAGGCAAAGGCTGCTATAGCAATACCCTCGCTGAGGACAGCCAAATAATGTAAGCGGTTGTCCCGAAAGAACCTGCGACAAGTGGTTGGAATCTTAACACTGCACTTTCAAGAAGCACATGCACAGGATGGGACTGCTGAGGAATCCCAACTGTCGCGGATGTAGCACTGATGACGAGACAGCAGAACATGTGCTGTATCCCTGCCCTGCTCTTCCAAGAATAACAGAATCAATGTTAGAGGACTGGTCCGATATGGCCAGCAGCAGCAGGACTCCAATTGCGGATGTCCTCAAGTTCGTCCAAAGATTGGATGGCTTGAGTAATATCTGAATCGTGGGAGTAGTATAATGGGAGCCACTTATTCTGGCCGTGCCGTGCGTGTGAGATATTTCTTACCCCCTTCTCAAATCTACAATTCAGTTGGCTCAGAGAAGCGCAGTGGCCAAAGTGGTGGGGTGGACCGGCGCCGGCGCGCAGCGGCTCAAATTATAAGCCGACTTAGGTATCGCGTTTTTGTTCTTGGTCGTTCTAACCCCTTCTGGGTCAGCTGTGAGTATAACAAGAGCTAAGTTTATAGGAAGGTAGCGAATAACTTTTTCTGTTATTCTATAAAATAGGGAAAACCTCTGTACCTATCTTGATTGAAATAATCTTCTGAATAATATGTATTATTTATTAAAAGGGTTTACATGACTCCTATACTCTAAATATTACACTATATACACTACATCCAGCCTGTAATAATTACAAGGTGAAGTTTCTAGTTGCTAGCATAATGATCACGCCCCCTCAAAGGGCAGGAAAGCTGGCGGGGCGTCCGCCGCAGAAAGAAAAAGTGCCGGGGCCCGTCGAAAGCGAAGAAAACCACCAAGGTCGCCACCAAGAAACCAGAGGCTTCCAAACCGAAGAAGGCGAAGGCCGCTTCTCCCGGAAAAGCGTCCGGCAAACAAGGGGCCCCGAAAAAGAAGTGAGCTGTTGCTTCCCTACCCTCCCTCCAAACAACACGGGAGAAGATGCTACGCCTACGGCGCATGCCCGCGCCCGTGCGTTCCAGGACGTTAATAATAATCATGGACAGATACTTTCAGTTTCGTACTATAAGCTTTGTAGTGAAATATTAACATTTCAATGAAAAAAAGCAACGTTGCAAATGACAAACCAACAGCCCACCAAATAAAAACCCCACTTAGATAACTAAATGAGAAACTTATTTGGGAACTACCTTCTTCTGTAGAAAAATGCACATTTGTAGCGTCAGATAATATCTTACTCGGAAATCCACTTTCAACTATCCTTTTCATTGCTTTATTAAAAGTTTTCATAAAATAATGCCCTTTTCGCATAGCTACCGTTACTTCTAGAGCACTCAAAGTTTTATCATTTACAATCACGTCAATCATGTTCCGTTCAATGGGATACAAAGTTAAAGCACGTCGGACAAAAGGACAACTGCAATTGCGATGATAAGCAACGTCGATTAAATTTTTAGTAAGATTCCATTTTAAAGGGAACACGTATCTGTTTTCTAATTTATCTTTAGTGGTGTCTATAAAAGCAGTTTTGTCATTAACATTAACCATAACTATTTTAAGTTCAGATTTAGCCAATTCTTCTAAAGTGCTAATTGGAGGCTCATGACCAGTGTGTGTTAAGACGCTCATCAAGTTTGCTTGAAACGAAGTCATAATTTGGATGCAATAAAATAAATAAAAAAGGATAACCATACGAAGTGCTCCTGTTTTCGGCATTATATTTGTTGAGCCACAAAGAGAAATTTCTAAAATTGTTGTAAAACACCAAGAAAAATTTTTATAACATTTTAATTCCTTTGTGTGCTTAGCTATGATCCAACACGTGGTGAATGTTAAAATTAAAACTGCAATTATGGTTGCCCATAATTTTTCCTCAAAAACCGTTGCGATAACTTTTACTTTAGAAATCGTACGAGCTTTAGGAACAATCCAATTACTTTCATCTCCGTAAATAAGATCGCTTATGTCATAATTAACTGTCATCCATGTTGTGCGAGATAATGCAGGGGTTATTGTTATATCTTCATCGTGATTGTATATAGATTTCTTTAGATCCTCAGTTGTAACAAAGGAGACATTCATTTTTAGCATTGAACCTAACAAACTGATTATATTTGCGGTGATTCCAATGGTTGTGCCTGTTACTTTTAAATCCGTAGTGATTAAGTAATGTTCGGCTACTTTAAGTGTACATCCACTTAACTTTTTAAAAGTTTCATTAAAAGAAATATTAATATCCAGTTTGCAATCTTCAATAAAATTTGGCTCAACGTTATTACTGCACACTTGTGCTTGATTTGGAATAAACAATTTAGGAAACGGTGTTTTTTCGCCATGCACGACTAATATAACTCTTACAATATCAAAATTCCTAAGAACTTGCAACATTTGTTTTAAATCATCATCGCTAGATGTCACTATAAGATATTTTCCTCTTGGACTTTCACTTTCATGCCATATCCCGCTCGCGTTTAATTTTCTTAAAGTTCTTTCCAAAAACATCACACCTTCGGTATAAATTATATATTTATAATATTTTGCAAACATTTTTATTCTTTTATCAATCGTCATAACAATCCGCGGATTTTTAACTTCTGGAATAAAAATACTTTCAGGTTTTTCGAAAATAAAGTTTAGGGTATCATCAACTGGAAATAATTTTTTAATTAAATGGGGGATACAATTTTCTATACCATGTCTCGAAGGGGTTGTTTGAAAAAATGTACAGTGCACAGTAAAAGACTTCAAAAAAATTATAAGCACAAAAATATTCGTTTGTTTCATTTCTGAAACCGTAAAGCACATCAATGGTACAACTGTTCAAAACACATTAAACATAGAAAATGCGGAGCACTCAATGGGTGGTAAATAACTTTTGGGGTAAATACAGTAATCATTGGTTTATTTTCTGTGATTAAGGTTCGGCCGTAGGTACTTAGAATATTTATACAAAAAATGATCAAAGCTTAAAACGATTCAGATTAAATTCGAACGAAATGTTAATGTGTAAAAAGGTTCATAAAAACAAACGTTTATTGCTTAGGGTGCGGCTAGACTGGCGAGTTATCGCAGCAATTATCGCATGAGTGACTTTATGTGAGAAATTGCGTAAGCCAGGGGCGTCGTTAGGAAATATGCTTTGGGGGGGCGCAACTATTATGGAATCCAAGAACTCGCCCTGTCGCAAACAGCTAAAATTACTATATAGCCTAGCCCTTGCTTCTTGTTTATGGCGATTGACAGCAATAAAACTCGGTAGGATCCCGATGGACAATGTGTTGGGAAATTTCCGGTTAAAATTTGATTTTAATTCAATTATTTAGCAGGGGATTGGGGGGGCGCAGAACAGCATTGAGGGGCGCGCCCCCCCCCCCAAAATGGTCTAGCGACGCCACTGGCGTAAGCCTTCAAATAGCTTGGCAACAACGTGCGCGAGTTTACTTGCCAGCAAGGTCTCAACATGCAGATCCCTGGGATTAAAGGAAAATGAGAAGAGAATCCTGGACATCTTCCAAAGAAAGATGTTAAGAGGATCAGTATAATGACGAAAAAGGAAGACCAGGAGCTAAAATAGTTTCCTGAAGATAGCATCCCTCTATAAAGATATAGCGACTAATTAGAATAATTGGGGCAAGTCATGGTCAGAATGGAGAGGGATCTAGTACCAAAAAGGGAAGGTATACGGGACGAGGAGAAAGATGTGAAAGGTGGCCTAAAAGAGTTGGAAGTGAGAAGGTGGAAAAGTGGGAAAATTCTAGACAATAGAGGTTGAAAGACAGTCTCCAAACAGGCCAAGACGATATATGCATCGTACAGTTGACAATGATGCCAACTTTAAAATAGCCAACTTCACGCTCTTGTTGCACAATGTTTTCTCCAGTGGCGGCTCGTGGGTAACAACAAGTGATAAGTTTTAGAAACAAAATTCATTCGCCTTTGCTTTTGGCCCACAAAATGTTCCATAACTAACTCATTAAAGTTATTGGTATTTTGTGAGTTATTTTTCGATGGAGCACACACCTAATCTGTCTTCTATCTTGTTTTATCGTATTTCTTGTAAATACCAGTCACTCGTACGAGAGTCCATTAACAGGCATGAGAAACAAAAAAAATTTGCAATATTACACCCGCACAACCACGGCGCGACTTCATACATTTTTTTTATTAAATTTCCTAACGTAAGACTTTCCCTGTTTAACGTTCGTTTGTTCAATAATTAATTCGGGTCGCGGTGGATAAATTTCCTTAATTTCTAATTTATTTTCAAATTTCAATGTTTTTTGTATTTTAAGGGACAAAATATGTGCGACCGAATTCATTTTAACTAAGATTTTAATGTTGATGTTTTCGTGACGAGCAAACGAAATCAAACTATTTTGTACATAACCCGCAAATTCCATCTGGACGTGAGTAAATCTCTGCTGCCCCGTCTGTAAGGCGATATTTCGGCCCGTAGAATGTAAAGGGGATAATTAAGTTAAATTTATTTATTTGTTTTGTCGATTTGTAAAGGAAACAGTATCCTTTTGCATTTGAAGAATCGCAAAAAGGGCGAAGGCTTATGTGGTCTCCCAGAGTTTTATTGGGCGTATAAAAAACATTGGTCAGTGTGTTTGCTACTGTCGCGGTCGTTTCAAAACGTAGTTTCTCCAAGAATTATTTTTATTTATTTATTAAAACAATTTTTGGTCACAAATGGCAGGGAGGGCGTCCCCCACAGGGCCTCCCCCTGAAAGAATGTGAAAATAACCCCGAGGATAAAAAAATATGCCTCCAAATCAAATTTGGTTTGATTCATATTTAATCTTTATTTAATAACCGAGTAAACAGTAATCAAGAAAATTGTAGGTATATGGTGTATTTGTGTTAGTTAGGATTAGTAATAATTTATCATTTATGAAACAATGAAATGGATAAGATAATTTCATTTGTACATTTAAAAAAATTATAAAATAACTTTCCACGGCGAGGAATCGAACCCCAGCCTTCTGCCTACCAGGCGGGGATACTTACCACCTAAGCACGCGTTTAGGGTATGGCATGGTAACGAGTAATCAAAAAGTTTTCCAAACAGAGTTGGCTCTGTATTTTGACTTTGAAAAGTTGGATGAAGCTGGCCATGATTTCACAGCCTATACAAGCCTTATAAAAAGTATCGGAGTAGGCTAGAAAGTAATTTCCGTTGACAATTATAAAATTTCATCCTGACATATTAATCTAAATTCCAGATCAACGCAGACGACACTAAATTCAGTCGTGATTCTGTCATACTTCTATAAAAAAAAAAAGATGATACCTAGTGTAATATGGTTGTAAGCGTTTTGTCATGTATTTACGGAAGTTAGTAGTTTGTTAGATGCGCAAATATATTTGTAACTCCTTATAAGTATGTTTTCAGAATTTGTTATACCACAACGATACATTTTATGTTTTATGACTTTTGTTGGCGTTATGGTAGCATACAGTGTAAGGGTTTGTCTTCATATGGCAATTACCAGGATGGTAAATGTGGAAAAGCCAAACAAGCACACTGTTTGTCCTGGTAGCAAAGCACCTGATAAAATCCAAACGGTATGTCTTTGCGATAGGTTGAGGATTATAATTTATAACATTCCACCGTTTGTACTATATTTCGTCATCAATTATTTTTTACCCTCTAAAAATAGCATGCCTTGCTTAATTGGACAGAAACGCAGCAAGGGATAGTATTAGCAGGTTTCTTCCCCGGATATGTATTAACACACGTACCTGGCGGTATGCTAGCCGACATATTTGGAGGAAAACACGTACTGGCTAGTGGTATAGCACTAGGAGCGTTATTTAGTATGCTAACACCTGTTGCTGTTAAGTATGGAGGCTGGTGGGCTCTTACGATTACACGTTTCTTTATAGGAATTGTTCAGGTAGGTCATTTTCTAGTCGACTAAAACCTCGCCACCTTACGCTTATACAACCCCTTTGACGAGTTGCAGTAAGCTGCGACAGGTTTCTTTTTGCCCACCTACCGCTGTTTGCGACTTTTGACCACCAGGTAACAGGAAGACGCGTGTCGCTTTAAAGTCACTGTATAGCCCTCGCCGTTGCTCGCGAAGTTGCTCGCGAAGACCATACAGTGACTTTATGTCGCTTCCCTTATGTTCGTTTTCTCGGATTAGAAGAGAGGAATAACTTTCATTTCGTGTAAAAACGATTTTTGATACAGGGTCCGCTTTTTCCAAGCATGGCAACACTGTTAGCGAAATGGATACCACCACGAGAACGTGGGACATTAGTATCATTGGTTACAACAGGTGCACAAGTCGGAACTATAGCAGGCAATTTAATTTCAGGATTTTTAATAGATTACGGTGGGTGGGAATTTGTATTTTATTTTTGGGGTAGTCTGTCTTTGATATGGTACATATTTTTTTTCTTTTTGTGTTATTCCGTTCCATCCCAACATCCTTTTATTACCGAAGAAGAAACAAGAATGTTGGAAACTGAAATAGGTGAGTCCGTAGAAATTTATTTTAGATTGCCATTTGAGGAAGGTTGCAATTATTTAACAGGCGTTCAAGAAAAGTTAAAAATACCATGGATCAAAATTTTAATCCATCCACCAATTTGGGCTCTAGTATTAGCTGAGATAGGACATGATTGGATGTTCTTTCTTGCCGTTGTAGAACTACCCTCGTACGTGGCAAATGTACTAAGACTTAACTCAAAAGAGAATGGAATATTAAACTCGGTACCCTATATAGCATTAACGATCTGCAGTACTATTTGTGGGGTAATTTCTGATATTCTTATTAACACAAATAGATTATCTGTAATTACGGCAAGAAAAATATTCACCAGTATTGGTAAGATGTAGTAAACTCCTATACAATAATTATTGTTCTGTTCTGTTCCATAGGTACTACATGTCCTGCAATTTGTGGGGTTTTGTTATCTTTTATGGGCTGCCATGGTATCCTTGTTGGTGTTATGTTTGTACTGTGTATGGTGTCGATGGGACCTTTTTATGCCGGAATGAGAGTTAATTGTCTTGATATTACCAAAAATTTCGCCGGAGTGGTTATGGGCATCGTGAATGGTATGGGATCACTAGCATTTATTCCAATACCTTGTATTATATCATACAGTACTAAGCGTGTAAGTAATCTGTCTCCTTGTGCTCCGATCTTCGAACATAGGTACCCCGATCCTTGATTGGAAAGAGTATATTCCCTATGTTGCAGTGCACAATCGATGGTTCAAAGGATAAACAGGAACTAAATGCACGGTGCGCATGCGTGAAGCATACAGCTGTGGGCGTGGCATTCTAGACGTCATCACTTGGCATGCGCAGAAAATACTAGTTCCTATTTTGTCTGTCCTTGTCAATCATATTTGATCCATTTTCAAAGGAATATGCTCTTTCCATCGAAGATTCCTATACTGTAATGTAAATTACAAACATAAACCGAAGAAATAATTATTCAGGAAGGGCATCTATAATTCTAATTCTAAGAACAAAACAAGTTCAACAATGTTTTTCCCAATAAAATAAAATATAATAGTAAACGTATACCTACCTAAAATATTTTTCCTTGTCCTGTATAGTATACAATAGAAGAATGGCGACTTGTTTTTTTGGGACTCCTGATTGCATGTATAATTGTTAATATTGGATATGTTATATGGGCTTCTGGTGATAGAGCAGAATGGGATATCGATCCTTCATTGGCATAACAGCATTATTTCTGTGCTATACGTAGATATTCGGGATATTAGGGAAACAAAGTGGAAATCAATAAATGAGACCTTCGTCTAATCGACACAAACGGGATAAGAGACAGAAGAACAAGGAGAAAAATATTTTAAATTTACATTACATTTTTTTTAATATTTACAAGTGATTTCTCTGAAAGCATCGAAACAAAAATAGATTTAGAGCAATTTATACATTTAAGTAAAAGTTCATGGTGTACCTACCTACCGCAAAATATTTCTTTATAAAAGTGTGTACCTAATAAAGACTAGGTAATATGAATTCGAAGTGATAATAGTTTTTTAGCATTTAATTGTAAATAAAATATCGTAGTTTTACCATTGAAGGTGTTGGGGCGGAATTGTGGTAGAGAGGGGAACAAATGCGGGATACCTACGTAATGTGGAGAGAGAAACTTCTGCAAACCGTCAAAACCGTAGCAACTAAACTAAACTATACAAAAATCTATTGTAGATCTTATAGTCCAGGAACTAGCGGTATATTTTAAGACTAATTTCTATCAAGCTGAAATTTTTTTTATGAGCTGGTATGGTTATGTCTGCCAAATGTAGGTGGTCGGCAAAATAGGACCGCGGGACATAGAGCGCTAAGAAAAAAAATTGGCCAACTAACCAATCCAGGACGTCAGAGAGTGCTTCTGTCCCGCTCAAATTGTTGGACAAGGTGATTTTTGTGTTTGTTAAATTAGTATATAGTTATTAAAAAAAAAATCAGGTTGATGGTAATAAGTCAAATGTCTTAAAAACAATACGAACCCCAAACGGCAGACACTGATTCAGTTCCGACTCTTATGTCGGACAGTTAATTTTTTGTTGTCGGAATGTCTTAAATAACGAGCAAAATAGGAATTAGCTTGATTGAAGTTTGTAAATTTCATCAAAAAATAATTAAAAACAAAAAAATTCTGGGCGCTTTATGTCCCGCGGTCCTATTTTGCCGACCACCTACATTTGGCAGACATAACCATACCAGCTCATAAAAAAAAATTCAACTTGATAGAAATTAGTCTTAAAATATACCGCTAGCTCCTGGACTATTATTAACAAAACTCTTATAAAAATAAACAAATAACTACAAGCCTCCAGATTCAGTATTTTTTTTATTTTCTTTTTTACTTTAACTACAGTTGGCAAGTTTTCTTTGAGTATTTGATAACTCTTGTTATAAAAAATTGTTATCGATAAATAACATGTTGAAATTCATTTTTCAGCTTAAATAATAGTTCTTAGATTATTTTATACAATTACTACAAACACACGTGGGTACAGTCCGCATGTTGAAAGAAGTCGTCGGGTCCGCCTGCGCAATCGTTCGTATTTTGTGGAGGAGTTA
Source organism: Hemicrepidius hirtus (assembly GCA_963082805.1). Lineage (NCBI taxonomy): Eukaryota > Metazoa > Arthropoda > Insecta > Coleoptera > Elateridae > Hemicrepidius > Hemicrepidius hirtus. Next base: position 35,405,603 of record OY720161.1, on the reverse strand, counting down.
CTGCAGCAAGTTGAAGCATGGCCAGCTTCATTCTCGGAGTTGACCGAAGGTGAAGTCAGTAGCGTAGCAGTGCTGCTGCGCGTGTACAATGTTCAAACTTCCCAAACGTTTGCTCGGCCTGCGCGAGCCGAGACTTTTTTCAACGTGACGACTATATCCTTACAAAACTATTTATGGAGAACTTGTTTCACCTTCATTTTCTATACATTTTGCGTTTACGTCTTCTTCCTGGTATATTAATGAGCGGTCAGTTGTTGTTATATGTATGTACCTTAAAAAAATATTAAAACAATAATAGTTACCTATTTAAAAGTAACAATGAAAGGAAAGAGGTAAGCGAGGCGTTTTACCGTAGTAAACATATTTAGAGAATAAAAATTCTACTTACGTAAATATGGCTAGAACAACGACTTGAGAGGCTATGGTGACATAAAATATTGCCTCAGGATGTGTATGAATAGTTCTTATGTACACCTGATTATAAATAGTTGCGGATATTATAGGCACTGCATTGTCTGCAACCGCTAATATTGAAAAGGCTTTACCTATAAATGTATAAAAGATCAGATAATAAACTACTTTTTGTCATTTAATAAAGTTAGGTACCTCTTTCTACGGCTGGTACCAAATTCGATACCATAGATCGTATTATTGGAGCTACCACTGGTCCTAAAGATGCAAAAGCACCACCTAACAAAAAGAATTAAAAGTAAAATAAACGCCGTTGCTAGGTCCACGGCAGACGTGGATATAATTCTGACACAAAATCCACGGTATTACGTCATTGTCAAGGGGTGACGTCATTGTCAAGGGGTGACGTCATTAATTCGGTGACGCGAATACCAGCCGAACATGCGCAGTAGGTCGAGAGGAGAGCCTGCTCGTCGCCGAGTCGGCCAATTAAACGTCACCCCATGACAATGAGATAATACCGTGGATTTTGTGTCAGAACACGTCTGCCGTGGAGTAAAATAAATAAATCAAGGGAAACTGCCAACCTGGGATACAAACTTACCTAAATAGATTAACCATCCAACATCTGCAAGAGCATAAAATACTCTAGCGGTACAATGTGCTATGGCCCCTAAAATAGCAATAATTGTATCCCTCCAACCTAATAATTTGCTCATAAAGGGTATTGCAGTTAACAAAACAACATCCTGTATAGCAGATTGATAAGTACGGAATGTACTGACTTGATCAAACACCCAATTCAACTTTAACTGTAGATAAAGATAACTCATTTGTCTTTCATCTCTTTGGAATGTATAATTTGCCATAGCTAAGATTAGCAAAAGCAAATAAAGTCTGTGATTAAAAAGTCTTTTTTTGAAAACTGTTTTTAACGTCTCGACCACGTGTTTGTAATCAAAGAAATCTGTAACAATATTTTTGGCTTCGCTTAAAGGCCTTTGTTTTTCGTTTGTTCGCCATTTTAATCGAACTAATGAATAAATAATTGACAATGCTAAAAGGCTCGCGTTTATTGCGAACATTATCGTGAAGGATCCATTTGTTACATCACTGAATAAAAATTTACCTGAAATGTTAACTCGGAATTAAATCATTTTTCAAAATAACTTCTTTAAGGGCAATGTTAAAGTTTTATGTACTTGGAGGTCTGTACGTACTAAGCTATGGGTAAATAAATTGTGAAAATAAATAAATATATTCTGAAAAATAAAATATATTCAGGAAGAATAAATATATTCAGAAAAAAAATTATATTAGTGAAAATATATATATTACGAAAAATTATTTAATATATTTAAGTTGACCTTTGCTGCTTCGCCGATAGAGGGCAGAATAAACTGGCTTGTATCTCGGATTTGCGCTTTACAGTAGTCCAGTGGTGTGCTGTTTCTGCGATCAGCTTCCTTATATACTATTAAATAATATTGCGTAATATAATGGCGACGTGTTAATAAGTTAAGTGTTTGGTATTGAGTTTCTTTAATTAATATTAATTAAAAAGTTTTTAATAATTTAATAGTATGTAAAGGAGCAGATCGCAGAAACAACACACCACTAGTCCACTGTAAAGCGCAAATCCGAAATACAAACCAGTTTATTCCGCCCTCTATCGGGGAAGCAGCAAATGCTAACTCAAATATATTTGCAACTTGAATATAAATAATTTTTCGTAATATATTTATTTTTGCAAATATATATGTTTTTCTGAATATATTTATTTTTCATGAGTAGGTATATTTTATTTTTCAGAATATATTTATATCTTATGAATATTTTTTTATTTTTCTAAATATATTTATTTTTTCTGAATATATTTATTTTAAATCGCAAATATATTTAAATTAAAATATACATATTGAAGAGAAAATAAATATTTTTATAAATTAGTTTTGTCTTAAACGGCGCCCCATAGATTGAAGCCCAAATAGGTATAAACCATTAACTACTAATGGGATACGTCGTTATACATTTCAGTTGTATGACCTTAAAGTACATAAAAATTTGCAATTTTACCAAACTTACCCAGAGCTATTCCAGTAGGCATGGTGGCAAGATAACACACTTCTAATATAGTAACGCGTAAAGTCCTACTTTCCGGAGCTGTAACATCTGATAAATATGTAAAAGCAGCAGCAAATATTGCTACGTCCGCTCCAGTAATAGTCATTGGTAATGTCGCTGTATATATTATATACTCTACAGGCCACGTATCTTGCAAAGTATTAACAATTACCATTGAAGAATAATAAAGTTTTCCTATTAACCCTATAATTAGTGGAAGTTTTCTTCCTCGTTTATCAGACCAAGCTCCCATAAAAAATGCCAGAATTATTTGACCGGCATGACCACCAATATCATTCCATTGATGAAATTGTGATACAGTTACCTTAAGAAAAGTTTTACCGTTACCTTATAATTCCCGACGTTATTTTATAATTTTTACCTGCACTTGTTTATTGTACTCTTTATTCTCATCAGCAGTTATGTTATCACATATCGATGCATTAAAATTGTGATTAACCCTACATGCTTTGTCTACAAAAAATGCCTGTTCTACAATAGAAGTTGTCATAAAAGCCATCATGTAGAGGACCATAGTAGGTTCTACAGTTATTAGGGTAATACCCTTTTTTAGTTGAATCAGCCATTGTTTTATGTCCATCTGAAACAAAATGTGGTAAAGCAATGACAAAAATAGTCAATTAGGTACTCTAAACAAAAAAAATTCCGTTAAAATCTGTATATCCGGTAGTGCATCAAAGTTGTCATGCTCTAGCACGGCTAGCTTCATTCTCTTACTCTTACGAGATGGCCGTTCCGATTTCGATTTTGACAAGACTGTCGTTAATGAAGTTGGCCGTGGACAACACCTCTATGTGGTGCCCTCTCAGGGTGTATACGAAACTACTATGTATTATAAATCTGAAATAATTGTTGCTGATTATTATCGAATAGATGGCACCACAGAGAGGACCTGTCAAAATCAAAATCGGAGTCAGTAACAATGTTTTCAGATTTAAAATGATTAGTTAGTAGTAGTTCCATATGCACACCGAGAGGGCACCACAGAGACGGCCTGGTAGATACAGTTGGCCTCGGACCTAGAACGGCCATATAGCTAGTAAGCGTTAAGAGAATGAAGCTAGCCATATTTATAACAATAACAAGGCTTTAAAATGGGTCTACCGCTTGTATATAGGTTTCTATACGCTGCGACTCGACTGCGACTGCGTGAGGTATCAACTAATTACAGAAAGACTTCGGATTAAAAAATTAAAAACCACGAATGTTGATTGGTTATTTATTTTATTTATTTATTATTTATTTATTTATTTATTTATTTATTTATTTATATTATTTATTTTTATTGGATATCTTCAGGGTCACAGCAAGTCACAGGGTGACAATCGAGTTGGCGTTACGGTCATTATGATAATTAGCGTTATAACTTATGATCACAGTTTGCACTATGAACAGTTGGCGTTATGATAAAACAAACCCATCTCAATTCTACCGGCAACGACAACAGCGATACAATATACACTATCGAACCATTTAAACTAACCTTACTTTCCATTGCGTAACAAGCACATTATGTTATTACACAAAACGAATAAAAAGTGAAACAATAATTCCTAAATCGTAACAACAATCATATTCAACCTACTCTAAATAATAAAATTAAACGCCTCCACAAAACGTTGAATTATAAAACTGTTTCAAAGGAAAATATATCTAAAAGCGCGGCAAAAAGATAAAAGATGCACATTGCAGATAATAAAAAAAAGCAAACGTACCTACGTCACCTTTTGTTTTGAAATTGATTTTTTGCTCTTCCGATTATTTTCACTGATTACGCTTGAACAGTTTGTTAGTCAATATAGTTTGTTCCCGTTATTATAAATTGCTCTAGGAACTGGTTTTATGTAACATTACCTAATGTATGCGGCTAATGATAAACGGTTAGGTTGATCTTGATTTATGATTATCGTAAACATTTTAAATTGATACGATCTTCAAACAACGCTCGCGATCTACCGATCTGGGTTTAAACCCCATCAATTTCATCTTTAAATTGAACAAAATTCAGGAGATAGGTTTGAAAAAAAAACAAAAAAAGGAATAAGACGATAGAGGAAATGAAAAGATTAGAAAGAGATGAATACAGGACCTGGAGGAGCCCACATCGGATGCCTGAAAGGGAAATGGGAATAGAGAAGAAGAATGCCCTGTATAATAGGGTTCTGGAATGTGGAAGCTGTACGCTAAGAATTCAGATTATTCCAAGAAATTTAGAACGAACCGAGCGCGCACAAAAGATCGAAACAAAATAATTCGAACAAAAAATGGTTACATTCGCCGCATCCGTTGTTGTTCGTCCTATTTCCAATCGGTGTAGGAATGCTAATGGATAATGTACATTTATGGAATGTTAATACACGCAAACAACAGTTGGAAGATTTTCAGAAGAGATTACTAAACTAAACTAACAAAGAGACACAGGCGAGCCTTCATAACCTGAGACAAAGTCGAAGACGGAACTTGGAAACTCGAGGATGGAGAAGTGGTAGTCCAGTCTCCAGCAAAAGAATCTTGCTGTGGAGTATACCATCGCTAAAGGCTCCATAGAAATTATATGACCACTAGAAACAATTAACACAAGCACTCGTTAGCTAACGGTTATCCCTGACGACTCTCGTATCTCCGTAAACGCGGTCTGGTTCACGATCAAGCAGAAAAATCGTTTAAACCCCGAAAATCGTTTGTTAACGACTCATTAGGTCTTACAAAATAGCTTACAGTGGAAGATGCCTATAGCAATATACTCAAAAAAGAAAAACAGAACAAATATGGAGAGGCAAGAAGAATCTATTACCAAGAGGATAGAAAACAAAGCCTTAGATAGTACGGACATGTTTAAAGGATGAATGGAGAAAGGTGGCTCTTTGAACAACACGCGGGAAAAGGAAAAGAACGACCAGCAGTTCAATATACAGCCCATAGGGTTCGGCCATCACGTGGTCTACCCCTATGGGTAAACAACTACACGCTCATGGCTTGTCGTAAGGACCACAGAGAGGACCTGCCGAAATCAAAATTGGAACGGCCATATAGCTCGAAAGACTTAGGAGAATGAAGATGGCCATGATACGGGAAAAGGTCATAGAAGAAGAAGATATGATTGCAACTGTTTAGATTAGACGCTTTTAGCTGGATCTGCCCCATTGTAAGATCTTTGATTTCACCTTCAAATAAAATTTAGTTTTGTATGTAACGATGCCCAATTATAACAGTTCTGCAGGGCCACGTTTTTACGCGCAAGAAAATATTTTTAAAAAGTAAAAAAGTTGCTTTAATACTAGAATTTATTTTTCCGAACACGATGACCGTTGTGATCAATTCCCGAATTTTTTATGCACTACACTTATTTGCGGTTGGTCTGATACACCCGGTATATCATATAATATTATGTTTTACCCATAGAAGCATTGTAACAACGATATAATAATAAAATATATAAAAAAAATTTAAAACAATGTACTCACCATTATAATAATAATAATTAGTCGATATAAAATTCTAATCAAATCATTTTAATTTTCCCTGAAATGACCGTTCAAGCTTATCGAATCTTGGATATTGAGTTAAAAGGTATAGCTACTACAATCGGCGTTATCTTAATTAGTTTGTAGACTTAACAAACTCCGATTAAAGTCATTGTTATGCAGCTATCTAGATACATTACACGTGTATTAAACAATTGTTTAAATAATCAAAGCTCAGCTGGAAACGTATGGGAGTCGCTGTCTGTGCATATGGTGCCGAGGTTAGGTGTTCTGAGCAGGTAATGTAATATATTAGATAGCGGGACCGAGTTGTACCAAACGAGGACGAATCGTCTGGTGGCGAATTATTTTCAGGGGTGAATCGTCCAGAGGCGAATTGTCGTAGAAGCATGTTATTAATACCGGAGTTCACATGAGTGCATTAGCGCACGAGTTCACATCTAACTAAATTTTCTTAGCAGACTCACTCTCCTATAGTAGAGAGTGAAGATAAATGGGCCAATACGCGTTAAGGCAGAACAGGCCTAAAACTAAGAGGCCTATATCTTGATTTTATGTATAATTTTCTATTCGCAAACTTAAACACGTGGATTATTTCAAAATTTCGAGGTCAAATGAGTAATTGTTATTACAACTGTTTTTAAAATTATTTCATCCACTTCTAGCTAATGGCCAGTTTCATTCTCCTAACTCTTACGAGTTATGGCCGTTCCGATTTTGATTTTGACAGATTTTCTCTGTGGCGGCATCTATTGGATAATAATCCACAACAATTTCTTCAGATTTAAGATACATAGTAAGTAGTTTCATATAATGCCCCGAGAGGGCACCACAGAAAGGACATGTCAAGGCCAACTGTATCTATGCGAAGACGAAGTCGCATAGATACAGTTGGCCTTGGACATGTCAAAATCAAAATTGGAAAGGCCCATGAAAGGCCCTATAACTCTTAAGAGTAGAATGAAACTGGCCCTGAACAAACATACAAACTGCAAATTTTCCCTTCAGTATTTAAAGACTGATAAGGCACTGATAATAGGGAAGTAGCACCTGTGGTATACAATGTTTATTGTCATTTCATTTGTTTTGAATAGATAACCTAACAATAGACACTTTATATGATAAGTGGGCTGGATGAACTCTTTATATTGTTACCTATGGTTACTAAAATAAACAATTGGTTTTCCGTCTGTCAGTGATAGATCAAAGCAGATGACGGGTTTGTCCTATATAGGTGTAAAGGTGGCTACCTTTAATGTTGTTTGTTACTATAGTAAATGTTTGACAAGATATAAATATTTGTATTTTGAATTAATATCTGTTAATATTAATATTTAATTACTTATTGTTTATTAACGTGTAATTTAATTCTCTTGTAAAGAATAAAATCACGTAAGTTGAAGAAACTAATTTACAAATTAAATTACAATAAACAAGTAAGTAAGATGGTCCAGTTTTTCGTGCAAGTGGTGAAGAAAACTGAGAAGGAATGTGTGATTCAATGTATTTCTACAGATAAAACAACATGGTACTTTATTCCCGAAGAGTCCAATAATATATCATTTCACAAACATTTAGTAAGTAGAAAACCAATTTACAATGCTACATTAGCAATTAAGAACATAAATGGTTATCGAACTGTAGCAATTAAATTAGATGATGATATTCGGAAGGAATATTTTGATGAGGATGGAAATGTTTGTTTTCAAGAATACCCGTTAGAAGAGTGTGTTCCTACATCGAATTTTAAAACTATTGAACCTATAAAAATAGAGCTAGAAGAGAGAATTAAACAGCTAGAGCAACAATTAAAGTTAAATTCAAATCAAGATGTCAATAAACTACACCATATTGAAAAAAATTTTGTTTTAAACAAATTTGAAAAAAAACATGACCCTACAGATTGGTTAAAAATTTTTGAAAGTGAATGTGCACGGTTGCAGATTCAATCCGATAATTTGAAAATTCAGGGGTTACGTTTCTTTGTTTCGGGTTCAACAAAAGACTGGTATGAGGCTAATCTTAAAAAAATTGGACTAACAGGTTCATGGGATAGTTGGAAATACTCTTTTCTGAATGTTTTTGTTGATAAAGGTTGGTCTAATGTTAGAAAAGCTTTTAGTTACAAATACTTGAGTGGATCCTTAATTGATTACGCACTTGCTAAAGAAAAATTATGTTTAGAGGTGGAATCAGAAAGTACCGAGGTTTCTCGGATTAATCAAATAGTTTTTGGATTGCCAAGTGAGGCTCAACAAGAACTTGACAGAGAAGAACTAACTACTCTTGACAAATTGTATACAGCAATACGTAAATTGGAAGATACATTTTTAAAAAAGAAAAAGGAGAGGCCTTCAATTACAAACTTCAATAATCAGAGTAGTTTTAATTTAAATAAAAAAATTGAAACTCAAAATAATGAAATAAAACGAAAACCATGTCCAAACTGTGTCGCCCTTGGTTATCCAAATCGATTTCATAAAGAAATAGATTGTCGCAATCATAATAAGACTGTGCAAGAAAAAATGAAACCAAATATAAAAAAACAAGAATCAAACTTTACTGAATTAGAAATAATGAATATTAACCTTGACACTGAAGATTTAAACTAAAAACCCGGGCGAAAGATGATCCACTGATAAAATTAAATGTATTAATAAATGACAAGATAAATGTAAATGCTCTTTATGATTGTGGTTCAAATGTAACCCTTATTAATAAACGAATTGCTGAATTGCTGAAGTTGAAATTAATAAAAGATAAGAGTATTTTAAAAACAATCAGCGGATCAAATTTCACGTCAGCCCGGGCCTTGATTAAACTTAGAATTGGACAGATTACTGACTTTATAACGACCTATGTGGTTAAAAATGATAATTTCTCCTATGATCTTTTACTTGGTGTTGATGCTATTAAGACTTTTAAGTTGATACAAGATGAAAACTTGAAAATTTATCAACGAATTAATAATCACAGCATATTAGATCTAAAGGAAGATCGATCTATTTGTGATCAGATGATTTTAACTTCAGATGATGATACTGAAGTAAATTTAAATGAAAATTTAAATATAAATGAATTCACAGCTAAATTAGATCACATTGAGAATGATGATAAAAAAAGAATTATTTTACAATTAATTGACAAGTACAAACACATGTTTGCTAAAGACAAATTTGATATAGGTAAAGTTCGATCAAAAGAAGCAGAGATTAAATTAATAAGAAATGAATATGTTACTTCTCGCCCATATAAATGTACAATTCCAGATGATACTGAAATAAGAAATCAAATAAAGAATTTATTACAAGTGGGTATAATTGAAGAATCTGATTCACCTTTTGCTTCTCCTGTGACATTAGCCTACAAGAAAGATGATGGAAAGAAGTCTAGACTGTGTATAGATTTCAGAAAATTAAACAAATTAGTTGTCCCAGAATGTTTTCCTTTTCCTACAATTCAAGATGTGATTGAGAAAGTTTCTAACTGTGAGTATTTCACAGTTTTAGATATTAACTCGGCTTTCTGGTGCATTTCATTAAAGTTAGTGTTAGAGGATAGAGAAAAAACATCTTTTGTTACAAAATATGGGAAATTCATGTTCAGGGTGCTACCATTTGGATTAAAGAATGCTCCAGCAACTTTTCAAAGAATACTATCAAATATAATTAGAAGAAATAATATAGATGACTTTTGTATAAATTATATAGACGATATTTTAATTTTCTCTAAATCCTGGGACGAACATGTTGAACATATTAAGAAATTTTTGGAAGTGACAAATTCCGAAGGTTTAAAATTGAAACTATCTAAATGTATGTTTGCTGCAAAATCTGTAAAGTATCTGGGACATACAATTTCTAAAAATAAAGTTTCACCAGCTCAAGAGAATTTAGTCTCTATTCAGCATCTTCAGAGTCCTTCCGATAAGTCTGGTGTACGCAGTGTTTTGGGTTCCATTAACTTTTACTTAAAATATATAGAAAATAGTTCCCAGAAACTCGAACCACTTCACCAATTACTAAGGAAGGATGTTAAATTTCAATGGACTGATGAATGTGAACAAGCTTTCACAATGGTCAAAGATTATTTATGTTCTAAACCTATTCTAGCTATATATGATTTTAATAAGCCAGTTTTTATAGAAACCGATGCTAGTTATAAAGGTCTTGGTCCCACACTCAAACAACCACAAGAAGACGGAATACTACACCCTGTTGCATATTTTTCAAGAAAACTTTCAAATCCGGAGAAACGTTATGATATCATACATTTAGAATGTAAAGCAATTAAGGAGGCAATAAAGTTTTGGCAATATTACCTTATTGGACGTCAGTTTACAGTTTGTAGTGATCACAAACCGTTAGAGAATCTAAAAACAAAGGCTAGAACAGATGAAATACTCGGAGATTTAATTCTATACTTATCTCAGTTTAATTTTAATATAATATACAAAAAGGGAAAGGACAACATACTTGCAGATCTATTATCTAGAAATCCGGTCCTTGAATATTTTGAAAATGAAGATGTAATCACAGTAATTAATTTAATCGAGTTACCAGCGATATTGGATGATCAATCCAAACATATGTCTGAAATGAAAGCAGAAAAAAATATTGAATTTAAACAGGGACTAATATTGAAGAGATTAAAAGAAAAATCAAGAATTTTTGTTTCTCCGACATTTGGGAAAGATATTATCGAGCTTGTTCATCAACATTATGGACATATAGGTCCAGCACAAATGCTCGCAACAATAAGACCACACTATTATTTTAAAGGACTTGATAAAGCTGTAGAAACCTTCTGTAAAAATTGTAAGGTATGTATAGAAAACAAAACTCGACGTATTCGTGCTATAGGGCTGCTCTCACAATTTGGTCCGGCCGAACGCCCGTTTCAGATCATGTCACTTGATAGTGTTGGTGGTTTCGGAGGAAATCGATCCTCCAAACGATACATGCATATTCTAGTTGATCATTTTACTAGATATGTTTGGATATCAACAACAAAGGGTCAGAATGCCCAAGATTTTATAAACCTAATAAATCCAATTTCAAAGAAACATAATATTTCGATTTTATTAGCAGACCAATATACAGGAATTAATTCTACTTGTTTTAAAAATTATTTAGATAAAAATGGAATTCAGATTGTTTTTACATGCATCGATCATCCAGAATCAAATGGTCTTAACGAACGACTGAATCAAACACTTGTAAATCGCCTTAGATGCAAAATAAACAGTGATAACAATACTAGAGCCTGGTCAATGTTAGCACAAGAATGTGTAACTGAGTATAACGATACCATTCATAGTTCAACACAATTTGAACCATCATATTTATTATTTGGGAAAAAACCTACAATTTCACCTCTTCAGGAAAATTATCAGCAAATTCTTGAAGTAGACAGAAAAAAAGCATTTCAAAATTCGATAAAATCTTTTAAAATAAATAAAAAACGATTGGATAAGAATCGACAACAGTACAACTTCAATGTTGATGATATGGTCTATATTGAAAATGGCAGTAAACTAAATAGAAATAAGTTAGATCCAGTTCGAGTGGGACCATTTCCTATCGTTCGACAAATTTCTCCATCATTTTATGAAGTTGCAAGCGGAAAGAAAAAGAAAATTTCAAATTTTTTCCACTCAAGCAAACTTGTTCCTTTTTCCCACGCATAAAGCGTCCTCAAAGGGGGAGGTGTAAAGGTGGCTACCTTTAATGTTGTTTGTTACTATAGTAAATGTTTGACAAGATATAAATATTTGTATTTTGAATTAATATCTGTTAATATTAATATTTAATTACTTATTGTTTATTAACGTGTAATTTAATTCTCTTGTAAAGAATAAAATCACGTAAGTTGAAGAAACTAATTTACATAGGTATTAATTTATTGTAAGCCGATTGTTAATAAAATCTACACATATAGTAGAGATATTATAGGCCGACAAGCGTCGCCGTGTTCTTGTAGATAGACATCAGTACCTAATCTATACCTAGCGATGGGACGCCACCAGTTCGATCCCTCGCTATAGCCAGGATTTTTTTTCAAAATTCTAGAACATCAGCAATCAACTTTGTTGATGTAGTTGGATGGGAATTTCCAGGGTGCGGCATATAATAGAAGAAGAACTGGACAATACAGAAATACGAAAGAGAAATAAGAAGCCTAAATCCATTGAGAATGGGGTTTGAAAATTTTCTGTTTCAACCGTTGAAGAAAAAAAGTGGAGGTGCAAACCTCCCCTGGACTTTCCCATACTAAAAATAAACATTTTGTTTTTGCTATTCAACAGTAGTTCGCGAGGCAGCATTGAAAATCATTTGAATGCCTCGCGAGAAAAATGAGACTATACGGGTTCGATATGAACAAAAGAAAGACACCAAGATACGCATCTATCTGTACTCTGTAGTAGGCACCCGCTAAAAATTACAACTGGCGAAGCCGGACGATCGCTACCGACCGACGATCAGTTTCCGAGTCCAACCAGATTCAGAGTCCAACCTAAATATTAAAAATTCACGAATTTCTCATTAACCGTACATTTTAGCCATATGAACACCTTATACTATGTGATAGACAATTCAATTTTGCATTCAATTATATAATAATATACAGGGTGTTTCATTTAAAATAACAAAGTTGCTTATTGTATTGTGAAAACCAAACACCCTGTATACGTGATATAAATTTAGAAAAATGCAAATCTATATACTGAACAACTTTTGTATTTAAACTTCTTTCATATTTTGACTAATAAAGGCGCTATAGGAGCATCAATTTCCGATTTTCAAAATCTCGTAGAGGGCGCCACAGTGGAATTCTGGCGTTCATCAAAAAACAAAAATGTAGCTAATACCAAGCTGCATAAGTATAGAAAATTTAAACAAATTCCTTAGACCAGTTTTTTTGTAATAATTTTTCAAAAATTTCAAAATTTTTGGAAGAGCGCCGTTGCGACCGTTTTTGGATTTAGTAAATAATTTTTTTCTTGGTGTAGTACAGCCAAAGGGCTTTCAAACAAGTTGTTGCGGAACCTGATCAGATAACTAGTTTTTGAGTTACGGGGCGTTAAAGTCGAAATTTTGAAAAATTCATAGCGACCGCCATTTTGAAGTTAGAGAGTCCGGTAAAAAACTGTTTCCCTTGAATTATGCCCTTCTTTCATAACCCCTACTCAGATTTTCAAAATTCCGGTTCTGAAAAAAATGATACCAAAAAAACATGTCCAACTTCCGCTTCCGGTTTCGGATTTTTTTGAAAAGTTTATTTTGTCGATGAATTTTCGATATACCCCTTCATTTAAAATTTCATCAAAATCGGTTCACTAGTTTTTGGGTTAGAGGCGTTACATACATACCCACCCACGCACCCACCCACAGACAGACATTTTTTCTAGACCACTTTTTTGGGGTCCTGGAAGTCCAAAACACGTATTTCCGCGAAAATCTCGACTTCGAAAATTTTCATGATATCAATACTTCCCATATACCAGTGGTGGTATGGGAAAGTAAAAAGAAGGCCATGAAAATGATTTTTTCAACTTTGAAAGTCTCTAGCCAACTAGTTATTCACTTTTTATTATGTTAAACAGTTCTAGAAAAGTAAGCGGCAAAAGTTGTCTCCGCATCCATGAGTCTCCGTGTTCAAACATCCATCAGCATTCAACCGGTCGCGTTAAAATGGTCGCGTCGAATCGCCCTAGACCGAATATTTAGTAGGTACCAATTTTAGTCCATTTTGAAACTGTCTCTGAATTTATATTTCATCAATTCGCTTATAGGTACTTTCATTCTTCAAACATTTTATTCTAAGGCATTAATATTCTCTCGCAAAATGAAAAACACGTCATGCCGCTTTATTTAATTCAAAATTTTATTATTGTTGATAATAATATAAATCAATAATTTAATATCCTGCATGGTGGTTATTGAGAGCTAATATTTTTAACCTTGGCATATTTTTAACACACAACTAAAAATCATACTACGATTCCATTTTTCAAATACCTATAAACATAATGCTTGGTATAGGTAACAAAAAATAACAAAACTTACCTCTAAACATGATGTACCAACACCTGAAGTTTAATACTTTAACAAGTTTACATTAAAGAAATGTAAGTAAACATTTTAATCAAGCAATGAACAATCTGAACCCTGAACTTTCCAGCGTAATACTTTATACTTATCTAGGTTTTAAATTTCTTATCGCATTCTGCATCATAGGCATTTAAGAAGTTGTAGAGTCGGTTTATATATTTTTAGAACTAATAGGTAGGTACCTACATAAAGGTTCATTGAACCGAAACCAATGAATTAATTATTAATTATTATTAATTAATACAAAATAGTAGGTAATGCTGTTCTTGCTACGCTACTAAACACTTTCTTACCCCAAACTGTTTGGGGATACATTTGAATCAGGCGAGCCCAAAGAAGGTTGACAGAAACGACAATACAATTGTTAGAAAGAGTAACAAGGAAAAACAGATAACTAAATGAATACTGCGCATGAAATAGCTTCTCCCGAGTCTTTCACCCCACGCATACCGCCGGAGAATTGGTCTTCCATTACCTCGACTTTCACTTTCACTTTCACGAACTTCCATTCACCAAGAACGTTTCAGAGGGCATTTTGGTACAAGCCGCCTCAGTCGACGCCTTCCGGGGCATGACCCGTTTCGTTTGGTGGAGTCTCAGCTGGTTCCTTTTCACACATTTCAATTAAGAGAGGACAAATCTCTCAAAGTAGTTATAAGAGGCGTACCAGAAACTTTGACTGTGGAGGAAATTAAGAAGGACCTCCTCACTTAGGAATACCCTGTCTCATCTGTATACAGGATACGGACCGGCGAAAAGAGAAGATCTATATCTACCCCTGGTGATGGTGAAACTGCCCAAAACCAATGAGGCTAAAGCGATCTTCGACCTCAAGACTGTGCTCAGTCTACAAATATCAATAGAATTCCCGCACAAAAAAAAACAGGTTGGGCAGTGTCACCTTTGCCAAAAATTTTGTCACTCCCAGTCCTGTGTGCCGGCGACCATCACACCTGAACAAGCCAAAAATCCAAAGATACGCCGGCCACCTGCAGTATCTGCGGTGGTGCTCATCCGGCTAATTACAAGGGGTGCTGCGCGTACCCCAAACTGAAATACCCCACTAAACGGTCTGGCATCTCCTATGCCCAAAGGATGCAACTAACCCTTTTTGTAAACCGACTGTCCAGCCTCCCTAAACGTCAGCTGAACCTTCCCAGCTCCCCCACACCCCCAGGAAACGGTACAGTCCAGTGTTACGCCAAAACCCTCCACGGCATTCGATCTCGCTTCCATCTGCGAGCTCTTTGACAACTTCGACTTTCAAAAGCTCCTCAAACTAATTCAGAAGATGGCAAAAGCCCTTTCTAGTTCCAAGACAAACGCCTAAATACTTTCCGGTCTCTTGAGCTGCTCTCCGGATTTCCTCGAACTACTAACCCCAGCAAATGCATAAGCAGCCCTACAAACCCCCCTCACTGCAGATGGCCTTCTGAAACGCAGACGGACTACACCCAAAAAAGCGTTCCAAAATGGTGGTACCCCCTCCATGATTTCCAAGAGGAAATTGTACAGTTTCAATATTTGATATCAAAAAAACTAACCAAATTCCAAAACATTTCCTTTCTCCCCAACTGTACGTCGGTCGCGGTCGTAGGGCTTTGTAGAAGGATTTTTCTTTCGGGTTTTTCTTTCCCCGGGTTTTATTTCCTGGTTGAGGTCCTACATATAATCCAAATGTATAGGCTATACGATATAAAAAAAGAAGAAGTGTGTTAACAGCTTCCAGTCGTTCTTACCTACGGAACCATTGTCCTGTTTGAAGGTGCGCTCTTCCTAACCGACTTTTTGCTCTTTCTAACCACATTAAGATGCGATCTGAAACTTTTTGACCCTTTTTCAGGAATCTATTGCTATCGCTGATGTAGCTTTTAAGTTGGTGCTCTTGCTTATGCTTCAATTGGAATATTTTTCTTACGGTTCCACTCAGCTGTTGATTGTCCTTTGAAATAATAGTCTCTTCAAGCTATTGGAAAACATTCTCTGAACTGGAATCGAGCATTATTTTTTATTTTCCATTTTATTTCAACGTAGTTCCGTTGAATATCATCCCTTTCTCCTTCGTATCCTAGGATAGTCCTAGTCGCGTTTATAAAATAAAGATCGAGTATGTTTAAATTTTACTAGTAATGTCATTGATAGTAGGTATGACATTTTTTCTTTGACGTTTTGTTTTGAAAATTATATAAAAGTGATTTCACAATGGGATGTAATATATTGAAGTGTCAATTTGGGAGTAAGTACTACTTCAATAATTATTTATGCTCCTTTAATCGTGGCAGATTTGTTGCGGTTGCTGTCGGTTGATTTTCCCCCAAACAATAGGGAGGGGAAGAAAGGAAGCTCCCATAAGAACTGTATAGTAAAAAGCGACTAAAATTTTACGCTTGTTGCAACATCTGAAACTATAGAGGTCACAACAGTCGCTCTATTATTTATCAAATTGATTGAATTTCTATAAGTTGCAGTACTTACAATTCCTCACATTTTGGTAATCTAAAAAATGCAACTTCGGATTGTTTTTTTTATTATTCTTGCATGAATTTAACATGGTTAGGGTTATGTGCACGCCCCACCCTTGCTCGACATAATAACATATCTGAGGCACAAGAGGGCGCAGGCGACGTTACCGTCGCTGAGCTTTCTTTCTTCCCCTCCCTATTCTTTGATTTCCCAATTCTGTGCTTCAAGGTCATACAGTTGAAGAGTACAACGATGTACGAATAGCTCCATTCCTACTGTCTGTTTTTTAACTAGGAGGAGTGAATACAAAAGCCAGATTCACACTAGAAATGTCACTAGAAACGAAGACTTCCGAAGTTTTGACGGTAACTTTGAATTTTTATCATGTTTAAAATTTACAGCTGAAATGAAAACTAATTTAATGTATTTTGCCTGAATTATGTCACTGTCAGCGCCTAGAAAAATAATTATCAAATCACGTCAAACGTCAAAATTTATACAAATTACTTAGCGGTGTGAAACCGGCCTGGCCGCAGCCAATCACAGATGTGGATTTTGGCGCGACAAATTTGAATCGCTCCTCCTAGTTAAAAAACAGACCATAGTAATCCTTTACCTATTTGTGCTTCAATCATAGGTTTATTATAGTAATACAAGTTCAACATACTTCTCTTTCTGGCTTACGCACTAAAACGATATGAAAGAACCTGGTAGCGCGAAGCTCACTGCTTTTGAGAAGTTACAAATGTTAAAATGATAATTCAAAAAATTGCAGTGGCTTACTAATTTATTATTAGGTATAATAATATATAAGTAATAATTATTATTATTTATTTTTAGGTTACTTCATTCCGCAGAGATACGTACTTTGTTTTATGTGTTTTATGGCCATCGTAGTTTCTTACAGTATGCGGGTGTGTTTAAACCTTGCTCTTTCGGAAATGGTGATTAAAAATAAGGTAACAAATGTATCCCACGAATGTCCAGAAGAAGTCACGCCAAATAATCCAAGTGGTAAAAATAGGACGGTAAGTTGGGGTTACACGAAATTACAAAGAGAGCTATACATAGGTATTACTTTTTTTTAATTAAGGAAAATTATCTTTCTTCGTTCCTCTTCAAACGGTAGTCGCGCAAGGGCCGCTAGGGGTGGACGACCGACAGTCCACGCACAATTTAAAGGTGGATCAGCAATTGGCGTCACGCGGCATGCGACGCGCAGGAAACCGCATCTAACCTATCACAGACTAGTAATACTATGGTCTGTTTTTTAACTAGGAGGAGCGATTCAAATTTGTCGCGCCAAAATCCACACCTGTGATTGGCTGCGGCCAGGCCGGTTTCACACCGCTAAGTAATTTGTATAAATTTTGACGTTTGACGTGATTTGATAATTATTTTTCTAGGCGCTGACAGTGACATAATTCAGGCAAAATACATTAAATTAGTTTTCATTTCAGCTGTAAATTTTAAGCATGATAAAAATTCAAATTTACCGTCAAAACTTTGGAAGTCTTCTTTTCTAGTGACATTTCTAGTGTGAATCTGGCTTTTGTATTCACTCCTCCTAGTTAAAAAACAGACCATAGTCTAGTCTAGTAATACTAGTCTGTGATTGGTTAGATGCGGTTTACTGCATGACACGCGTGTAGCTTAAATCCGTAGCATGTGTCATAGCCATTATGTGTCAAATTAATCAAGATTCTGCTCTGAAATACAGGATATCCTTTGAGTATAGTCGGAGTTTATTTAAGGTGGATCGGAAATTGGCACATCACGCGCCACGCGGTAAGCCGGACCTAACCAATCACAGACTAGTATTACTTACTAGTAGTCTGTGATTGGTTAGATGCGGTTTACCGCCCCAATTGCGGATCCACATTGACGCACCAATTACGAATTCACCTTTAGGCGTTTGCAAGCGTTCTTCCGAACACTACTCAATATATGCGAATTTTTCATTTTGCATGACAAGCCATGCGGGAATACTCTACCGCACGGTTCCCCCTGACAACTAGTAAACAGCAAGTAATTCCTTACATTCTATGCTTGCCTATTCCTTATTGTTTTACAATGGTATCGTAATGTTTTTTTTTTATAAAAATAATTGATTCTAGGGTGAAAAATATAATTGGACAGCGCGTCAACAAGGAATCATATTGTCAGCCTTTTTCCCTGGATATGTAATAACACATATACCAGGAGGAATGGTATCTGATTTAGCAGGTGGAAGACATATCCTCGGTGCATGTGTTATTCTGAGTGGCATAGTCTCCATTCTAATACCTCTAACACTTCCATATGGCAGCTGGCAGCTCCTTACAGCCTATCGATTTATAATGGGCGCTGCACAGGTAATGTATGTGTGTTTACTTTAATAATTATTATTTTTATATTACGTATTATTTTTGAGCTGCTCTTAAACGTTACATGTACCTACTTAGATAGTCGTAAGGGAACAACTCAGTTCAGCAGATCGATCCATAATATTATAAAGTGTGTCTCAATCACTTGTTGCTTGGAACATACACAGCTCCTTGACTGGAAAGAGCATATCCCTATCCTGCACTGTACAACTGATGGTTGAAAGAAGATTGACAGAAACGACAATACAATTGATAGAAAGTGCAAGAAGGATAGACAGATAACAGGAATTAAATGTATAGTGCGCATGCGCATGGGCGTTGTGCAATGGACATCATCACTTAACAGCCAATCGGTGTGTTCCAAATTACTGCGCGCATGCGCAGAAAATACTATAATAGTTCTCTTTCCATAAAGGAGAAGTGTATATGTACGAAGGTTTCTTGTTACATCATATCAGTTCTCCCTTATCCCATCGAAACGGTTAGGAATGTTTTTTATATCTTTTTTACTTTTATACAGTTCGAGATTTTTGCTGTTAGGACTTCTTCCTTTCGATCATTTGTCTTTCGAGATTTTTGTCATTTCAGATATTTCTGTTTTTTGAATAGTATACGTCTAGGTTTTTAATTGTCTCGTGTTTCTATTTAGGGCGTCATGTTTCCGGCTATCACCACCTTATTAGCAAAGTGGGTTCCAAAAGGTGAACGTGGAACTTTAGGAGCACTTGTACTGACAGGACCTCAAGTAGGAAGTATTACGGGCAATTTAATATCTGGTTTCTTGATGGCAGACATAGGGTGGCCTCCTGTCTTTTACGTTTGGGGAACATCGGGTGTAGTATGGTACTTCTTTTTTCTATTGTTATGCTTCTCAGAGCCATCTCAACATCCATTTATTACTACCGAAGAAAGAGACATGCTAGCACAAGAAATAGGTAAATTTTCGCATCAATATTTTTTTTTTATATTTACCTACATAAAATCTTTTACAGGAGAAACAGATAAGTTACCCATACCATGGAGAAAACTAATTTTCTATGGGCCAAGTCTAGCCCTCATGGCCGGTCAAATAGGACACGGTGCAATATTCTTTTTTGTCGTCACGGACTTACCAAAATATATGGACGAAGTACTTAAGTTTAATATTAAGAAAAGTGGTATACTTAATGCCTTACCTTACCTAGCTTTGTGGTTTTGTGCTTGTATTAGTGGTATCATCGCTGACAAACTAATAAACAGTGGGACGTTATCGGTTGGTGCACTAAGAAAACTGTATACAACCATTGGTGGGTATTTCCAGACATCGTATAGCCTTTTTTTTTACATTGTCGCCATCTGTAGCTAGATTTGAAATAATAACCATTGCAACATAGCCAATGGGTGTATTCAGCCGGACACAGCGGTAAAACGGCATCCATTAGACGGCTTCCCGATTTCCAGCGTTGTCATTGGCCAAACCCAGCGTTGTTACCGGCTGAATACGCCCATTATTACTAGATTCTTGGTTATACAAGTTGACTGGATCGTCACCTCCCTAGAAACAGAAAAGTAACCACATCCCTGAGTTAAGCATTCCAGGGGCGTCTTGTATAACTCCGCGCCGCTATGTACTATATTATATTACGTGTCAGATCGAATAACCTCGGCACCATGTCCACAGACCTCACTACAATGTATTGATACAAATGTATTTTGTTTGCAGCATCAGTTGGACCAAGCATTCTTTGTCTCGCAGCGGTTTACATGGGCTGTAACGGAACAGGCGCTGCTGTAATGTTTATTCTCGCTATGTTTCTAATGGGTCCTTTCTACCCAGGAATGAGGGTTAATGCTCTTGATATTACAAAAAATTTTGCTGGTATACTTACTGCCTTTGTCAATGGAATGGGAGCGTTAGCTTTTATACCTATACCGATATTTATAGCAGAGTATACCAAAAAAGTAAGTAACGTTTTTAAATTGAATCCATTATTTTTCGATGCAGTAGGACAAAAACGCAAATTTTTATATGAATCCGTTCTAATTTTGCGGATAGAAATTGCTATCTATTTTTGTTTCCTAGGCAACCTCTGCAAATTTTATAAACGTCAGAGTTTGCGCAAACGCTTGTAGTAGTTCGGACCAGCCGCAAAATTAGATCGAATCCGAGTGTAGTCGCCTACTTCCTCTCATTGCTGTTATATACAGGGTGTAAAATTGGATTACCCACCATAGGGATTTCAATCTGAAAATTTGTATGTTGATTTTTTTTCTCTAAGTAATTATTTTAGAGCTAAACTGTTCTGAAGTTTTTTGTAGAAAAAGATATACTGAATCGGGACGTTCTATCAATCTCGCAGAAATTCTTTTAAATAAAGGACGCGAAATTCAAATTCAGACGTTCAATTTTTATCTTTTTTAAGAACTAAAATACAAAACCAATAGAACGTCCCGATTCAGTATTTCTTTCTTTACAAAAAAAACTTTACTACAGTTTCGCTCTAAAGTAATTATTAGAAGAGAAAATAAATGAAGATTTTTGCATGCGCGTAGAATCCAATTCTACACCCTGTATAATTAATTATGTACCCAACTGCTTATCTGATAAAAAAATTACTTTTTAGAAAACATTTGTGGTGTGGCAAAATATATTCTGGTTAATTTTCGCAATTGCCACAGTAACTAACATTATATACATCATATGGGCTTCCGGAGAACGTGCAGAATGGGATAAAGAAATCGCCGCAGAAGAAGAATAATTTTAGAATATTTATGCCTATATATTTTTTTTTTTATTTTTTTTACAGTTTACAGTTCTAGCTATCAATTCAAAAATTCAAAAAATGTAGATATAAAATATCGCTTTTATAAACTGTAAAATAAAAATCTCATCTAATCTCAAAAAATGTTAAACGTAATAATATGTGTTCACTTACAACTGTAGAGAAAAATTTTATAGAGAAAGAAATAGTAAATCCGAACGTCCTATTTTTTTTGATTTTGAGTTTACAGAAAGAAAGAAATTGTAAAAATTGATAATGCACATGCATCTGAATTTGAAATTCGCGCGCTTTGAAAAACAAAACACCTAAAACGTAAACAAACTACAATAATTGGCTGTAGCCAACATGGGTCCATGACAAAACGCCGGCTACTATAAAAATACATTGACCATTTTGTCGAAAACTTCCAAAACGCCGAAAGAATTTAGACAACCCTCAGACAGCCTTGAAGCTGAATGAATACCGAACCTTACGTATCCGGTACGCAAAATGTTTCGGAAATCGCCACTTTGCCGGTTATGTCCAAAACACCGAAAAAAAATTACCAAAACGCCAACAATGTCCAAGATGCCAAAACCTCCAAAAGGACACTTCGCCGAAAACTTCCAAAGCGCCGAATAACGTACATTGGACTTGGACATTTCACCGACTTTGTTCAAAACGTCGAAAAGAAAATTTACCAAAACACCGATAATGTTCAAACTGCCGAATCCTCCAGAAAGACACTTTGCCGAAAACCATACCGAAAACGTCGAATAACGTAACGCGTCGAACCCGAATGAATGCCGAACCTTACGTATCCGGTCATGGCCAGCTTCATTCTCCTAACTCAGTCTACGAGTTATATGACCGTTCCAATTTTGATTTTGACAGTTCCAAGGCCAACTGTATATAAACGAAGTCGCATTAGATACAGTTGGCCTTGACAGTTCCTCATTGTGGTACCATCTATTAGATAATAATCAGTAACAATGTTTTCAGATCATGGCCAGCTTCATTCTTCAGATTTAAAATGCATAGTAGTTTCGTATACACCAAGAGGGCACCACAGAGAGGACTTGTCAAGGCCAACTGTATCTAATGCGACTTGGACTTGTCCACGGCCAACTTCATTAATGACAGTGTTATTAATGAAGTTGGCCGTGGACTTGTCGGACTTGTCGGACTTGTCCAAAGCCAGTCGATTGTTTTGACTTTTGACTTGAAATTAAAATTATAACGGCCATATAACTCGTAGGAAGAATGAAGCTCCCATAACCCGGTACGCAAAATATTTTGCAACAGATACTTCCCCGGCCGTGTCCAAAACGCCGACAATGTCCAAAGTGCCGAAACCTCCAAAAGGACACTTTGCCGAAAACGTCTTGTTATACTAGTCGGCGTTTTGTACATTCAAAATATAGTCGGTGGATTGTCCGAACCCCACCAACACCAGAGACGCTTTCCAATTTCACACGGGAGCTGTTCAGACAAGCTCGGAGCTACTCCGTGCTGCTCGGAGATATTCCCGCGTGCAATGGAAAGCGTCTCAATATGGCTGTAGTCCCAATGAAACCACCGTCAACCACTCACACCACAGCCATCAACTAACATTTAAACACACGTAGTCAAATGGCGCACCCGCGCACTGGTTCATGATGGTGGGTGACCCAATGGGACCAGCGCCATTTGATTAGGTACATATGTTTAAATTTTAGTTGATGGCTCTGGATGACCGACGGTGCGTGGTTCAGTGGCACTGCCGCCTAAAGCTTTTTGTGCGTTGGGTACGATCGTCGGTTAATTTGAATTTGCGGCCAAATTTAAGCAATGGTCGTATCCAACGCACATAAATCGCTTTACCGCTTAAAGGTGGATCCACAATTGATAATCTAAGGTTTTTGCCTGAACCCATGGATTTGCGTTAGTTTTAACAACGCAGCTTACCGCGCAAATTGCTGAACGATCTTTCTGGTGTTGGACAGTTGGCAGTACTAACTACAACTTTAAAAAAGCGCGGGATTTTCAAATTCAGACCTAATTTTTGGAATTTCTTTATAAGAGCAAGGATTTATTCCACTCTCCACTTTTTATCACAAAAATAAAAAACCAAAAAGATTATAAATTTTTTATTAAATACTAAATTATAGATTTATTCATAATTACGGTTGAATATTAAACAACAAATTAATTTAGTACAATAAATAATTCAAGCAATTGCAGCAAGATGTTTATGTACACATTCTTCTTTGTTAATAAGATGAGTTGTTTTATTAACAAGCTGCATAAGGGAAGAAAGATCATGAGCCCAATCGTTAAGTACATCACTGGGATCTTTCGACTGCTGGAAATGTATAACTTCAGATGGACGATCAGTTTTTGCTTGTACAGTTTTATTAACAACCAATTGGGATAAAAATTCTTCAGTTTCTGCAGTGGTCAAATCCAAAAGTTCAGCCATGCGGGATAATCTGATGCGTGTATAATATTTAGCCATTACTCGAATATTATGTTCTACTACACGACTCCTGAAAAAATATATTCAACACCCTGTATATGATTTTATAATAAACAACGTACCTGAGATCCTTCCATCTTTGTTTGGCTTGTTCATTTCCACTAAATACTGGAGTATTTTTCAATGGAGCTTCATAAATTTCGCAAAATCCAGACCACTTGATTAGTTCTGGAGTTGTAAAAAGCTTCAACAATTGTTTGAACAATGGAATCTCTTCTAAAGATTTGTCAGCTAACACACGATGTGTTAGATCCGCCTGAAAAAGCATTTAGGATCATACTTTTAGTAATCTACGGCTGCCTGATTCAGGAATGAAGGAGGAAGAAGAGGATTTTATAAAAAACTACGGTAAATGAAATTTTGATCTAGAGCAGGGGTTCCTAAATTAATAACCCATTCTGTGGGCTGCAGTTTGGGAACCCCTGGTCTAGAGCATAAATATTAGACAAGCGGATAGGTCTCACCATTGGGCTCCCAACAGCTGAGCGTATGTATACACAAGTCCACTGGAAAAACCGAACTGGTGAAAAATAATTCACAAACTGCAACTAACCTAAAGCAAAGACTAGTGGGGCGCCCCACTGACTTTAGGTTAGTTGCAGTTTGAGAATTATTTTTCACAAACCCAGTGGACTTGTGTATACAGCTGTTGGGAGCCCCATGGTGAGACCTGTCCGCTTGTAAATATTAGACAAGCGGATAGCCCTCACATTTGTGCTACAAACAGCTGAATACACAAGTCCACTGGGTTTTTGTAAAAATTAATTCTCAAATTGCAACTAACCTAAAGCAAAGACTTTTTGCAAAGACTAGTTGGGCGCCCCTCGAGCTTTAGGTTAGTTGCAGTTTGAGAATTATTTTTCACAAAAACCCAGTGGACTTGTGTATTCAGCTGTTTGTAGCACAAATGTGAGGGCTATCCGCTTGTAAATATTAGGAACATAAGAAATCAAATAAAAAAATCTTACCTGTTCATTATCATGGGGTGCTAATACAAGATACAGGACAACAGCCTGAGCAGCAGCTTGACGATCAGTTGCAACATCCTGTATGGATGTAGTGTTAAGTACAGCTCTGTAATGTTTGCACGTAGCTAAATAAGATCCCTCATGTTGATCCAATTCCATCATAAGTCGATAATACTTTAGTTTCAAATCCTGTGTCCCTTCATCATCAAAAAATTTAGTATTGATCTTTTTAGATATGATTTGGGTACGAATGTAATCCTGTTTTGCAAGACAAAGGCGCATCTGTTCCAATATCAGTTCTACCTTTTCACGTTTATCCATTGAACCGTAAGTCTCAACTTGCAATTCTTGAATTATGTTTGCAGCTTCTGTGATATCTCCTTCTCCTTCTCGAAGTTGCGCTAACTTATGAGTCAAACGTGCACGTTCTACTTCTACATAAATTTTACCCTCCGTGACTTGCCTATAAAATAATTTACGTTAGAACAATCAAACAGGCCTGGCCTGTTGAATCCAACCCTTCGTGTAGATTACCTAAGAGTGTCAATGAGTTGTACTTTGGTTTCTTTGTCAGGTGTTTGATCGACATAAGTACAACACTCCTGCACCATTTTAGCAACTGCTTGCTTCAATTGTGACCGACGTTTGGATAAAAGAACAATGTGTTCATTTAAGGCGGTCCAATTCTTTGCTTCATGGCATATCTGTACAATAGCAACCAATACACGTCCGGTTGAAACCATATCGGCCCCAGTTCTAGTTTGTTTTTCTAATGCTAACAAGGCATCCAGTGCATCGTGCAATTTTCCTCCGACTGCTAATTTTTTACATTCGGGAATCTTCTCATCGCAAGTCGTACTATAGTCGACTTCCATTTTGAGAAGCTTCCCGGTATCGCTTGCTAAAGCATCCATTTTTTTGAAGAGCTAAAAATTTAATTAAAAATTATGAATTCTTGAAATTACATGAAAACTTACTTCCGACAGGAAAACTGGATTAAACGTCAAAGTGCTGAAATAAAATCACTTTACTAGAGTTTATTATTATTATCGAACTTATTTATTCGAATCTTTTGGGTATCTACACAAGCCTCAAAGCCTTAAAACATTAAAACCGCTAGTCATCAACCTCTTTTGACACTTCCAAGCCAGCGTGAGTTGAGTAAATATCTTTTGTTTTAATTTTGTTTTTCGAAAGTTGGCCATATGTTAATTTTTAGTTCTGAATCAAATAGTGTCTCCTATACCGCTTAGCTGTAGTTCATTTTACCGAATAGCTGCAGTACGAAATGTTTAGGGAGGATAACTGTCGTAGTATTCGCTACCGTCTACATTGAGATGTTAAATGGGTTCAGTGGCTAATACTAAAGATCTACATACCGAAATCTTTAAACAATTATAAGAAATAAAGAAGCGCACTTTTTGAATTTACCGCCAATTTTAATTTAAAGGAACTACACGGAATTGTTGAACAGTTGGTAAACAGAGACATCTTTCATCTCTTTTGTGTTCTGCTAAGGAGTGACATATCCACAGACACACCGTAATTCGGGGAAATCACAAGGAAAGGAAGTGAAAAATTCGTTTTCATTTCATCTCACAAGATTTACTCGTAATTTTAAGTTCACATTCGTACTAAACGTCACAGGTGAGTGTAAAACATTTTTTATTATAAAAACTAATTTTTTGTGCTAAAGTTGAATTTTTTTAGTGATGTTTCTCTAATTAGGAGCTCTTTACCTATGTCTTATGTTTTATTAACTCTTATTTGTTCTAGATACAGGATTAATATGGGGAAAACCACTGATTACATGTCCTATAAAGTCGATGCTCCTAACACTTGTCGAGCTAAAGTGTCAAACTTGAGGGTGCACTTCAAGAACACCGTTGAGACTGCGAAAGTTATCAGAGGAATGACAGTTAAACGTGCTACTGCATATCTTAAAAATGTTATAGCACATAAAGAATGTGTTCCGTTTAGAAAGTTCAACAGTGGGGTCGGACGTTGTGCACAAGCCAAGGCTTTTAAAACAACTCAGGTAAATTTTTGCATTAAAGTTTAATAAAATTAGAATATAATTTCACTTTATCTTTGGCGTTGTCCAACACCATAAAGCGGTAAAGGGCTTTATGTGCGTTGAAGAAGGCCATTGGTTAAATTTGGCGGCAAATTCAAAATAACCAATCGCCGTGTACAACGCACAAACAGCCCTTTACTGTTGTTGGACACCTCTGACTCCCTATCACTGTCTACAAATTCCTAATCATGACAAACCATTAGACTCTGCTCTTAAAACCTCCCCCAGAGTAGTAAACTGATTTTTTTATTCAAATTCTTATTTTTAGGGTCGTTGGCCTAAAAAATCCGCAATGTACTTGCTTGATTTACTGGGAAATGCTGTGAGCAACGCAGAATTCAAAGGGATTGAATGTGAGAATTTACGTATAGTCCATCTCCTGGTTAACCCTGCACAGTTAAACCGTAGGCGTACCTTTAGAGCCCATGGACGTATAACACCATTCATGGGACACCATTGCCATGTTGAAGTTGTGTTAGCAGAAGAAGAAGAGAATCATTAAACCTAAAATAATTTCTCCTATGTTCTCTATATCCATTTTTGAGTTACAATAAGTTCTATATATTTTTTTAATGTGTTGAAGATTATATGGGGTATTAAACTTGTTGTAAGTAGAGGATTGTTATTGTAATAGGAGGACTTCTTTTGTTTTGGTTCAACTCCATTCAGTGGATGGTTGTCCCAGTAGCAGGTTCTTAATTATTCTTTTTTCGGTCTTGAATAATTTTGTGGTGGTGTAATATATTGGTCGGTTTACATCAATGCTTTTATTGGTACTTGATAATACATGCTACACAATTTAAAAATGAACATACTACACCAGGGTTTTTTCAGTTTTAATACGCGAGCGGCATTCAATCACAACACTAAGGTTTGTCCTGTCTGAAGTTCTGTCGCACTGAAAACCTCCGCGGGTGACGGGTCGTCCATGGGTAACGCGCGCGGATCCACACTACCACAGATTAAAGAGTAACTCTTTAATCTGTGCACACTACGGTAGAGTTGAACCACCCACGCGTCGTCACACTTCATGGGGAGCTGCTAAGGTTCTGTCGGCCCTTGGGGTGGTGGACAGCTGGGCTTCTTTGGGCTGCGGAAACGAATCAGCTTGCGGGGTGAACGGGGCGGGTGTAGACGAGGGCCCTACTCTGCTGGGATCCCCGGGGCTTCGTCGGTGACGACGGGAGCGGTGACACTGGTCGTGGAGTGGCCTGTCGTGGAGGTGGTAACTAAGGCAGAGAAGTGCTAGTTTACTGGCTACTGTTAGTAGTTGTCTAAGGTCCGGTTTTATAGTCTGGTTGCCCGATGGTTGACTCAACCACGATCCATTGTCATGGACGTATTCTTAAAAACAATCGTATCCATGACAATTGATCGTGTTGAGCCAATCGTCGGTCAACCAGACTTCGTAAAACCGAAGTCTACTTCAATCACGGATTTACAAAACCAAACAAGTCGGCAAAATCCCCCATTTTGGTTCTACAATAGGTGCTGAAAGATAGAATTTCGAGAACACGTGTAGGAAATCAAAGCTAAAGGAAAGAGAATGAGAAGTAAATCAGAGTTATACCACTTCTATGGCCTTATAGGCCAATCGTAAACGCTACGAATCGCAGAAAGTGACTCACAGAAACTGACACTGCGCAGTAGACAATAGAAGCGCTTTCAATTTGCATGTGGGAGTAACTCCAAGTAGTTAGGAACTACTCTGCTAGGAATTACTGCCGCGTCCACATGGAAAGCGATTCATAGCAACATAAAAATAGGTAGACACATTGGGCGCATTCAGCCGACTCAACAGTTGTGCTGATGTGCTGTTGACTGATTGGCCAATAAGAGCGGTGGAAATCGACAAGCCGTCCAATGGAATGTACTGCTATCTCAACTGCTAAGTCGACTGAATGCGCTCCTTCTGAAATGTCAAAAGACGCCTCCTTAACGTAGTTCAACTGCTTCAAGTCCCGTTAGGTGTATACTACAACCACTATTCTTCCTTTGTAATGTTTTATTTTATTTTATGAGTTGGTATCCCTTAAATTTGACGTTTTTGTGTTAATAATTATTTTCTACGTCCTGACAATAACAAATAAAATATAAAAAGTTAATTAGTCAGCAGATGAGTAAATTTTGAAAATAAACTTAAGACAAAGCTGTCTTGTGAGTTTGTGTGGGTGACAGTGTTGTGTTGCAGCTACCATAGTATAATTATTTATGCCTAACCCAAAATGCAACAAACTAATAAAGGTATAATTATTTTTATTGTTATTATTAACATTTTAATTACAGCGATAGTATCCCTCAATTCTAATCTTTGTATTTACAGATTAACATTGCTAACATAACCCTGCTTTGTTTTTAAATTTTCTGCTTGATATACCTACCTACCTACACCTACCTACTTGCCTATTTCTAACGAGACATGCATAAAAGAAAGGATCGTGGTAAAATTACTCTAGGGATGATAAAAGGTAAAAGGTACTTGTCTGCTATGTTGTGCCTTCTTTTGTGTCTATCTACAGCTGCAATGAAACTTCAATGCCTGCTTACCGGGCATTTAAAGTTGCTTTCCTGTGGTATTGCATGCTTTCTATCTGTTTGTACATTCATATAAAGATATAAATAGGTATAGATTAGATATGTGATTGATTTCGTATGATAGGAAACACTGGTGCTACTTTACCATGAGTTACTAATAACAATGGAACGATAACTTGATTTCATAACTTTTTAAAACTTGGTTTATTTTAAAAAGTAGTAATTCCCGTGTCTGGAATATTAAGACAGTTGCAAGATTTCATAGAAATAGAATATTCAATTGTTAAAAAATGGTTAGGTACATTGTGTAGTCTAATTAGAAATATAGGTAGGAAGATAGTGAATAAGAGTATCTGTAGGCAAGGGGGTAAACATCGGTAAAAAAACGTGTATACTAAACTACCTAATGTGAAAGACTTCCCAGGGATTTCCTCAGGTTCCCCAAAGACTTCCCAGAGACTACTCCAGAACTACCCAGATTTTCCAGAGACTGCCTAGACTTATCAGAGATTTCCCAGGGATATCCTCAGGCTTCTTAAAGACTTCTCAGAGATCCTCTGGAACTATTCCCAGAGACTACCCAGACTTATCAGAGACTACTCTGATATCCTAAGGCTTCATAAATATTTCCCAGAGGCTACTTTTGAACTACCCAGACTTCCCAGAAACTAGTTTGGGCCTACCCAGACTTCCTAGGTATATCTTCAGGCTTCCTAAATATTTCCCAGACACTACTTTTGAACTACCCAAACTTCCCAGAAACTACTTTGGAACTACCCAGACTTCCCAGGGACTAGTCTGAAACTACTCAGACTTCCCAGGGACTACCTTAACCTCTCTATAACCCGAACTGTCATCCTTGAAAAGTATACGTAGTATCTTGCACCACCAATTGATGGCTCGCTCATTGGTCCACAAACATTACTGCTGATTAATTCGCTGGGTTTTGTCATGTGACGTTCCAATGGCGGGAATTTCAATTTGTGCTGTTTCGCGTACACACAACTTTCACAGAAGAAGTCATCACAATCTTTTAATTTCACTCCTTCAACTAGATTTTTCGAAAACATTTCTTTTAATGTCGTAGTGTTCAAATGTCCTAGTCTTTCATGCCACCGTTTTAGTGTTGCACTTGCAATATTACCTTCTGCTACACTTTCAGGTACTTTTATACGAATTAACATCTTATAAAGATTATTACGCTCCCGAACTGCAGTTGCCACCAATTTGTTATTTTCAATTATTTCGGCCTTTGCACTGTCCTTATCTATCTTGAAACCCTTCTTTGTTAGGACTCCTTCGGAGAATAAATTTCTTCGTAAACCAGGAACGTAATACACATTGTGCATTTCTCCATCGTACCATTTACCATTAATGTAGTTTTGGATATTTATTTTTCCAATTCCTTCTACAGAAAGGTGTTCATTATTACAAAGCTTTATGGATATAATTTAATTCCGTGTTGAATGCACTTTCGGAGTTCCCTGTAGATTTATAGTTGCCACCGTTGTTCTCAAGTTTCTTATTTGCATTTCTTTTCGGGGCTTGACATTCTCTGGATACATGTCCCCTTCTGTTGCAGTTGAAACATTTTCCATGAAACTTTGATTTCTTTTGTTTTGAACTACTTGCTACTAGTGCTACTTCCGTTGCAGCATTACTGTTCATGTTGGCCTCTTCATCGATCAATCTCGAAGTCAGATTGGTCAACGTTTGCCGGGCTTCTTCTACAGACAACCACGCTTGTCGGAATGGCCAGTATTTGGACGGCAGGGTATTTAGGATTTTGGTTATTAAGCCCGTATGACACGGTGTTAAATTTGAAACAAAATTTGCGTGTAAATTGACACCAAAATTTGATGTCAAATTTAACGCCGTGTCATACACAAAATTATTTTGTAAATTTTCATGCAAATTTTTATGAAATTATTTTGAACATCCTTGGTACTCCTGCTTTGCCTATCTTTTCCCTATCGTAAGAGTCCTTCAAGACTAGGTACGTAAAAGTGTCTAAGTTTACCAGGGATGTTCAAAATAATTTCATAAAAATTTGCATGAAAATTTACAAAATAATTTTGTGTATGACACGGCGTTAAATTTGACATCAAATTTACGTGTCAATTTACACGCAAATTTTGTTTCAAATTTAACACCGTGTCATACGGGCTTTACAGCCGTATCACTTATCGTATCACCTGACTCCTTGATTTGTCTCGCAAGTGTCTCAACTTTTGAAATATGTTGTGCCATCGAATCTGTTAGCTCCATTTTGTACTGGT
Source organism: Hemicrepidius hirtus (assembly GCA_963082805.1). NCBI lineage: Eukaryota > Metazoa > Arthropoda > Insecta > Coleoptera > Elateridae > Hemicrepidius > Hemicrepidius hirtus. The sequence continues at coordinate 35,373,501 of OY720161.1, read as the reverse complement.
AAAACCGTTCGTGGACAAGCATCTTGTTCGTCTCACTTTTTTGCTCATATACAGAGTTTAGCTTATCCAGAATACCCTTGGCTGATTCACAATTTTCAATCAAAGAGATTTGCGTCAAATCTAATGCTGACGTTAGAATGCACATACCCATTGCATCCTTTTTATTCCATTCTTCTACTACAGCGGCGTTGTTAGCTTCAGTAGTAACAGCAGGTTTAGGTGTCTCTCCAGTTGCAACACTGTTGACCCCTTTTGCTCTCAGCGCACATTTTATCTGAAATTTCCACTGCTGAAAGTTTTGGCCTTTAAACTTGGCGATTTGGATTAAATTTCCAACGTTGTTTTCGCTCATTGTTCTGATTCTACTTAGAAAGGAACCTTCGACACAGTCCTCTTTCACACACGAACCTTTGACCACGTTTTTCCACAAGTGAACTCTCGACCACAGACAACATACGCTTTAATAGACACCCAACGCGCATGCTAAAGAGAGGGGATTGAAATCAGCGCCTCTGGTGTTTGGTGGCTAGAAATAGTAAAAGAGCGGGAGATTTGAATCATTTTACGTTTCTTCTTGGCATGGCATACCTATAATTAATATAATACTAAAACGTTGAATTTGACAGCCAACTATATATATTACATAAGGCACAAAATACAAATACTCTTTTTTTCTGTATTTTGTGCCTTAATAATATATATTTGGCTGCCAAATCCAACGTTTTATTATATTAATTCCAGCTGTTTTTCGTTTAAATAGGTATACAAAAGAAAAATTGATTAAAAAACGTATTTATTTTGTAAATTACATCACGACTATTTTAGAAGGTAATAAATAGGTAAACTCTAGCGTTTATATAGAGGGGTAGGTAATAAATAGGTTTATGGAATTATATATTATTTAACTTTGACTAAACCGCAATTGGGATGTTGCTTATACTAGCAAACATTATTTATATTACATAGAACACTAATGTAAGAGGTAAAACGTTTAGAGAAGAAGTAATTTCATACAGTAAAATACATAAAAGAATGCGACTTGACAAGTGCAGCGTACCCAACTGTACAGTTAACTTGCTTCCAAGACATCGCTTTCCTAATCCAAATCAGGATTTACAATTATTAGAAAAATGGCGTGAGGCTATTCAAAATCCTGCACTAACCAATTTAGACCCCCGAGACTTATACAACAAGAAAGTTTGCCACGTGCATTTTAGGGCTAGTTATTTTAGTCCTGGTGCAAGATGACTATATTGGAATGCTATCCCATCCCTTCATTTACCACCGCAATCAAGTAGTACGTTAAATGAGCTATTTTCATGCCTTTTAATAACGATATGTGATTTAAACTATATATTATTTCTGTTGTAGCTGTATTTATTCTGGAAGACACAGCAACGCCTTCGGTGATTGTTACTGAAGCCGGGAAAATGTAGATAATGAATTTCGTAAGTGAATTATCGCAATTAAAATTAATAGTAAATTTTTCAATTCACTATGTTTGTAGAAAATAATGATTACGCTGCAGGAGTGCCTTTGGTTTTAATTAATGACACCATTGAAAATAATGGTACCAATGCTGAGAATAGTACTGTTTTAAATTTTGGTAAAGCTAAAGACAGTTTCAACCTGTATGTTGTACATTTACCTCGACGGGTGGTGCTAAACCTTATCAAATCAAAACAATTTTGAAAGAAATTTTGTTGAGATTACTTAACATAGGTTTACGACCGATTGCGACGATATGCAATCAAGTTACTTCCAATGTTAGTGTTTTAAAATCTTTATAATAGAAGACACAAAGGCAGAGTATTTTCCAGCCTCTCCAATTTGATTACGCAGAAATTGTGCCAGATGATTCAATTTAGTTAAATGAGGCTCCATGTTTTCAGACAACTTTGTTGCTTTAGCAAGTCTCCTCTTGAAACTGTCTTTAGCTTTTTTGGACCTGTTGAGTTGTTTTGATAGAGACTTCACAAATCCATATAATTTAGTTTTTCTGGGGCTCATGTCGTTTCGAAAAATTCCCACGCTTTTCAGTATTCTAGCAGGTGTATCAATTTTGCCTAAAATAAAAGAAAAAACATATTAATTCTAATTACAAAAATAGATAAAGGTAATGATGTACTTTAATCTGGTACTAACTTACCAAAATTTAAAACAGTAGGTACTACTATCCTCAGCATTGGTACCATTATTTTCAATGGTGTCATTAATTATAACCAAAGGCACTCCTGCAGCGTAATCATTATTTTCTACAAACATAGTGAATTGAAAAATTTACTATTAATTTTAATTGCGATAATTCACTTACAAAATTCATTATCGACATATCTTTTCCCGGCTTCAGTAACAATCAGCGAAGACATTGCTGTGCCTTCCAGAATAAATACAGCTACAACAGAAATAATATATAGTTTAAATCACATATAGTTATTAAAAGGCATGAAAATATAAACTTACTTGATTGCGGTGGTAAATGAAGGGATGGGATAGCATTCCAATATAGCCTTTTTGCACCAGGACTAAAATAACATTCGACGAAGTAAAGGAAACACAAAGTGAAGGTTATGTTAGAACAACAATGTGCGCACTTACAGCTTGTACGTGTTTAGTGATTTAGTTCAGTTTAGTTATAAACGTAAAAAGTTACCAAAGTAATGGCATATAGCGACATCTCACGATTGGTGGCTTTATTAACTATAATCACGTGACTGGTTTTTTTTGTTTCCATTTAACTTGAACGTCTATTAAAGCCTATGTAGTTTGTGCTCTCGACCACGTTTTTCACGAACCGACTACTTTTTACAATCTACAATTCTCGACACAATGGTGCATACCTGGGCCCATAACCTGTTAAATAAAACGACCAGAGCACCTAATGTAGATTATTTAATTGTATTGTTAAAAGATTACAAGAACAGAAAAAGAGCGTCTTCACTTTAGCAATCGTATAACGGAAGTCCCTTTAAGCAAGTACATACTTCCGGAGGTTTTGCCACTACTCAAATATAACAAAATGAAAAGTAACTAAAACTAATAGTAATGTATGCCTGGTTGCATAATCTTAATTTTTAACAGGTACTATAATACACCCTACAAAAATGTTCAAAACTAAGAAAATATACTATAATACACAAATGCAAACACGCAAACATTCAAACACAGATACGCACACAAATATATAAATACACAAAAAATTAAAACAAACTAGAAGCAAAGGCAAGCAAGCGAACACGTGAACGAACGAAGGTAAAATATGGGTAAAATGGTTTGCGGTTACGCTTTTACAAAAAATTGTTAACAGATCTAAATTGTTTGGATAAGATGAGAATTTCTCGAACTACAGTATAGCCAACGTTAAAATATTTTGTATAACCCAGGAATAACAAACCTGGTGATAAAAAATGACTGGTAGAACACACTGAATTTTATTACAGGTATAAATGGGAGTATAAATATATTCAAAGTATAGCTATATCGTAAGTTATACCTGTATTGTAGAACCGGCCCTTAGAGACTACTCTAGAACTACCAAAACGTCCCAGAAATTTCTGAGATAAATAATAAAATAAAAAAATATAATAAAAAATAAAGTAAAAATAAATAAATAAATTATAATATGACAATTTCCAACTCAGTTTGAGGCTCAGTTAGGGCAACATAACGCCGTTTTTATAGTTTTAAAAATTATAAATATAAACACTTATTAAAAGCAGGCAGAGGTTTCCTCTGAAATTTTTAGTCAGCATAGGTTTAACTTTTTTTTTTTATAATGAAGCATAATTATAATGGTTTTCTCTGTCTATTAGGTATAGTACATCCAAAGATTAAATCTGTTTTTATTTGCTTTGAAAGTAACTTATCGGCTGACAATTGACCTACATTCTTGTTCTTGGCCGTCCTTGTTTATTTGTGGATCTATGTTATGGCAAATCATTAAATTTTTTCTTAATTCTTTTTATTACGTATAAAAAATCCTGTTAGGATTGATACCCACAATAGATGCACTCTCTTTAGAATATCAAATTCTTGGGATTTTAATTTTCTTATATTGCTTCTGTATACAGTGAAGTCCATTTATTATGCAATATAGGCATGTTGCAAGTTAATTGGTGTACCCACTTTAGCATTGGAATATAGGCAACCCATTATACAGTTAGCTAGTTTTTTTTTATCTAACCATCTATGATCTAACCGAAATCAGCAACACATGAAAGTTTAACTGAGTTTAACCTCAAAATAAAACATTCCTGACAATTGAAAATTTAAATTCATCAGTAGGCAGGGGCAAGAGTGCTTAGCAGTGTATAATGGGTTGCCTATATTCCCATGCTAAAGTGGGTACACCAATTAACTTGCAACATGCCTATATTGCATAATAAATGGACTTCACTGTATAACATGCATGGTATGAAGTTTTCATGAGGTTCTGCTTTTTTTTTTCTATTAATGTTGTAAATTGTTGTACTATCTGCTATTATACAAGGTGTATATTTGACCGACAAACTTTGAGTACTACATATTCCCATAACCTTATCTGCAAAATAGCCTTTATACAAGTCAAAATATTTCCAACGCTGTGTTCTGAACTTTCGAAAATCATTCAAAATGAGTGTTCAAAATCCGGATGTTTTATTTTCAATGGTGGTCCAAATATAAATAGATTGTACATTTAGGTAGGTAGTACATAAAATATGTAGATAGCAAATACTTCGTAAAAAGTTTGTTGGTCAAATTCGTATACACCCTGTATAGGTACTCACTTTCTCAAGACCTAATACATCAATAATTAAAGTTTGGGAGTAGAAACACAGCTTTTCGTATCTATCTGATAGTTCTCAGTGCCTTCATTAAAGATTGATACCCACGTGACCTTTGATCCGTGGTGTCCTTGGGAGTTTCAGATTTAAATGTTGAAGTCAGGTAGGATTGGTACTCGTTGTAACTAAACTAAGTAACTAAAGTGTCAATGTCTGCCCTAATTTACGTACATACAATCAGTTAGGGAATTATTGGATGAAGGTTTACCAACTATGTAAGTTGGGTTGCCTATATTTTGTGGTCACGTGGGTATCAATCATTAATGAAGGCACGTTGTACCTATATACTAGGTGTAGTTATAATGTTCCGTATTATACTAAAGATATTTTTTATTGATTTAGTAATAAAGCTTTTATTTTGTCTTTAGGGAAACCTATTAATACATCAGTACCGTCAATAGCAATTCGTTTTCACGCGAATGCGGAAGAAATTGAAGAATTATATCAAAGTGAAGAAGAATCTACCGATAAACTAAAAGATGAAAAAACTAAACATACAGGTAAGTAGGATTAAAATCCCACACTGAACGTTCACATTGGGATACAATAACTTTAATCACACGCCAAGAGCAGCTTTGGTGGTTTTAAGGCATTTTCTTACCTCTTGATTGATTTAACATGTTGATCCTTTTTCTATTTTGAAATAAAACTATTAAATCTAAATGGACACCCTATAGAATATACAGTGTGTCCACGGATTGAGTGCATATAAGGTGTAAATGACAAATTTTTTTAGAGTTGGATCTTCATGTTCTGAGGATCGCTCCTGCTTAGTCTCAAACTAAGATATTGAAAAAATAAGCCAAATCAATTAATATACAGGGTGTTTTCTTGGCCGAAATCTAAAAATTAGTCAAGAGTAAACTGTCTTTATTTTAGCAGATATGACAAAAATATATTAGAAAAAGTTGTTTAGAATTAAAAGTTATTGAAGATTTTCAACTTTTATACAAATCAGCCTACTTTGATTTTTTCATCAACATGAGATTTTTTATTTGTGGTTTTAATGACCCATGCATGAAGAGTAATTAAACAAAGTACTTGAAAAATTTATTAAAAAAATACTAAACCTTATTTGTTACAAACATGAGTTGAAAAGTATTGGATTTTGATGAAAAAAATCATAGTAGGCTGATCTGTATAAAAGTTGAAAATCTTCAATAACTTTTAATTCTAAACAACTTTTTCTAATACATTTTTGTTATATCTGCTAAAATAAAGACAGTTTACTCTTGACTAATTTTTAGATTTCGGCCAAGAAAACACCCTGTATATTAATTGATTTGGCTTATTTTTTCAATATCTTAGTTTGAGACTAAGCAGGAGCTCAGAACATGAAGATCCAATTCTAAAAAAATTTGTCATTTACACCTTATATGCACTCAATCCGTGGACACACTGTAGATTATAAATAATTGTGTGTACAGGAGGTTTGGGAGATCCTGAAAGCAGCCCACTACGTTCATATTTACCTCGACTGGGCAAACGTTCTACTAGTATAGACACTTCACTTACTGCTCAGGATTCGTCACCTCCTTCTGATCGTTGGAAGTTTTTTACAGAAATTAAGGTAAGGCATTTGTAGTGTTTTTATTGTTAAGCTATTAGTAGTTAATTTTTATTTTTTTTCCTAGGGTAAAATTACTAAAAGCGTGGAAGATACAATAACAGAGATAAAACAAAGAAATCAGGAAAGTGAAAATTCATCAAAAAAGTGTAAATTAATAAAAGACAAAGACAACTCTAGTTTATCAGATTCCGAGGATTTATCTGAAAGTAGCATTTCTAAAACGTGTGGCGTTGTGTCTACCACAGAAGGTAATATAACTTTTAAACCAACAGGGGGCATAAGAATGTAAGTTAAACTGAAGTACAGCCAACTTGGGAGTAGAGTTGGCTGTCCTCCAATTTAACAGAACACATTAGGCGCATTCAGAGACAGTCAGCGCCTGGAAGTTAGCACAAAGCCACTAATCGCAAGCTGTTTCGCCGCCCCAGAGATCGTTAAACTGCAACCAGTTCATTACAGCCAGCCTTCTTTGAAACTTCGCCGCAGGCCGTATTCAGTTCGCCGGATGATTTCGCTGCGGTCCGATTCGCCATAAGTCGTTTCGCCGCCGTCCAATTTGCCGTAGCTCTATTCGCTGCTCCACAGATCGTTTCGCTGCAACCAGTTCATTGCAGCCGGTCCTCCGCGATGCTTCGCCGCGTGATTTCGCCGCGGGTTGATTCACCGGAGGTCGTTCAACGCGAGACTTTACCGCGGTCGATTAATCACAGGCCCAGAGATCGTTAGACTGCAACCAGTCTTCATCGATGCTTCTCCGCAGGCCGTAACCAGTTCGCCGGATGACTTCGCTGTGGTCCGATTTGCCGCAGCTCTATTCGCCGCTCGACAGAACGTTTCGCTGCAACCCGTTAATTACAGCCTGTCCACCGTGATGCTTCGTCGCACGCTATTTCGCCCTAACCAGTTCGCCGGATGACTGTTTTGCCGCGGTCCGATTTGTTGCAGGTTGTTTCGTCGCGGTCCAATTCACTATAGACCGTTTTGCTGCCCCACAGGTAGTTGTACTGCAACCAGTTCATTGTAGCCGGTTCTCCGCGATGCTTCGCCGGGCGATTTTGCCGCGGTTCAATTCACCGCGAGACTTAGCCGCGGTCGATTTATCGCAGACCGTTTGGCCGCCTCACAGATCGTTAGACTGCAACCAGTTCATTACAATAAGTCTCCTCGATGCTTCGCCGCAGGCTGTAACCAGTTCGCCGGATGACTTCGCTGCGGTCCGATTCGCCGTAGGTCGTTTCGCCGCGCTCCGTTTTGCCGCAGCTCTATTCCGTGAAGCTTCGTCGCAGGCTGTTTCGCCCCTTGGTTTCGCCCTAGCCAGTTCGCCGGAGAACTTTGCCGCGGTCCGATTTGTGGTAGGTCGTTTCGTCGCGGTCCGATTCACCGCCGCACTGATCTTTTCGCTGCAACCAATGCTTCGCCATAGACCGATTCGCTGCCTATCACCGCATTTCTTCCCTTCTGCTAGTGCACCATTGTTTTCATGGTTTTTGTAGTAGTTTCTGGTAAGACTGTTTCTCTAATGTATGGATTTTTTACATTCCTCATTGAACTTCTAATCCAATTCTTTTATTCAGATATTTTTTTTTTCTCAGGCGTTGAAATGTCGAGTGATGATGAAACTCCGTCCTTGGAAAAGGATAAAAAACCAGCAGAAAGTTCTAAACAAAAAAATGCCGCGCATTCAGACACTACCATAAAACAAAAACTAAAAATCAATAGAAAAAAGAAACCATCTAAAGAAAGTAGTATTGGTATAAAAACATTAGCTAACTTATATGAAATAAACACTGGATTAAAAGCTACGACTTCCATGGACAAATCCCGTACTTCAGAAGAAAATGTAGAAGAAGTGGAAAGCGGTGTAGAAGCCTTGGAAGATGTTAATCTTCAACCTTCATTACCAGCCAGTGGAACTGAAGAATCAGATTTAACATCCACTACTTCAGACATTAAACTTGCCCATCGTGCTTCAACGGATGATGAAATTATATCCAGTTTAATTGAACAGATAGAAAATTTAGAAGTTGACGATAGTAAAGTTTTGAACATGCAGCAGATTTCCGGAACAGATATAAGGCGGTCATTTTTGTCTGATAACAAAAATCGTACTTTTCTAGCACCTGACGGTTTTGTAGATTTAAGACCACAGGCCATGGGACATTCCTGGTTTGATGTAATTTACAGGTAAGCATAAATAACATGTTCTTTTATGCAATGTTTTATTTTTATTTGTTTAGCTGCAGGTATATTGCTGCAATAACAGGAGCTATATTGTTTTACTTCTTCATGTCGATCCCGATATACATAAGTGGTTTTATAGCCGGGATGATGTTTACCCTTGCTGTAACCACTATTTATAATAAATTTTATAGCCTGAATACTTCTACTACAGGGCTTGTAGATCAACCATTTAATATACCTACCTACAATTCACAAACAATTTTAGAAATACCTGCTGTTAAGGAATACCAGCCTGTTACTAAATTTGAGGTAAGCATATTATATTAAAATCTTTTGCAATATGATTGGTGTTGGTCTGGTACAACTCGGCGTCTACTCACTCGGCGCCAACCATCTCGGTGCCAGCTAATGGAAAAACAACCTAAGGGAAAAAATATCTACATACCCACATGTGTTTAGAGATCTCCGCCCCATATGCACAGACGGCATTAGGAAATCAAATAAAAGCCTTGACTTGGCCGGGGCTCAGTTGAACTGACGCCCAGCTGTTCAGTGCCCAGTTGATCTGGTGTCCAGTCGCCTGACACTCAATCAGCGGCGCCAAGTCGGCCCACGCCCTGTTGATCTGGTGTCCAGTTGGATGGCACAAAGTCGGCCAGAGGCCAATTGATCTGGCACCCAGTGGACTGGCGCCAAATCAGCGGGCACCCAGTCAGCCGGCACCAAGACGGCAAGCGTCCAGTTGACCTGGCGCATAGTCGGCCGACTCCTAGTTGATCTGGTGCCCAGTTGGATGGCACTAAGTGCGCTAACGCCCAGTTGACTGCTGTCTATATTCAGCTAGCGCCTAGTCAGTCAGCGCCCATCTGCCAGCACTAAGTTGTCCCTGTAAGAATTGTTATAACATCAAATATTTTTTTATAGGGTTGGATGAATGAATATCCAGATATATACAATCCTCAAACTTACCATATTTGCCAAACACAATCCGTTTATATTAGATTGCAAGGTAACTTACTACGAATTAGCCACACACGCGGGAAAATACCTAAACGCGCCATGTGGAACGAAGCAAAACATAAACTTGTATTTACTCAGCATAGGATTTATAATTTACTTGGAGCCAAAGTACACTTACTTCCAGAAGGACTTAATAAAAGGAGGTTAGTGTCGCTAACGCTTAAAAAAAAAGAAAAAAAAAACTTGCTAATGGCTTCAGATAAAAGTTTTAATTTTTTTTTACCTTTAAATTACAGACATTGGAGTAAAAAATATCCAATCAGTATAACTTTAAATAAGGATCAATTGGATTTTGATATTTATAACAGTAATGAAACATTTTTAAGTGAGGAGAAAATAAAAAACAACAATTCTGACACATTGAGTGAAAAAAGTAGCAAAAGTGGATTTTTGCGCAAGAAGAAGTATCCTGTACAGGTATGTAAAGACATTTTTTAATCTAAAATGGAAGCTTTTTGATTTCACTCCATATCGGTAGTATGTATAAAGGGAGTGTAGAGCGTAAAGCGGTGCGGTGCGTAAGCCAAAATGGACGCGGTGCGTTGGTGGTGGGGATCATGACGCGGTGACGCTGGCAGACATGACGCGATAGCGAACTTAAGTCCCTACACTTGCATGATCTGCGTCTCGCCTCGCGTGTAAACTTGCAACACTAAACGTAGGATTCAAAGTGGAAAAGTTATTATTGGAAGATGTTAAAGAAATTGAATTGAAAGGAGAGGGTGGTGTAAGTATAAACATTTAGAAAAAGCAACCAAACTTTTGGTAAAAGAAATTTTCTCTGGGTGTTTATGATGAAGAAAGAAAAATGTAGATTGTATTGTGCATAATTCATTTTCTTCAATAGTGTAGATGCGCGGTGTAGACAAAGGCGGGCGCGGTAGAACGCAACAAAGTACGCGGACACGATTGCCAGATCGCGTCTGTGTGCGGACTTCCTTTGAAACTCGACATCAGCTAATCGTCACGCCACTATAGCCGTCGGTTGCGCCCGCACCGGTTTGCCGTATAAAAGGGAGATACTACGCCGCAAAACCCTAATCTCCTTTTAATGCAATTTTGGAAAATATTTGGATTCAGAAAACTTACCAGTTGCAGGCTTGCTCTTATTAATCTAAAGTGGATAAAAATGTACCTACATGATACGTTCGTGAAAACAATTTTGAAAACAAAACAAGGTTGTAAGAATTTTAATATAAATTTAAATATAATTATTTAATATAAAGTTAAGAGGTGTTTACAATAGTGCATTTAATTTATTTGCAGAAGGTAAGTAAAAACGTTTTTGCTATATACTAGTAGAGTGCCTTGATACTGTGTAGACATTATCAAGGCACTCTATATAATACTATTACATATTTCAGTTTGGTGGTATTACTTCTGCTGCTGGTATTTTGTCCCTCTTTTTTTTTTACTTTTCTATGGAATTTTAGGTGACTAATGGCGGATCGCAATTGACGCGGCATGTGACATGTGGTAAGCCGCATCACTAACCAATCACAAAGAAGTAATACTACTAATACTAGTTTGTGATTGGTTAGATGCAGTTTACTGCGTGCCGCATGACGCGCCTATTGCGGATCCACCCTTAGCTTTTTTTTTTCAATTTTTAGTCAGTAACCAAGTTTGTCCTCTATAAGTCAGGAGCGGTATTATCCAAATGTCGATCACATTGACTTTAGGGTGGGGGGTGGAAACTTTCTTGTGTAAGTTTGGTGTCCTTGCATTCACTTATCTTCACATGCTGTACCATATACAGGCTTGCAGATGCTTTAACATTGATTTTAGCGAAAATATCTTTTAATGAAAGTTATTTGTCGTATTTTTTGCTATCCTATGTACTCTCTTATTTTTTAGTTAACTAACAAAAGCGCAACGACATTACCGCCATTTTTTTTTAAATAGTGTAACATACAATTTTTTTGACAGCAATCGATAGACAATTTTATTCTTTTTTCAACCATCTAAAAATTTTATGCCCAAACATTGCAAGAATTTTGAGAAAACAAAAACTTCCATGTTACATCAGGTCACCGCAGTCGATGCAATGCGCTCCTTGAAACAAAACAATACACCATCAACTGTTCTTAGATGGTTGCATCTGTCATAATAACACAAGTGTGGTCATTGTTTCCTTGTATTATTAGTTAGTTTGTAATTTATTTAACTTTTTTTTTTTAATGTTTTGTTACAAGGCGTGCGTTGCGTTGTATTGTTGCGATGAGCTGATATAACTTAACAGTTTTTTTTGGCCGTTGCTAGCTCCACGGCTAACGTGGATATAATTTTGACACTAAATCCACGGCATTACGTCTTGTCAAGGGGTGACATCATTAATTCGGCGACGCGAATACGAGCTGCACCTACTGCGCATGTCCGGGGACAAAATTATTCCATTATGAAAGTTTCAAACATTTTCATATTTTAAATCGATTTTTAATTAATTTGCAAGTTGAATATGACCAATAAAAAATACTAGAGTAAAGTTTCTCTAAGTCCGAGCGATTGATTTTGTTTGTAGTTAATAATTATTATAATTAGATTTCTCAGAAACAGACTTTTACGCCTTGGGAATAGGCAACCAATCGTGCGCACCTCTGTCCCTATAATCTCAGGAAGCTGAAATAATTTTCCAAGTCCCCAGACATGCGCCGAACGTAATGCCGTGGATTTTGTGTCAGAATTATATCCACGTTAGCCGTGGAGCTAGCATCGGCCTTTTTTTTCCCCAAAATTTTTGCAATGTTAGGGCATACAATCTTTAGATGGTAGAAAAGAGAATAAAACCGTCTTCTGATTGCCGTAAGAAAATTGTATGTTGCTATTTTAAAAAAAATGGCGATAATGTCGTTGCGCTTTTCTTATTGATGTAAAAAAATAAGTAAGTACATGAAAAGATTGCAAACGTTATGACAAACAACTTTCATTAAAAGATATTTTTGATAAAATCAATATTTAGGGGTCTGCAAGCGTTGTTCCACATTTTTGTCAGACCCTTAGCACCATGTCATTGGCTGGAAAATCTTCAAAATCGCAAATTTAACTTTAAAGAGTAATAAAAACAAATTACGTTGTCTTTAATCATCTTTTCTAAACTAAAAAGTTCAAATATATATTTTTAGAAATATTCTAACCCTCACAATGACCGTCGTCTGCGTTGATCTCTCACTGACGGTAACTATCCAACCCGTTGCAGATCAACGCACACGAGAATCCAATCATAACAAAAATATATTATAGAAGGCTTTTGAAAAAACAAGAATATTAAATAAAAGTCTAAAAGAGAAATTTTATTACATGTTTTAAAAAATGGCGACACATGTGTGTGCTTTAATACAAGGTTCAGACAGTCAACTTCCAGAACTTCCAAGCAATCCCTCATTTTATAAAAGACTTTGTAGAGCTATTCGTAAAACGACATTAGTGTCACCACAGAATCCATTATGCAGGGTTTATTTTCGAAGTAATGCTGCTATAACATTTGAGAGGAGAAGACATGTAAAATGCGAGCTTTTGAATATTATTCACCCCTTTAGCATATTTCGGTAGGTGACCATTTTTATCTCTTCGAATTAGATATCAAAATAGATACAATTTTTTTTAGAGCATATTGGGAGTTATGGATGATGTTTGTATTTTTTTGTGCTCTTATAATAAATCCGTTAGAAGTAGCGTTTCATTTTGAATCTACAGAACAGTTAAATGCATTATCAATCGTGGTGGTCATAATAGATTTTGTGTGCATGATAGATATTACGTTAACATTTTTTACTGGATATGGAATTGCTAGCACTAAAGAAGTGGTTTTAGATCCTTCAAAAATTGCTAGGTATTTTATCTTTTAAACGAAAAAAAGTCGTAATCGATAATATTTCTTTACAGGAATTATATATTTAGTACTGCCTTTATAGGTGATGTGCTTTCTTCCGTACCACTTGAATTAATCTGTTATTTTCTTCAATCTTTTATTCCTACAAGAGTGTGGAGAATTGTAAATGTATTTTCTCTTTTAAAAATACTACGGTTCAATACTTTAATTACATACATGGGCCGAGCAGCCGAAGTAAGTAAAATATTTGATTTTAAGGTGGACAAGCTATTGATGCGGTAGACGGTACGTGGTCAGCCGTATGTAACCAATCACAAACTAGAATACTCGTCTGTGATTGGTTAGAAGCTTGCTGCGTTCCGCATGGAGGTGGATATACAACTGATGCGGTACGCGGTGAGCCGCATCTAACCAATCGCAAACTGGAATACTAGTTCGTGTCTAGCTAGAAGCCGCTTGCTGCGTTTCGCATCGAGGTGGATAAGCAATTGATGCGGTACGCGGTAAGCTGCATCTGACCAATCGCAAACTGGAATACTAGTCTGTACGTACCTATATTTTTATTTATTGTAGATGTGGGAAGTAAGTTTGATGGCTTTTTTAATGATACGCTACACAATTATATTGATTTTGGTTACACATTGGACTGCTTGTATGCACTATGCCATACCAATTATTAAAAGGGTTCTGTCAGGAGATCTTCATGAAAAATCTTGGATTATACAGTCTAAAATAGAACAATCTCCAACACAATTTACTATATATTTGCGTTGTCTTTTTAGGGCTTGTTGTTTTCTCCTCAGTAAGTATTGTATATTCCCTTAAATTAAAAATTCTCCCTATAAGACCGCGGCGCTTGAAAAGCACAGGGGGAGGATTATCGCTATTATATATATTTGTCTACTCTTGCAGCGATAAGTCATGCTTACTATGAACCCTTTACTTCAGAAGATATTTTGGTTGGAACAGCTACATTTATAGTTGGTACAATAATGTTGGCATTATTGTTGGGTATAACAAACGATTTGTATTATTTTTCTTGTTTAAACATTTTATTTTAGTTTTACTTCTCCAATTAATGGCTTCTGTTTTATCTGCGGAAACAAAATATCAAGAAATTATTAATCAAGTAGAAGAGTATATGGGATATAAACAATTGCCTTTAAATATGCAACGACGTCTCATATCATATTATGAATACCGATTTCGAAAGAAGTATTTTCGTGAAGATGCGATTACCGCCACACTTTCCGGTTAACTATCCAACAATATGTTTGAAATTCGGCTAACGTGGATATAATTCTGACACTAAATCCACGGCATTACGTCATTGTCAAGGGGTGACGTCATTAATTCGGCGACGCGAATACAAGCTGCACCTACTGCGCATGTCCTGGAACAAAATTATTCCATTATGAAAGTTTCAAACATTTTCATATTTTAAATTAATTTTTAATTAATTTGCAAGATGAATATGACCAATAAAAAAATACTAGAGTAAAGTTTCTCTAAGTCCGAGCGATTTATTTTGTTTGTAGTTAATAACTTTCATCATTAGATTTCTCAGAAACAGACTTTTACGCCTTGGAAGTAGGCAACCAATCGTACGCACCTCTGTCCCTATAATCTCGGGAAGCTGAAATAATTTTCCAAATCCCCAGACATGCGCCGAGTCGGCCGATAAACGTCATCCCATGATAATGACGTAATGCCGTGGATTTAGTGTCAGGATTATATCCACGTTAGCCGTGGAGCTAGCAACGGCCTATAAAAATTTGTCTAAATTTTTAAATTTTAGAGCGACTTAAACGGGAAATCAACGTATTTTGCTATAGAAGATTGGTTGATAGTGTCTCGATATTCAAAGATATGCCCCAACACATTGTTGTTGATATAGTTAACAGTTTGAAAGCTGAAATATTTTTACCAAACGATATTATAGTAAAGGCCGGCACAATTGGGGAATGCATGTACTTCTTAGCAAGTGGAACTGTATGTGTGGTAACTCCCACAGGGAAAGAGGTACGCCGTAATTGCTTCTTATGGGTAATTGTTTCAAATTCGTTTGATATTAAATATTTTAGGTTTGTCACTTATATGATGGAGCTTATTTCGGAGAAATAGCTCTTATAATGAAAGATCAAAAAAGGATAGCAAACGTTATTGCTATAGAAATATGTGAAGTATACCGACTGGATAGAAAAAGTTTTAAAGTTTGTTTTGTGAGTAATGTAGATTTGTACAAAAAGATTGAAAGAATTGCCCAAGAAAGAAGAGAGAAAACTTTAATATTAGAAGAACTTCATAAAAAATATATAATGGCTTTAGAAGAACCAAGCCAGCGTAGTTTTCCAATAATAGAATAGTTTTTAAAATGTTGTACAGTTATTTGAGTTGTTATAAAGTTAATATTTTATTGGGATACTTATTATATCATCCACAAGCCACAACTGGAGTTACCTGATAAAAGTGTTATGGCATGGCCAGCCTCATTCTTTTAAATCTTACCAGTTATATGGCCATTGCAATTTTGATTTTGACAGTTCCGCTCTGTTGTTGACTAATACATCTAATAGATGGCACCACATAGAGGATCTGTAAAATCTAAATTGGGACGGCCAGATAACTCGCAAGAGTCAGGAAGGTCACGTGACCAAACGACCTTATTATGTACAGGGTGACAACAATCGATTGCTTTGTATGGGCAACCGTTCTCGTTCCTCGTTTTTGATCAGTGTTACCAACTTTCTGAAATGATCTTCAAATTTTCAAAAAATATTTTTCATAACCATTGCAGATAGAAGAAAAGTAGAAGGGAGATAACTGCCAAATGTTCTTACACAGTAATATCAGAAAAAAATAACCTCAAAAATGAAACGAACACGATCGCGAAAATATTTTTTTTAATATTAGATAGGAATGTTTATTATAATCAATTCAGAAAACTACCGTGACGTTTAATGTGTCAAATGGAAAATTTAGTTGGCTGGTATAAAAAACACTATACATTTTTGAAAATGGGGCTTTGATTACTAATAGCTGATAGGGATTTTTTTTGTTAACCAACTGAATTTTCCATTTAACAATTTAAATGTCACGGAAGTTTTCTGAATGTATTATAGTTATCTTATCTCTCTTGCACTCTTTTTCTATTTGTGGCGGTTAAAATACTTTGGGTTGAAAATTAAAGCGTCGTAGTAGTATTTGTTCGTAGTGTATGTTCATGTTCGCGTACTATGCTTAGCCAACTGTTCTGCGTGTCTTTTAACAACCGTAAAGTGTCACTAGGCTTCGGTTAATGATTAGCTGACGATTACACCGCGTATATGTCACGGAAAGGCGGCCATTAAGTAAAATCGGGCATGAAGTATGCGACCGTGAAGCAAATGCGACCGAAAAAGTAATGATCGTCATATTCATAACTGTATTTTATTTCAGCCTCAAATCTTTAGTAAATTAACAGAGGAAGAAGAGGAATTCGAATTGGAATCTAGTAGTTCAAGACCTAGTAGTCCTTCACCAGCGGATGAAAATTCTCCAGATGTATCGGTATGTTCACATTTTTAATTTATTGTTAATAACCTGTTAGTCGGCCTATTTCTGCTACTGCGGGTTAAGACTTGAGTTTACACCTTGAAATATGCCCTATTTTATGCACATTTTGTTCCAATTTTTCAGAGCCAATTTTAAAGTAGGAAGGGCGGACGAAATTTTTTTCTTGTTAATGGTGTTTTATCTGTCTACACATAGAACGTTTTTGTTTAATTTCTAAAAAATAACTTTTCAGCATTAAAAAATGTACAACTCTATTTTACTTTAAAATTTTCAAGTAGTATTTACAAAAATATGGATATCGAAAAATTCTCTCTATCAATAGATAGATATAACCACGCTCTTTCAAATGCCACAAGAATTTTTTTTTCTAAAATGCAAATTAATTCGGAAAAAATGGAAATAAAATTTTAAAAATATCAATATAATTCACCTTTTGCAATTTAGCATGTAGGCAACACAACTAACAGGACCATAAACTCACAATGGAACCAATACACAAAAGACGGATTATAACGGATTACAACTTTCTACTAGGTATTGTTGTTTGACAAAAAAAAAAAAAAATAATATAACGACAAAATCTATATTGAATACAGTAAATTCATTACTCTTTATTGCATTTATCAATTTTGGTAACGTCAGATGAATCTGAAATATTTAAAAATATGAAACAAAATTCCAAGGCAAGCATTATTCTTGTTATTGTAGGTATGCAACTTTCCATACATCAAAT
Source organism: Hemicrepidius hirtus (assembly GCA_963082805.1). Lineage (NCBI taxonomy): Eukaryota > Metazoa > Arthropoda > Insecta > Coleoptera > Elateridae > Hemicrepidius > Hemicrepidius hirtus. Next base: position 35,355,790 of record OY720161.1, on the reverse strand, counting down.
TGGATTTTGCTTTAAGTAAATGCCAGCCTTAAGGTTCGTGCTTACGGTACAATCATGCTAAACCCGCGAACCTGGATTCAAACGGCGGCGCTTCCTAAATAAATGGCATGTGTTCAAGCGCCGCCGATCTTATTGGCGATTCAGGTGTTTCTACATTTGAATCACATGCATTTATTTAGGAAGCACCATTTGAATCTCTAGCATAATTGTACTCTTAACACCGATGTCACGGAATAAGGATACCATACCTGGAAATTCCGCCAAGTCCTTGTTATTGGCAGTATAGGGAATTTTAACGTGCGTTGACATCGTGTGTTTCTTCCTTGAACTCACTCAGTTGTCTGTAAAAATAAAAAAAATTGTGTAGTATTTGGGGTGGGTTAACGTATACTTACAGGGGGGGCTATCCTTAACCAAGTCCAGGGTATTGAGGAATTGGAAGCTGTAATGGTGTGGGTCTTGGTGGAAAAATCGGCGGAGGATCTGTTGGGTTAGGTGGAACGTGGCGGATGAAAGTGTTGTAAGTGTGAAGGCATGAGTCGTAACCTTGAAAGCGACGAGGGAGGTTGGAGCGGTTGTGGACTTTCTGAAGAGTCGTACGGACGTGTTGGTTTAAGGAACAGTGTGTTAGAAGTTAAATCCAATGTATCAGACTGGTTGGATATTTACGGATTGGGTTATTATGCTGGGATGCAACCTGGTATTTCTGACAAAGTTGGGGTATCAAAAGAGGATGACTTGTGATTATGATTTATGTGGGTTTGTGGTGATCCTCCATTTGTTCATATCTGTGAGTGTTATTGAGGGCAGTTCGAATCTCATGGGAGACTCGGGAAGTCCTTTGGTCGGTCCATAGAGCGCGGGCCCGGACATCAGGGGCTGTATTCTCGACACTTTCACTCGACATTTTCTCGCACACAACAAAAAAAATTGAACCAATCCGAAGGCTATTTTCCTGACAATTGATCATCAAGAAATAGTTTGATTGGTTCAATTTTTTTTTGTTGTGTGCGAGAAAATGTCGAGTGATTTCGAGAATACAGCCCCAGGGCGCCGCCGCCGGGCGCGCACGGGCAGAAGTGTGCAGGGACATTCGGGTGCGGGACACTCGGACACGAAGACGTTCGGGCGCGAGGACACTGGGCCGGAAGCCATTAGAGCGCAGGACAGTAGGGCGCGAAAACTGTTTAGGTACCTCTTCACACTTAAACTTAGATGTCAATACTCCTTTACATTACTTTATATAAGTAGTATGTGCAATCAGAACGTATTATTTCGACAAGAAGAGTCACTTTGAAAATATTAGACAGCTTTCGCGCCCGAGTGTCCCCGCGCCCTTAAGGTCCGCGCGCACTTGTTCGGTTCGGTTCCGTTCGGTTCGGAACCGTCCGATCGGCAATAAACAAAATACATGGAAATAAATGGCAGCCCGTATTCCATGTATTTCCGCGGCATTTGTAAGCTTGGTGGAGCTTTATTTGATTTTTGCCGATCGGACGGTTCCGAACCGAACGGAACGGAACCGAACAAGTGCGCGCGGACCTTTACTGACCGCGGCCGAACGCCCTAACGACGACGCCCTAATGTCCTAGACCGCCATAAGACGGTGTCGTCTACAAACAATCTTCTTAGCCTGCCTTATCTGAAATTGGAAAATCGTGAAAGCGGGTGTCCAAGCTAATTTTTTTCAGCCTGTACTGAAAACTGCGCAAAATAGTTATCATGGTAGTCCTCAATATATGCTGAACATTTCTTCTAATTTAACCGAATCTCTCTTTTTTTATCGTTTACGACATTCCCATCCATGTAGTCTTTATCTTTTACATATCGAGTATATAGGATAGGGAAGAGAGCAAAACCTTGGGAAACCCCGGAATATAGGTTGAAGTTTTTCTCCATTGTTTTGATACTCTTGCTTTAGTAACTGAATTTATTTATTTTTTAATTCAGGAAGACATAAAATTAAATGAAGATGATGTAGATGATCTGTTAAAAGATGTATTTGACCGAGATGATGAACAAGCAGATGATGATATTCTTAGTTTGGAAGATTGGACCACATTCACACCTGAGGTAACCAAGAATCATTGGATTATTCTATAATATTTACTTTCTTTTAATTCTTCACCCTAATAATAAAATATAAAGTTTGTTGTTATTTTTTAAACTTGTTGGAAACAGAGAAAGGTAGAGCGAAAATCTGACTATAGGATAAATTCTGACAAAAATTATTCAACAACCAGATTCATTTTCAGACTATTTTGAAATTACACCCTAAATTAATGAATAATTTAATTATTGTACCCTATGTAAATTAATTATAAATTATTATTTTGTGCAGCAGAATAGTCCAACTGAGACACAAATATTTTTATTTGGACGTACAGATAGAGAGAAAGAAGACTGGTTTCGGCGTTTTGTAACTGCAACTCATAAAGGAGCTCATCTTGCTAGCAATGAGGATCTTAATTCAGATCCAGATGTTCAAGCATCCGTTTCTGATACCCTTGTTACTGCAGCGAAGAGTGAAACAGAATATCTTAAATACATGGCAAAGTTTCAAAAGGTGCTGCCATTTATTTTACTTCAAAGGCAATTTTTAACTAACCCAGTACGTTTTCCTTTTCCTTTAATCCTTAATCTATTGACTCCTTTAATAAGACCAGAAAATACATTATTATTATACAAGGTGATCATTTGAAAACGATCCACCCTTAATATCTCGTGAACCATACCGAATATTAAAGAAATGTAAAAATACGTTTTTGTAGAAGTGGGGGACACTCGATAGCGTAATCCGCGTCGCGCTAATACTTACGACGCCCCCACCTACCAACCTTGAAAAGTTTAAATGGCACTATGCCCTTTGTGATACCTCAAATTAACGGTCTTTTAGAATCCATTTCTAAACATTTTCTAACCAGGTGAGAAGCAGTGGGAAGGGATGAGGGATGTTTGGCACATATTTTGCAAGTGTACACCCTCCCAAGTCCCAATAACATTCTGGGAAAATCCGAACCAGATCCGAAGGGGTAAAAAAAAGTCCAAAAAAAGAGCAAAGACTATAGTCTTTCCTTTTTTTTTGGAAAAAATTTTGACCCCTTCCGATTTCCTTAGGAAATTCCCAGAATGTTCTAAGAAGTCTAAACACTTGAAAAATATGTACCAAACATCCCCCATCCCCTCCCGTCTAGTCGAAAAAAATTCAGGAAGTGTTCAGAAAAAATCCATTTTCAAACTTTACTCGCCACGTGGTGAACAGTGGGAAGGGATGAGGGATGTTTGGCACATATTTTGCAAGTGTAGACACTCCAAATAACATTCTGGGAAAATCCGAACCAGATCCGAAGGGGTGAAAAAAATGTCCAAAAAAAGAGCAAAGACTATAGTCTTTCCTCATTTTTTGGAAAAAAATTTGACCCCTTCCGATTTCCTTAGGAAATTCCCAGAATGTTCTAAGAAGTCTAAACACTTGAAAAATATGTACCAAACATCCCCCATCCCCTCCCGTCTAGTCGAAAAAAATTAAGGAAGTGTTCAGAAAAAAACCATTTTCAAACTTTACTCGCCACGTGGTGAACTGTGGGAAGGGATGAGGGATGTTTGGCACATATTTTGCAAGTGTAGACACTCCAAATAACATTCTGGGAAAATCCGAACCAGATCCGAAGGGGTGAAAAAAATGTCCAAAAAAAGAGCAAAGACTATAGTCTTTCCTCATTTTTTGGAAAAAAATTTGACCCCTTCCGATTTCCTTAGGAAATTCCCAGAATGTTCTAAGAAGTCTAAACACTTGAAAAATATGTACCAAACATCCCCCATCCCCTCCCGTCTAGTCGAAAAAAATTCAAGAAGTGTTCAGAAAAAATCCATTTTCAAACTTTACTCGCCACGTGGTGAACAGTGGGAAGGGATGAGGGATGTTTGGCACATATTTTGCAAGTGTAGACACTCCAAATAACATTCTGGGAAAATCCGAACCAGATCCGAAGGGGTGAAAAAAATGTCCAAAAAAAGAGCAAAGACTATAGTCTTTCCCGAGTCTTTCCTCATTTTTTGGAAAAAAATTTGACCCCTTCCGATTTCCTTAGGAAATTCCCAGAATGTTCTAAGAAGTCTAAACACTTGAAAAATATGTACCAAACATCCCCCATCCCCTCCCGTCTAGTCGAAAAAAATTCAGGAAGTGTTCAGAAAAAATCCTTTTTCAAACTTTACTCGCCACGTGGTGAACAGTGGGAAGGGATGAGGGATGTTTGGCACATATTTTGCAAGTGTAGACACTCCAAATAACATTCTGGGAAAATCCGAACCAGATCCGAAGGGGTGAAAAAAATGTCCAAAAAAAGAGCAAAGACTATAGTCTTTCCTCATTTTTTGGAAAAAAATTTGACCCCTTCCGATTTCCTTAGGAAATTCCCAGAATGTTCTAAGAAGTCTAAACACTTGAAAAATATGTACCAAACATCCCCCATCCCCTCCCGTCTAGTCGAAAAAAATTCAGGAAGTGTTCAGAAAAAATCCATTTTCAAACTTTACTCGCCACGTGGTGAACAGTGGGAAGGGATGAGGGATGTTTGGCACATATTTTGCAAGTGTAGACACTCCAAATAACATTCTGGGAAAATCCGAACCAGATCCGAAGGGGTGAAAAAAATGTCCAAAAAAAGAGCAAAGACTATAGTCTTTCCTCATTTTTTGGAAAAAAATTTGACCCCTTCCGATTTCCTTAGGAAATTCCCAGAATGTTCTAAGAAGTCTAAACACTTGAAAAATATGTACCAAACATCCCCCATCCCCTCCCGTCTAGTCGAAAAAAATTCAGGAAGTGTTCAGAAAAAATCCATTTTCAAACTTTACTCGCCACGTGGTGAACAGTGGGAAGGGATGAGGGATGTTTGGCACATATTTTGCAAGTGTAGACACTCCAAATAACATTCTGGGAAAATCCGAACCAGATCCGAAGGGGTGAAAAAAATGTCCAAAAAAAGAGCAAAGACTATAGTCTTTCCTCATTTTTTGGAAAAAATTTTGACCCCTTCCGATTTCCTTAGGAAATTCCCAGAATGTTCTAAGAAGTCTAAACACTTGAAAAATATGTACCAAACATCCCCCATCCCCTCCCGTCTAGTCGAAAAAAATTCAGGAAGTGTTCAGAAAAAATCCTTTTTCAAACTTTACTCGCCACGTGGTGAACAGTGGGAAGGGATGAGGGATGTTTGGCACATATTTTGCAAGTGTAGACACTCCAAATAACATTCTGGGAAAATCCGAACCAGATCCGAAGGGGTGAAAAAAATGTCCAAAAAAAGAGCAAAGACTATAGTCTTTCCTCATTTTTTGGAAAAAATTTTGACCCCTTCCGATTTCCTTAGGAAATTCCCAGAATGTTCTAAGAAGTCTAAACACTTGAAAAATATGTACCAAACATCCCCCATCCCCTCCCGTCTAGTCGAAAAAAATTCAGGAAGTGTTCAGAAAAAATCCATTTTCAAACTTTACTCGCCACGTGGTGAACAGTGGGAAGGGATGAGGGATGTTTGGCACATATTTTGCAAGTGTAGACACTCCAAATAACATTCTGGGAAAATCCGAACCAGATCCGAAGGGGTGAAAAAAATGTCCAAAAAAAGAGCAAAGACTATAGTCTTTCCTCATTTTTTGGAAAAAAATTTGACCCCTTCCGATTTCCTTAGGAAATTCCCAGAATGTTCTAAGAAGTCTTAAACACTTGAAAAATATGTACCAAACATCCCCCATCCCCTCCCGTCTAGTCGAAAAAAATTAAGGAAGTGTTCAGAAAAAAACCATTTTCAAACTTTACTCGCTACGTGGTGAACTGTGGGAAGGGATGAGGGATGTTTGGCACATATTTTGCAAGTGTAGACACTCCAAATAACATTCTGGGAAAATCCGAACCAGATCCGAAGGGGTGAAAAAAATGTCCAAAAAAAGAGCAAAGACTTATAGTCTTTCCTCATTTTTTGGAAAAAAATTTGACCCCTTCCGATTTCCTTAGGAAATTCCCAGAATGTTCTAAGAAGTCTAAACACTTGAAAAATATGTACCAAACATCCCCCATCCCCTCCCGTCTAGTCAAAAAAAATTAAGGAAGTGTTCAGAAAAAAACCATTTTCAAACTTTACTCGCCACGTGGTGAACTGTGGGAAGGGATGAGGAATGTTTGGCACATATTTTGCAAGTGTAGACACTCCAAATAACATTCTGGGAAAATCCGAACCAGATCCGAAGGGGTGAAAAAAATGTCCAAAAAAAGAGCAAAGACTATAGTCTTTCCTCATTTTTTGGAAAAAAAGTTGACCCCTTCCGATTTCCTTAGGAAATTCCCAGAATGTTCTAAGAAGTCTAAACACTTGAAAAATATGTACCAAACATCCCCCAACCCCTCCCGTCTAGTCGAAAAAAATTAAGGAAGTGTTCAGAAAAAAACCATTTTCAAACTTTACTCGCCACGTGGTGAACTGTGGGAAGGGATGAGGGATGTTTGGCACATATTTTGCAAGTGTAGACACTCCAAATAACATTCTGGGAAAATCCGAACCAGATCCGAAGGGGTGAAAAAAATGTCCAAAAAAAGAGCAAAGACTATAGTCTTTCCTCATTTTTTGGAAAAAAATTTGACCCCTTCCGATTTCCTTAGGAAATTCCCAGAATGTTCTAAGAAGTCTAAACACTTGAAAAATATGTACCAAACATCCCCCATCCCCTCCCGTCTAGTCGAAAAAAATTCAGGAAGTGTTCAGAAAAAATCCATTTTCAAACTTTACTCGCCACGTGGTGAACTGTGGGAAGGGATGAGGGATGTTTGGCACATATTTTGCAAGTGTAGACACTCCAAATAACATTCTGGGAAAATCCGAACCATATCCGAAGGGGTGAAAAAAATGTCCAAAAAAAGAGCAAAGACTATAGTCTTTCCTCATTTTTTGGAAAAAAATTTGACCCCTTCCGATTTCCTTAGGAAATTCCCAGAATGTTCTAAGAAGTCTAAACACTTGAAAAATATGTACCAAACATCCCCCATCCCCTCCCGTCTAGTCGAAAAAAATTAAGGAAGTGTTCAGAAAAAAACCATTTTCAAACTTTACTCGCTACGTGGTGAACTGTGGGAAGGGATGAGGGATGTTTGGCACATATTTTGCAAGTGTAGACACTCCAAATAACATTCTGGGAAAATCCGAACCAGATCCGAAGGGGTGAAAAAAATGTCCAAAAAAAGAGCAAAGACTAGTCTTTCCTAATTTTTTGGAAAAAATTTTGACCCCTTCCGATTTCCTTAGGAAATTCCCAGAATGTTCTAAGAAGTCTAAACACTTGAAAAATATGTACCAAACATCCCCCATCCCCTCCCGTCTAGTCGAAAAAAATTCAGGAAGTGTTCAGAAAAAATCCATTTTCAAACTTTACTCGCCACGTGGTGAACAGTGGGAAGGGATGAGGGATGTTTGGCACATATTTTGCAAGTGTAGACACTCCAAATAACATTCTGGGAAAATCCGAACCAGATCCGAAGGGGTGAAAAAAATGTCCAAAAAAAGAGCAAAGACTATAGTCTTTCCTCATTTTTTGGAAAAAAATTTGACCCCTTCCGATTTCCTTAGGAAATTCCCAGAATGTTCTAAGAAGTCTTAAACACTTGAAAAATATGTACCAAACATCCCCCATCCCCTCCCGTCTAGTCGAAAAAAATTAAGGAAGTGTTCAGAAAAAAACCATTTTCAAACTTTACTCGCCACGTGGTGAACTGTGGGAAGGGATGAGGGATGTTTGGCACATATTTTGCAAGTGTAGACACTCCAAATAACATTCTGGGAAAATCCGAACCAGATCCGAAGGGGTGAAAAAAATGTCCAAAAAAAGAGCAGACTATAGTCTTTCCTCATTTTTTGGAAAAAAATTTGACCCCTTCCGATTTCCTTAGGAAATTCCCAGAATGTTCTAAGAAGTCTAAACACTTGAAAAATATGTACCAAACATCCCCCATCCCCTCCCGTCTAGTCGAAAAAAATTAAGGAAGTGTTCAGAAAAAAACCATTTTCAAACTTTACTCGCCACGTGGTGAACTGTGGGAAGGGATGAGGAATGTTTGGCACATATTTTGCAAGTGTAGACACTCCAAATAACATTCTGGGAAAATCCGAACCAGATCCGAAGGGGTGAAAAAAATGTCCAAAAAAAGAGCAAAGACTATAGTCTTTCCTCATTTTTTGGAAAAAAATTTGACCCCTTCCGATTTCCTTAGGAAATTCCCAGAATGTTCTAAGAAGTCTAAACACTTGAAAAATATGTACCAAACATCCCCCATCCCCTCCCGTCTAGTCGAAAAAAATTAAGGAAGTGTTCAGAAAAAAACCATTTTCAAACTTTACTCGCCACGTGGTGAACTGTGGGAAGGGATGAGGAATGTTTGGCACATATTTTGCAAGTGTAGACACTCCAAATAACATTCTGGGAAAATCCGAACCAGATCCGAAGGGGTGAAAAAAATGTCCAAAAAAAGAGCAAAGACTATAGTCTTTCCTCATTTTTTGGAAAAAAATTTGACCCCTTCCGATTTCCTTAGGAAATTCCCAGAATGTTCTAAGAAGTCTAAACACTTGAAAAATATGTACCAAACATCCCCCAACCCCTCCCGTCTAGTCGAAAAAAATTCAGGAAGTGTTCAGAAAAAATCCATTTTCAAACTTTACTCGCCACGTGGTGAACTGTGGGAAGGGATGAGGGATGTTTGGCACATATTTTGCAAGTGTAGACACTCCAAATAACATTCTGGGAAAATCCGAACCATATCCGAAGGGGTGAAAAAAATGTCCAAAAAAAGAGCAAAGACTATAGTCTTTCCTCATTTTTTGGAAAAAAATTTGACCCCTTCCGATTTCCTTAGGAAATTCCCAGAATGTTCTAAGAAGTCTAAACACTTGAAAAATATGTACCAAACATCCCCCATCCCCTCCCGTCTAGTCGAAAAAAATTCAGGAAGTGTTCAGAAAAAATCCATTTTCAAACTTTACTCGCCACGTGGTGAACTGTGGGAAGGGATGAGGGATGTTTGGCACATATTTTGCAAGTGTAGACACTCCAAATAACATTCTGGGAAAATCCGAACCAGATCCGAAGGGGTGAAAAAAATGTCCAAAAAAAGAGCAAAGACTATAGTCTTTCCTCATTTTTTGGAAAAAAATTTGACCCCTTCCGATTTCCTTAGGAAATTCCCAGAATGTTCTAAGAAGTCTAAACACTTGAAAAATATGTACCAAACATCCCCCATCCCCTCCCGTCTAGTCGAAAAAAATTCAGGAAGTGTTCAGAAAAAATCCATTTTCAAACTTTACTCGCCACGTGGTGAACTGTGGGAAGGGATGAGGGATGTTTGGCACATATTTTGCAAGTGTAGACACTCCAAATAACATTCTGGGAAAATCCGAACCATATCCGAAGGGGTGAAAAAAATGTCCAAAAAAAGAGCAAAGACTATAGTCTTTCCTCATTTTTTGGAAAAAAATTTGACCCCTTCCGATTTCCTTAGGAAATTCCCAGAATGTTCTAAGAAGTCTAAACACTTGAAAAATATGTACCAAACATCCCCCATCCCCTCCCGTCTAGTCGAAAAAAATTAAGGAAGTGTTCAGAAAATAGCTATTTTCCTAACAAGTGCAGAAAATCGATTTTTCCGCACGCAAATGCCGTTGACAGCACGACGCGTAGCGGAGTGGTGTCAAGCATTTAAGTGCGGAAAAATAGGTTTCTGCACGTGTTAGGAACAATAGTTTTTCTACTAGCGTGCGGAAATGGCACATGTTTTAGTGTTTTAGTGCGGAAAAGTGGATTTTCCGCACCGTGCGGATTTTCCGCACTAAAAAGTGTGCGGAAAATGCGTTTTTCCGCACGCTAGTAGAAAAAAACCATTTTCAAACTTTACTCGCCACGTGGTGAACTGTGGGAAGGGATGAGGGATGTTTGGCACATATTGTGCAAGTGTAGACACTCCAAATAACATTCTGGGAAAATCCGAACCAGATCCGAAGGGGTGAAAAAAATGTCCAAAAAAAGAGCAAAGACTATAGTCTTTCCTTTTTTTTTGGAAAAAAATTTGACCCCTTCCGATTTCCTTAGGAAATTTCCAGAATGTTATATGAAGTCTAAACACTTGAAAAATATGTGCCAAACATCCCCCATCCCCTCCCGTCTAGTCGAAAAAAATTCAGGAAGTGTTCAGAAAAAATCCATTTTCAAACTTTACTCGCCACGTGGTGAACAGTGGGAAGGGATGAGGGATGTTTGGCACATATTTTGCAAGTGTAGACACTCCAAATAACATTCTGGGAAAATCCGAACCAGATCCGAAGGGGTGAAAAAAATGTCCAAAAAAAGAGCAGACTATAGTCTTTCCTCATTTTTTGGAAAAAAATTTGACCCCTTCCGATTTCCTTAGGAAATTCCCAGAATGTTCTAAGAAGTCTAAACACTTGAAAAATATGTACCAAACATCCCCCATCCCCTCCCGTCTAGTCGAAAAAAATTAAGGAAGTGTTCAGAAAAAAACCATTTTCAAACTTTACTCGCCACGTGGTGAACTGTGGGAAGGGATGAGGAATGTTTGGCACATATTTTGCAAGTGTAGACACTCCAAATAACATTCTGGGAAAATCCGAACCAGATCCGAAGGGGTGAAAAAAATGTCCAAAAAAAGAGCAAAGACTATAGTCTTTCCTCATTTTTTGGAAAAAAATTTTACCCCTTCCGATTTCCTTAGGAAATTCCCAGAATGTTCTAAGAAGTCTAAACACTTGAAAAATATGTACCAAACATCCCCCATCCCCTCCCGTCTAGTCGAAAAAAATTAAGGAAGTGTTCAGAAAAAAACCATTTTCAAACTTTACTCGCCACGTGGTGAACTGTGGGAAGGGATGAGGGATGTTTGGCACATATTTTGCAAGTGTAGACACTCCAAATAACATTCTGGGAAAATCCGAACCAGATCCGAAGGGGTGAAAAAAATGTCCAAAAAAAGAGCAAAGACTATAGTCTTTCCTCATTTTTTGGAAAAAAATTTGACCCCTTCCGATTTCCTTAGGAAATTCCCAGAATGTTCTAAGAAGTCTAAACACTTGAAAAATATGTACCAAACATCCCCCATCCCCTCCCGTCTAGTCGAAAAAAATTCAGGAAGTGTTCAGAAAAAATCCATTTTCAAACTTTACTCGCCACGTGGTGAACTGTGGGAAGGGATGAGGGATGTTTGGCACATATTTTGCAAGTGTAGACACTCCAAATAACATTCTGGGAAAATCCGAACCATATCCGAAGGGGTGAAAAAAATGTCCAAAAAAAGAGCAAAGACTATAGTCTTTCCTCATTTTTTGGAAAAAAATTTGACCCCTTCCGATTTCCTTAGGAAATTCCCAGAATGTTCTAAGAAGTCTAAACACTTGAAAAATATGTACCAAACATCCCCCATCCCCTCCCGTCTAGTCGAAAAAAATTAAGGAAGTGTTCAGAAAATAGCTATTTTCCTAACAAGTGCAGAAAATCGATTTTTCCGCACGCAAATGCCGTTGACAGCACGACGCGTAGCGGAGTGGTGTCAAGCATTTAAGTGCGGAAAAATAGGTTTCTGCACGTGTTAGGAACAATAGTTTTTCTACTAGCGTGCGGAAATGGCACATGTTTTAGTGTTTTAGTGCGGAAAAGTGGATTTTCCGCACCGTGCGGATTTTCCGCACTAAAAAGTGTGCGGAAAATGCGTTTTTCCGCACGCTAGTAGAAAAAAACCATTTTCAAACTTTACTCGCCACGTGGTGAACTGTGGGAAGGGATGAGGGATGTTTGGCACATATTGTGCAAGTGTAGACACTCCAAATAACATTCTGGGAAAATCCGAACCAGATCCGAAGGGGTGAAAAAAATGTCCAAAAAAAGAGCAAAGACTATAGTCTTTCCTTTTTTTTTGGAAAAAAATTTGACCCCTTCCGATTTCCTTAGGAAATTTCCAGAATGTTATATGAAGTCTAAACACTTGAAAAATATGTGCCAAACATCCCCCATCCCCTCCCGTCTAGTCGAAAAAAATCAGGAAGTGTTCAGAAAAAATCCATTTCTCAAACTTTCCTCGCCACGCCCACGTGGTGAAAAGTGGGAAGGGATGAGGGCACATATTTTCCAAGTGTACACCCTCCAATTAACATTCTGGGAAAATCCGAACCAGCTCTGAAGGGTTGAAAAAAATTCCAAAAAATGAGGATTCTTCTTTTTCTGGATGATTTTCTCACCCACTCCGATTTCCTTAGGAAATTCCCAGAATGTAATATGAAGACTAAAGACTTGGAGAATATGTGCCAAACATCCCTCATCCCCTTCCACCTGGTAAAAAAAATTCAGAAAGTTTTCAAAAAGAATCCATTTCTGAACATTTTCTAATGGTTCACGAGATATTAAGGGTGGATCGTTTTCAAATGATCACACTGAGTTTAATTTAAACCAATTTTAGTCTGCAAAGAAAAAACAAGCAATAGAAGAAGCAGTTGACCAAACAGTAAACGTTTTATGGATTAATGCTTTAATAGGACGTGTGTTATTTGACTGCATACGTGATGATACCTTTACTAATCGAGTGAAAGATCGTATTCAACGAAAATTAAGTTCCATTAAATTACCTTATTTTATAGAACAACTTAGCGTGTCTGAATTATCTTTAGGTAAGTGAATTTTTCAATTATCTCCTCATTGCTTTGTTTAAATTATTATTTTCTTTTTAACATGTGTTGCTTATATAGATGTTTAATTTACTATTTTAGGTAGCAGCCCTCCTCTAATACATAAAGCCAGTAAACCTGTATTGGACCAGAGAGGCCTTTGGGTTGATTTAGATATGACTTATGATGGAGTAGTTGTGTTAACTTTACAGACCAAGTTGAATCTTATGAAACTAAAACAACCGCCTTCCACCGGTAAATATATTGTAAACGTCTTGTATTTTTTCTTGGTCGCACCATTGCGCAAAGGGTACGCGGAAAGTCGAAGTAAAAGTTAGTAGTGGAATCTAAAAACATACGCGGAAGAAAACGCGCCAAAACAGACAAAATCGAACGTTATAATTCAAACATTACCCAATAGGTGTCGGTCACGTGACGTTAGCACGTTAGCAACGTGGTTACCTCGGTGGGTAAACAACTACGCGCTTATGGATTGTCAAGGAACCGGTCCCGCGGTACAAGGCTTCTACAATACCCTACCTACTCACTTTTATAGGCTGTTTATACTAAAGATTGATACTTACACTTTGGAGACTCTGATATACCTCTCAAGTCAGAAAGGTTAACCAGAGTATGTGGGGACAGACATCTTATCCTTTGCTTCTTTGTTTTTGAAAATAACTGCGCGGCTCAAGTCTAAACTTATGTAGATTTTCTTCCCAGTATCATGAATACCTTTCTTTCATTTTGGAACAAATTTTATACAGGGTGTTCAGTTCAGGGTCAGTGCAGTGTCTCTAGAATAAATGATTCGGATTTGAATCTTTCTGTGACGCCCTCTGCATGTCAAATGACTACATATTTTAAATCTAAAAAATATATCCACCACTAGGTGGCGCCATCTGACTTTCTTTTTTTAAACGAAATCCTATATTTTTTATTGCATTTTTGGATTCTACAATATTTTTGTAATGTATTTTGTTAAAACTTCTACCAACCTAACTTTTGCCGTTTCTGAGAAAAATATAATTCCCAAGGCCGGTCCGTATAATTTGCGCGTATGCGTCTCGCGTTTTAGTAGAAACCAATAGAATAGCTAGATTTTTGAAAATGCAGCAACTCTATTGGTTCGTTAATACGCGAAACGCGTACGCGCCCGCTACGGACGCGCCCTCAGAATTTTAGCGCAAGACCATGATATACAATAAACTAACAGTGATGCCATTAGGAATAAATATTATCGATGGTGGCGCTGCGGTCAACAATTTGTGACGTCAGAAACGGGATAAAATTTTGACATTGATATCATTGACATTTCCCTTGCTTTATTCACCGCTTAACGTTCTCGATCCTGTTTACAACAAGCGAACGTCCCGCTTCTGACGTCACACGGTTAGTTACTATTCTAGCCACCAGAGGGCGTATCGTTAATATTTATTCCCTATAGCCAACTTCATTAAGGTAAGGCCCAGTTTCCTTCTAACTCTTACGCAACTAAATCTTGTAATAAAAATATTGAATTAAACATTTATTTTAGAGAATACCTTTGAAGAAAATCCTTCCGCAAAGTGGCAAAATTCAGATGTAGATGACACAGCAGAAAGTAGTACAGATGATGAAACTCCATTTATACCAACAACAGGAAAAGTTCTAGACGATATGGGAAATCCTGTTTCAGGCCTAGGTGGTACAAGTAATGCAAGTAAAAAATTCATCAAAATGGTTGATAAAATTGCCGAATCCAAGTTTTTCCAAGCTGCAACAGACAACAGATATATCAAGAAAGCTATGGAAGGTACGTAAAGTTAAAGCACACATTCATAATCATTTTCTGTAAATGAATTGCTTTTGTGTAGGTGTGTCAAATACGGATTTAGGTTTGAAAGTCGAATTGAAAGGATTGGTTGGTACATTAGTGTTGAATATGCCACCTCCCCCTAGTGACAGGATATGGATAGGATTTCGTCCAACACCTAAACTGTGGTTGACTGCACAGCCGATTGTTGGTGAAAGAAATATTTCTTTTCTAAAACAGCTTACCAATTGGATTGAAAAGAAATTATCTCAAGAATTTCAGGTTAGTTCTCTAAATTAACTCGAATTTTGATTATCTGGGTCAATAAATGCAAAGTCCTATTCCCATTCCTGAACGGGCGCGTTTGAACACATGCCATTTATTTAGTAAAAAAAATATTTTTTTTAATTTTTTTTTTGTTTTTATTTATTTAGTATTTTTTTATTTTATGAAATTTTTTTAATTTTTTTTTGAATTTTTTTTTTATTTTTTTTTTTTGATATTTTTTCATTAATTTTTATTTTTTTATAATTTTTTTTTAATTTCGTTTATTTCTTCAACTTTTTTTGTTTTTTTATTTTTTCATTTATTTATTTTTTTTTATTTTTTTATTTCTTTTTTGTTTTATTTTTTTTTTAATTTTTTTTTTATTTTTTATTTATTTATTTTTTTTACTCTTTGAATTGAGGCAAAATCAGTTCTGTGTAGATTGTCTTGTATCAATTTTTAAATTATCTAGAATGGTGCTGTGTATGCATACTATTTTTTTATTTTCAGAAAATTCTGGTGATACCAAATATGGAAGATATTTTGATACCTGTGATGTCGCCAAAGTTACCGGAGTGATAGAAAAAAAATTTTAAAAATAATAAATTGTGTCTTTCTGTATTTTACTGTCTCTATTTAATATTGGTGATACTGGTACAGGGCTTCTCTTTCTTCTAGTCTCTTAATGTGATGGTACCGATTTCAATACCAATGAGTCCTATATTGTAGCACTATTGACTTTTAAAATAGAATATGGTTATTATTTTCAATTTTAGTATCTTATGGTTACAGTGATTCTAATTCAAGTATATTCTGTTTTTTTTTTGTATTGATACTCTCTTTACAGATTATAGTGTATTTAAAAAACAGAACAAGTACAAATCTTTTATTATTAAAAGTGTAAAAGTTAAAATGAACTAATTTTGTAAGAGAGTTCTTTGTTATTAGTTTCTATTTGTTATATTGTAGTATTGCTTTTTACCAAAAAAAAAAAACGAGGACAACTAACTGGTCATGCTAGAACATTTCTTCATGTGATTTAAATTATATAAAAAAAAACAGTATTAACATTATTAATTGTTATTAACATTAATAATTATTCTCTTTACAAAGATTACCAATTATAAGTAATTTAACTAGAATAATAGAATTTTTTTTATAGTTTCTCTACTCGGTGTCCTGTCTATTGAATTTTTCTTCCACAAAATATATTTAACAAACTTTTAAGAAATTTATATTCCTGTAGGAACCTTGTGTCTGCCTTTAAATGTGTCTTACTCAAAAGAAATGTATATTTACTACAAAAAAAAAATGTAAAATTTATTATGAAAGCTAGTCCTATCTGCATCTTTGTTATTAATCGATTGTTAAAATGTTTATACTTTTACATATACAAAAATAATACAGGGATTTATTTTCACTACAAAAAAAATGTAAATTGGATAAAGTGTTTAAAAAATATATCTTATAATAATTTCGTGTCTAGGAAGTACATGATCGTTTAATGATTATTTTTTGCGTTACCCCTAAGAAGTATCATTTATTGCTATATTATGTAGAGTTCGTCAGTTTTAACTTATTTTATCTTTTTTTCAAAGTATATGTTCGTGATTTACTGATGTTTGTACTTAAATCTAGTTAAGGTATAAAAATTTGAATCACTGTAACTTTACCATTTTTACCAAAGGATGTTGCTCTATGTATAGTTTGAATATTGCACATTGTAATTTTAGTTGTTGGTACCATTTTGTTTTACAGTATTGTGACAATATTGTTTTCCATATTTTTTTAATAAAAATCTTATTGATGATAACAAATTAATTTATTCTTTATATAATCCTGAAATAGTTGGTAAAGGTTTTTTAAGAAAAAAAGGATTTGAAAAAATAATACTTTATTTACATAACATATAGGTAAGTACAATATAAATTATAATTTTAAATCACATTCTAGAATAAAGATTAAATAATAAAACTAAACTATACAGAATAATTATTAACAATCTGGATTATATAATATAGGGAGGGCGTGCTATAAAAATCACCTCTAAAACAAAAGCAGTAGTTTTTCTGTTAAAAAAAAGTCAAAAAGTATAGGCTGCTTATTGTTAGAGCGAATGTTTATGTCCGTTGCTAGCTCCACGGCTAACGTGGATATAATTCTGACACAAAATCCACGGCATTACGTCATTGTCAAGGGCGAATACGAGCTGCACCTACTGCGCATCTCCGGGGACTTCACAAAATTATTCCATTATGAAAGTTTCAAACATTTTCATATTTTAAGTTTTAAGTTCGAGCGATTGATTTTGTTTGTAGTTAATAATTACTATCATTAGATTTTTCAGAAACAGACTTTTACGCCTTGGGAGTAGGCAACCAATCGTACGCACCTCTCCCTATAATCTCAGGAAGCTGAAATAATTTTCCAAGTCTTCAGACATGCGCCGAACGTAATGCCGTGGATTTTCTGTCAGAATTATATCCACGTTAGCCGTGGAGCTAGCAACGGCCAATGTTTATAACTCGCGTGGTCGTGCCTTAAAGTGTGGAAACCTACTTTAAAAGTAGGTTTCCACACACCCTATGGCAGAACTGCAACTGCGCGGGGTATAAACCAATCACGATTTCGTATTCAAAAATTAAAGACCGCGAATGTTGTTAACAACAAACTTTTCTGTTGAACTTTTCTCAATATATAATTTGGTTTATAGTTTTGTTTTAGATGTTAAAAAAATAAAATAAATATTGTAATGGTGTGTTAAAATAAAATAATAATTAATAATAGTTCGTTTAGCTCTAAACGCTGCACATTAAAATAAAAATTTTCAACATGTTGATACCTACCTCGCGCGGTCGTGCCACATATGTATCATATTGCTGTATGGCGAAATAAAAGTAAAAGCAACAATCATATGAATATGATACAGGAGCAGATAAGGTAATCGGAGCGGACCACATAATTATAAGCAGGTAATTATGGATTGGCGAGGGGGTTGTTTGGTATATTGCAAATAATTTGTGTATATTATAGAGTTTGACTAGAAAATTACAAAAGACATATTATACGATATAATTGAAAATTATATAAAAAAAATTTTCATGTGGATGGTTGCGTTAGTGACTGGCGGAAGAAACATTGGCCTTTGGAAGACGTTTAACAAAACATGACGAAACATTAAATGACATGCTGTAAAGCACATGAGAGTTATAGGATAGGTTATATAAGAGATCTGTTCATAGAAACACATTTTGAAGATATCCTCGATGAATTTCCTAGCTTTTTATCATTATTAAGTTAAATTGTTAAATAAATATAAAAAGACAATCTAGGAAGAAACAATCTGAAAAAATTGAAAACGGTTAAAAAAATCCATGTAATATGAAGTCTAAACACTTGAAAAATATGTGCCAAACATCCCTCATTCCCTCCTGTTTAGTAAAAAAAAATTCAGGAAGTTTTCAGAAAAAATCCGTTTCTCAAACTTTACTCGCCACGTGGTGAACAGTGGGAAGGGATGAGAGATGTTTGGCATATATTTTGCAAGTGTGCACCCCCCAAATAACATTCTGGGAAAATCCAAACCAGGTCCGAAGGGGTGAAAAAAATGTCCAAAAAAAGAGCAGACTTTCCTCATTTTTTAGAAAATTTTTTGACCCCTTCCGATTTCCTTATGAAATTCACAGAATGTTATACGAAGTCTAAACACTTGAAAAATATGTACCGCCAAACATCCCCCATCCCCTCCCGTCTAGTCGAAAACATTCAGGAAGTGTTCAGAAAAAATGCATTTCTCAAACTTTACTCGCCACGTGGTGAACTGTGGGAAGGGATGAGGGATGTTTGGCACATATTTTGCAAGTGTAGACACTCCAAATAACATTCTGGGAAAATCCGAACCAGATCCGAAGGGGTGAAAAAAATGTCCAAAAAAGAGCAAAGACTATAGTCTTTCCTCATTTTTGGGAAATTTTTTTGACTCCTTCCGATTTCCTTAGGAAATTCCCAGAATGTAATATGAAGTCTAAACACTTGAAAAATATGTGCCAAACATCCCCCATCCCCTCCCGTCTCCTCCAAATAACATACAAACGCAGGGGTGTGGAGGTGGTCGTATCATTTTCGCGAAGTTCAGCTGCGTTGTGTAAATTTTTAAGATTTTGTATTACTACGGATGCGCGTCTCAATCTGTACGTACCGAATCCGTATAGTCTCGTTTGTCGCGCTACGCATTCAAGTGATTTCTAGAGACTGCCTCGAGGTCGAGAACTGTACTGTTGATGAATACCAAAAACGAAATGTTTATTTTTAGTATGGGAAAGTCCAGAGGAGGTGAGCTTCTCCACTTTTTCATTTTTTCCTTTCCACTGATATAAGGTTTGGTGGATTTACCTTGTAAATAGTCGCGTTATAATATCAAAATTGATTTTTTCATAACAGACCATGAAAACTATTCTTTGCAGTAGGCTAAAACAGTTTTTTGAATATAATTCTGTTGTTAATGGAAACGAATCAACCAAACCAATCAGTGGACTTACCCCATAGATCAATCGCTCGGACTTAGAGAAACGTTACTCTAGTATTTTTTATTGGTCATATTCAACTTGCAAATTAATTAAAAATAAATTTAAAATATGAAAATGTTTGAAACTTTCATAATGGAATAATTTTGTTGTCCCCGGACATGCGCAGTAGGTGCAGCTCGTATTCGCGTCGCCGAATTAATGACGTCACCCCTTGACAAAACGTAATGCCGTGGATTTAGTGTCAAAATTATATTCACGTTAGCCGTGGAGCTAGCAACGGCGTTTTGTTTATGAATGCCAGAATTTCGCTGTGGCGCCCTCTACAAGGTTTTGAAAATCGAAAATTGATGCTTCTATAGCTCCTTTATTAGTCAAAATAAAAAAAAAGTTTAAATATAAAAGTTGTTCCGTATATAGCCTTGCATTCTCCTAAATTAATATCACGTATACAGGGTGTTTGCTTTTCACAGTACAATAAGCAACTTTGTTATTTTAAATGAAACACCCTGTATATTATTATATAATTGAATGCAAAATTGAATTGTCTATCACATAGTATAAGGTAGTCATATAGCTAAAATGTACGGTTGATGAGAAAATCGCGAACTTCCGCTGCGTTAGTAAATTAGATGCCTGTCTCTCTTCTGTACGTATCGAACCCGTATAGTCTGGTGTTTCTCGCTACGCATTCAAGTGATTTCCAATGCTGCCTCGCGAACTACTGTTGAATACCAAAAACGAAATGTTTATTTTTAGTATGGGAAAGTCCAGGAATTCTTACGACTCGTAACATGAAAACTATATTTTTAAAATAGAAAAATTTATTATTTCCATAATAAAATAAAACTAGTATAGTAATTATATATAGAATATTAAAAATATACATTAAATAGTAAATGTAAAACAATAAAATGGTAGGTAGATACATTTCGTTCTTGAATCTGAGATGTGATTGAAAATAAAAACGTGCGACTAATAGGTATTAAAATATAAAAACGATTTCCAAGGAAC
Organism: Hemicrepidius hirtus; assembly: GCA_963082805.1. NCBI lineage: Eukaryota > Metazoa > Arthropoda > Insecta > Coleoptera > Elateridae > Hemicrepidius > Hemicrepidius hirtus. The sequence goes on along the minus strand of OY720161.1, from coordinate 35,335,478 downwards.
TAGCCTTTTGCGTAATTTCACAAGAAAGTTTAATTATGAAACCAAAGACTTTGCTTTAGCACGTTTGCATTTATAATAAACGACATACTTGGGATAAAACTCATTGTCATAATATTTTACATACACATTGTTATGGTTTCCAATGGTAGTATCAAACCCAGCATCAGGTAATTCTTTCGTATTAGTAACATGCTCCTTACTTCCTACCAATACATCAGCAATAATCATTGCTCTGTCAGGGCCATTGCAACGCGAAGACTTATGGTTAGCATATGAAGAAGAAGGTGAGAAACTCACCCCCTTACCATACCTAACACGATTAGCTGCACGCCAATCTAAATTACTGCTAACAATTGAAGGTATTTTATGTTCTGCAGTGTCGTGGTAGAGCTCGCAAACTTCTCCAAATCCACGTGTGATATATTCTTCTTGTTTCAACAAAAATTGCGCATACAGATATGGATTTTGCACTCTAACAATTTGTTTTGTACCAAAGTTAAAATTTCCGTCTACCCTTGATTTTAAGGTCGAATAAAAGGAAGAATTGGAAGGAATATCTACCAACTCGTAATCATTCGCGTTATAGGAATTCACTGAACTCCAGTTTTGGGGTAAATATTGACGAACTATATCCGTAGTAATCATCTACAATGTTAAAAGATTTTTAAAAAATTAGGGTTGTAAAAAATTATGATTTAATTACCTTTGCAAGACTAATCAGAGCATACAGTTAGGTAGCAATAAAAAAAATGCTGTACTGACACTACTAGTTTGGATAATCGTTCACTTTAGTAACAAATAACCTGCGCGAAGTGCGATTGGCGAGATCCCCCCCTCTCTCTCTAACAACTCGTTCATTAAGTATTTAAAAAGTTATCCTAAGCAGTCTAGGATTTCTTACCCCGATAAAAAATAAATTCTACTCAAACGTATGGTCATAAAATAATAACTCCCTAGGACTTTAATAAATTAATATTTTTTTTTAAATAAAGGGAAAAAAATTCAATTAATAGCATATGGGGAAAAGGATGTTATTGTGATATGAAGCTTACAGGTACCTACAGTTTTTATTAAGGAAGGGACATTTTTGACCAGTAAGTAAATATTAAAAAATTATGTTTTAGAAATATTTTGTTCTGTTTATATTTCATCAGGTGTTTATATCTGATACTGAGAATACACATTAAAGGGAAAATAAAATAAAGTGGTGGTTTTAAATTTCATTCTTGATAAATATCAACAATATTGTACGTAGTTTATACCTACAGTCAATGCGATGGGATTGTATTCCTGTGATTCATATTGTTTATATTTGATTGCAGCACTGAAGTGATTCAAACCCAAACAACAACACTAGCAAAGACTTCTGTATTTTTATTCCAGATATTAAAACAAGTTTTATACAGGGTGAGTAAAAAGTATGGAATAAATTCATTATCTCTCAAAATAATGTTTTTTTTGCAAAACGCTCGCACAGGTATAGCGATTTTAATTATGGCGCATATTTTAAGGTGTTTCAATTTTTTTTGCGACAGTCATTTTTTTGTGGTGACGTCAGAGTAATTTTTTTTAAATGGCACCCCATACTTTTTTTACGGATTTCGACAGAGGACGTCATTCTGCATCCGAATAAGCAAGTATCGTGACCTTGAAGTTGACAGTTTCTGCTATGTTCATTTTTTTAAATTTGAAAAATTGTTAAGTAAAACTTTAATGGGAGACAGTTCGAGCACCTAATTAAACTTTTGTTTGGTTGTATGAGTTTACCAGTTTCATAGGTTGATTGTTTTTCATGTTAATTATTGGTTCTTAATAAATAAATTGCGTAATATTATGATGTTTTTGAAAATAACAGTTTTCAGATTTAAAAAATGAACATCGCAGAAACTGTCAATTTCAAGGTCACGATACTTATTCCGATGCAGAATGACGTCTTTTGTCGAAATCCGCCAAAAAAAGTATGGGGTGCCATTTAAAAAAATTACTCTGACGTCACCACAAAAAAGTGACAGTCGCAAAAAAAATTGAAACACTTTAAAATATGCGCCATAATTTAAATCGCTGTACCTGTGCGAGCGTTTTCCAAAAAAAACATTATTTCGGGAGATAATGAATTTATTCCATACTTTTTACTCACCCTGTATATTTTCTTTCTTCAAGATTACAGTTTGTATTATTCCTTTGTGTTCTGTTCAGTGGGAAAAGAGAGATATGGAGCGGTGTCGGAGTGTAGACAAAATAAGTTTTTGATTACAGGGGAAAAAAACGAATCGTACGTATCGTACTCTAATAATTGGTATTATAAAGAACAACTACATTTTAACTTGAAATTTTGAAATTTAAAATATTACAATTATTGTAATATCTTTAAATTTCAAGATAATTGTCAGAGGCGGTTTTTAGTTTTGAAAAATCATTCAACTTTATAACGATTATGTTTACAAATATTCAATAACGCTATCAAGTAGTGCTTTTAGGTGTGCTGCATCTTAAAATAAAGTAAAGAAGTATCAATAAAATGTTCAGTGGCGTAACAAACCCCTGCAACCATCGCAACGTGGGGTGGGCCAGGCGTTTGGGGGGCCCAGAGCGCTGGGAATGAAAAGAATAAAAAAAAAATCATTTGAATGCGTAGCGAGAAAAACGAGACTGTACGGGTTCTACTTCTATATGCACAGAAGACACGCATCTATCTGTACCTATTCTTCTGTATCTTCAAAATTTTTACACAACGCGGTTAAAATTCACGAAATCCTCATCAACCGTACATTTTAGCTATATGAACACCTTATACTATGTGATAGACAATTCAATTTTGCATTCAATTATATAATAATATATAGGGTGTTTCATTTAAAATAACAAAGTTGCTTATTGTACTGTGGAAAGCCAACACCCTGTATACGCGATATACATTTAGGAGAATGCAGAGCTATATACTGAATAAGTTTTATATTTAAACTTTTTTTATATTTTGACTAATAAAGGCGCTATATGAGTATCAATTTCCGATTTTCAAAACCTCGTAGAGGGCGCCACAGTGAAATTCTGGCATTCATCTAAAAACAAAATTGTAGCTAATACCAAGCTGCATAAGTATAGAAAATTTAAACAAAGTCGTATGACCAGTTTTTTTGTAATAATTTTTCAAAAATTTCAAAATTTTTGAAAGAGCGCCGTTGCGACCGTTTTTGGATTTACTAAATACATTTTTTTTTTCATGGTGTAGTACCGTCAATGGGCTTTCAAGCACTTTGTTGCGGAACCTGATTAGACAACTGGTTTTTGAGTTCTGGGGCGTTAAAGTCGAAATTTTGAAAAATTCATAGCGGCCGCCATTTTGAAGTTAGAGAGTCCGGCAAAAAACTGTTTCCCTTGAATTATAGTCTTCTTTCATATCCCCTACTCAGATTTTCAAAATTCCGCTTCTGAAAAAAATTCTACCAAAAAAACATGTCTAACTTCCGCTTCCGATTTCGGATTTTTTTGAAAAGCTTATTTTGCAATGAATTTTCGATATACTCCTTCATTTCAAATTTCATCAAAATCGGTTCATTAGTTTTTGCGTTAGAGGCGTCAAATTTTTTAATGAATTAATTAATTATTAACACTTTTAAAAAATAATTTATTGTTACATAGCAGATCTCACACTGCATCTAAAAAAAGAATATTTACAGTATTTACAACAGACTTACGAATAATAAAAGCTTTTTTACTAAAACACCTGATTTCCAATAATAGGATACATTAAACCTAAATTACATAACTATTTTATGAGGACGATTTCAAAGTTAACAGTTTTATTTTAAAGTTCTAAAGAGATTGAGCGATGAGTAAAGATAACAAAAAAAATTATAAATACACCTTTTATAAAAAAAAAATTGTGTTGAATGCAAGCTTAAAGCTAAACTCAAGATTAACTAATGAGATGCTAATCGAAGGACGTGATACAAGAATAATTATAAAAAATCCTGTCTCATAGAATTTAAAAGGAACAATACCATAGATATGCGGGAGGGACAATTGCATATGGAAATTGATAAAAGGACAATAGAGAATAGCGATAACCGACAAATGTTACCAAAGAAGTAAACAACTACATGCTGACCAAATAATAACAAAACCATTTGCTAAGTTAAACATGGGATAGGCTACTGGTCTATTCTATGGTACCTCAAGGCAGTAGAATCGAAACCCACACGGATACAAATAATATTCGGGGGTTCTACAGAATCCTGAGGAAGGCAACAGGGACCCACCTGAGACTCAAATCCCTAGGACATTTGCATCTTCAGTGCAAGCAGAACTGTACCATGTACTGATCGTTTTGTCAGGGAGAGGTCTGTTGAACCTTTGGTATGGAATATAAAAAGAAATCGGAACTTCAGCTTGAAATTTAGCAGCTTCGGTAGGTAGCGGAAAAACGTAAGTACTAACTCTTTGTTTCTAATACCTCAGCTGGATCAAAAAAAACAGCAGAAGGGATGTTGTATTTATGAACGTGGAAATGAAAGTAACAAAAGACAGTTGAAAATTAAAAAGTTACATAAGGATGTAGGAGTTCTTCGCCAAAACAAACGAGTAGTTAAATATTATCCAGTTGTCATCTTCTTGGTCGAACAGTAGGAGTAACGCTTCTTCCAAAACTCGATAAAAAGTTAAAATCTTTTTTAAAAGCACAGCAACATGCTGATGGAATTTGAAAAGAATCGGGTACGGGTTGCCCGTTTTCCGTTAGTGATAGCAAACGTCTCAAAACGAACTTTTGTTTACAACTTGCTACGTAACCAGCAGGTGCATCCGATACCAAATTGCAAGGGCCATTGAACCTAAACAAGATTTATTTTATTATTCACTTTTGAACAAAAAACAAACTTACTGTGTGCATTTTTCTATTCGAATTCCTTGTATATATCCTTCGGTTTCTCCTTGATTGATAATATATTTCCATTTGTTATTCTTATTTTTGCCTGCTTTTGGAAATATGGTAGTTTCCACAGATCCACAAATAAAGCTTTCATCGGGTTCCCCAACACGATTTGCAAATTCGGGTGGAGCTTCATCCACCCCAAAAAATTCTTTATGCTGATCTACCTTTCTTAGTGTCTCTCTTAATCTTTTATAAGGATATGTCGGTATGTTCTCGCATAAGCTCAACCCATCTGCACATTTTGGAGCTGCTTCAATTGGTGGTACTATTGCTGGTTTGAACAATAATTCATACGAATCAGGAAAGATAATTTCTTGGTCATCAAATAATACATCAACGTCTTCGCCTAAAAGGCTCGCAAGGAGGGACCCTGGAAATAGAGAGTAGTATTTTTGTGAGGTTACCACAAAAGTATTAAGGAAATGTAATCTCTAAGTGGTTCTAATTATAATTACCTTGCCTTCTTCTGTTGGGACGAGTTACTATTCGCCCTGAAGTTCTTCCTTCTTCCTTATTTTCTAGACATTCCGTGGAATTGTTTGCAGAGGGGTTGCCACAAGGAGCGTTTAATACTAACTGCTGAAATGGAAAAACAAATGATTTAAACATTTCTAAACTTTTAGAATCGGGGTTAAAAAACTTCCTATAGATTACATTTGTTGTAGTAGGATAAGAGCGAAAAGGGAAAAGAAGTTCTGGATTTACTTTTTTTCATGGATGTGGGACCAATACTTTTCTAGTTACCGCCGTTAATCTACTTGGATCATCCTGTGTATTATGTATAGTTATTTTTAGAACTGGCGATATGTTAGTATCAGACGAGGCGAGTGTAACGAACGACAGATACGCAAGACGACGAAGCTTTCAATTTCTTTATCTAAACCATCAAACACAACTTCAACATCCAGCCGCTGCTCCAAGTGGCGCAATAACACAATTCTGCAACCATCTTAGCGGAGAAAAGAGAGAACATCGCTCCAAGAGGAGAAAAAAGGAACCACCGGAGGACCAACCACAGCTTACGTGCGTGAAAGTAATGGTAAGTCAAGGTGAAGCCACCTGGAATGAGGCGATGGACGCCAAAAAGTAACCTGATTCACTTAAGCCCAAGGAGGAAACGATACCACCGATCTTCGTCGAAAAAATAGACTCTTTCACACTTCACGTACGAACGCTCAAAGAAGTCCTAGAGGCCAACATAGAAATTAAGAGGCGCAGAGGTGGTTAGAACCACCCATACTAAATCACCGTTCGAGTTCAGGACTATCTAAAGAAGGCAGCAATTGAATTCCATTCCTACGCCTTCTCCAACAACCGAGAAACCAAGGCTGCAATTAAAGAGGACAGCCAACATTACTTCCGACGAGGTGCTGAAAGAACTTACCCACAAAGGTTTAGCCACTTACGTCACTCAAAAGAAGCGGCGCAGCGCAACAATAACTCCGCTCTTCAGTGTAAATTATGGTTTCAACTCTAGGCCTGTCACGTGGGCGCAGAATCACCGGCTGCCCTAAACACCCAACGAGCATGAACTGCTCTAGCACGGTCTCGGCCAACTGTCGTAAGTGTAAAACGACAATCGTTAATAATGAACTATAAACATTAACAGGGAACAAGACGAACAAACCCACGAGATAAATATAACTGAGAGCTTCAAAAAAAATGGTGGATGGTTACTAACAAAAAAGAGAAAAAACAAAAAGTCCTAAACAAAGCTATGCTCCAATAGTGTGACAATTAGCAATGGCAACCCTTCTCAGCTATAAAGTTCTCAGCTTACAAGGCAAAGCAACCAGAACAGCAGACATCCCGGGCTTCGACGAGCAGAAAACAAAAACCAAATGCAACGAAACAGGGTATCCAGCCAAAGCAAGTATAGGCTCAACTTTCCACCTAAAACGAGCCAAAAACACCACAACCCTCTCCCAAAGGCACCACCAACTCTGACATTCAACTGAAACATCCCTAAGCTCCTACAACCAGTCGTGTCTTACTTTCGAGAGGGCTAGGGGCGCACCTGGCAATCAAGCCCACAGGCGAAGCTTTGGGGACGCCGCGCAATATGCAACCCGGTACCTAATAATATAACGAATACATATTATTAATACGCAACCTGACCTAACATTTATTGTAATGTGCGTACAACGTCTAAAGTTACGATGTAAGGCTCCTATGCTCGCGTCAGCTTGCAGGAGCAACGCGATGAACCCTGCCTAGCTTCTTGTATAAATTGTGAAAGGATTTGTGTTAAAATAAGATGGGATATGTAATTTGATACTAAACAGCAAAACATAATCCGTCAATTACGTAGTAGCCGGAAGGCCCCCCTGCTTGATGACGTTTCTAACGGAAAGAGAGGCGTATTATAAAATGTAATAAGTGCGACAGAGGCAGAAAAGTATGACGCTAAACAATTTTATTTGTTGGAAATAAAGGGTAAAAAAAAATTAAAAGCACGTACTACAAGAGGAGTACGTGGGTGAATTAAAGTTTGTTACTAGTTTCGAATCGGAAGTGTTACACATTACACTTAGAATGAATTCGGTAAAGTGTTGTTACAAATGTTTGTTTATAATAATTTTGTATATATTTTTTCGGAGGCAGTGGAACTACTAATTATTTTGTGTACGATTCCTATGACAACCGTGGAAATCGAACGGTGTTTTTCAACTCTAAGGTCCAGTTGCACCAGCTACACTTAAATAATAAGTGTCACTTAAAAATTTAATTCCCATGGATACAATTGTTACAAAGAATTGTATCCATGACAATTAAACTTTTAAGCTAGGCTTATTATTTAAGCGTAACTGGTGCAATTGGGCCTAAGACGTTTCTATGTAACACCATGTGTCAAACCAGGTTGTGTGTGCTTGCTATACTACCTATTGAGAAAAAAATTGTAAACTGTATATGCAACTTCAACCAGCAGGTGACAGAAAATTTTGCGTCATCAAAATCTCGAAAAATGGATTTTATTTGTAAGAAGTAGGAGTAAATTTGAGGGACATACCTATAACTATAGAATTTTATAATATTGCTAGCAGAATATCCGAGAATATCGAATTTATAAAATATTAAAACCCTGTTTGCGTAATTATCTAAAATGTCCTAGTATTTACTTACTATGTAACACCAATACTAATAATACAAAGCCTTCGTGCAACAATTAATTGTGCCCTACCTACCCACCTTGTAAATAAAATGTTTGAAACAGGAATATGCCCTAGTCATTTTAAAAGAGCAGTTATTACACCAATATTCAAAACAGGGGACAAAGATACCTTCGGTAACTACAGGCCTATATCCCGGACTTCAAATCTAGCAAAAATATTCGAAAAATGTGTAAAGAAGAGAATGCTCGACTTTATGAAGAAAATAAAATTATTATCAGACAAGCAATTTGGCTTTCAAGAGGGAAAATCAACAGACCACGCACTCACCACCCTAGTTAGTCACATATACGATGCGCTAGACAGAGGCAAGCCAGCTTTAGCAATCTCATCGATCTCGCAAAAGCCTTCGATACCATCAGCCACAAACTTCTACTAGAAAAACTAAACAAACTCGGTTTCAGGGGCATAGTGCACAAACTACTAGTAAGTTACCTCACCAACAGAACACAACAGGTGAAAATAGAAAACACGTTGAGCAATGTACAAACAGTACAATACGGAGTCCCACAAGGTACCATATTGGGACCGATACTATTCCTTATATACCTACATAAATGATTTAATGTACATTTAAAAGACCCGGAATTCTAATATCCTATGCAGACGATACTGCAATAATATACAAAAGTAACACTTGGGAAAATCTATTTAAGACAGCCTCCGAAGACATGGAGAACATATGCAAATGGTTCAGGAAAAATCTGCTAACTATAAACATAGAAAAAACAAAATACCTTGCTTTTGGGTGCTACAAGGATAGCATACCAAACTTATACCCAATGAAAATACAAGCTTCGAACGGAGGGGACAATACAGAAGAACAGTTTATACAACCGGTTGAAAATATGAAGTACCTAGGAGTTACTATCGATAAACACCTGAAATGGGATAAACATATATTTAAAACAGCAAATAAATTAAAATATCTAACATATGTTTTCAAATCCCTGAAAGAAATAATGAACACAATACAGCTGAAGATTGTGTATCACAGTATATTGGAATCAATTGCAAAATATGGTATTATTAGCTGGGGAGGTGCGTATAAAAATAAATTTAAGAAATTGGAAACCCTACAAAACAAGATCCTAAAAATTATATTTGGAAAGAAACGATTATATCCCACCGATGCACTATACAAGGAGGCAAGAGTACTGGATTTGAAACAACTACACTGCCTAAACACCCTTATACCGGGTGGTGACTTTAGCGACGCAACATAGGGATTTCAATGGAAAATTCTTAATGTTCAATTATTGGCTCCCCTAATTACTTTAGAGCAAAAGTGTATTTAGGTTTTTTGTAGAGACATAAATTCTGCATCTTTTCATACTATTATTTACAATTTTCCATTTTCCGGAAACGTAGAATTAGAAGAAATTAAAAATGGTCTTTTTAAAAAAATCACTGATGCCATGGAATTATAAAATCAAACAAACACACTGACATTTCTGTCTCATTACATTTTTTTTTCTTTTTAAAGCAATAAAACGAGTAGGTACCTAATAGGAACATATTCTACGCAATTCAAGGCCGGCTTAACGTAGGATGCAGAGGATGCACCGCATCGGGGCGCCTATTGCAAGGGGCGCCTCGACAAGAAAAAAAAAATTAAATTTAAAACTCAATAAGTTCCCCAAACAAAATAGGTAACAACAAATTTACAAACTAACTGTTTACGGTTATACAATACCCGTATCCAGTGCTGTTAAAATAATTATCAGCTAAGTTCTGGTAAGCCTACTTAAACGCCAGATGTAAAAAAACACGTGTTGATAGGGTTGCTTTTGCTTAGATTTGCTTTTATGAACCGGAAGGTCAGCAGGCGCAAACATTTGGTGTAAAAAACATCATAAAATGAATTATAACCGAATGTTTTTTATAGGCTGGTGTAAATAAACTTCTGCACAATTTTTGAAACGGTCACATAATTTCTATTTTACCCTTTATGGGTAGGTACCTACGCTTTAAAATAAACCTTGTAAACTTTGTAAAAAATTTTAAGTGGAAATTTCACAATTTTATTGCTTTCTCATAGGGACCAAGAATTTTGTTTTTTAATTTTGACTAATAACTCGAGGGGCTTTCTTAGGGGGGCTCAATAAATAAGTTTATCATTCCCCATGATTACCTGTTACCTACCTGTTTGAACTAAAATATACAATAGGTATTATAATTATGTAATTTAAAAACCCGAGTTTCATTTGTTTCTTATTTTTATAATATAGTGGTCAGTGGCCTCGGAACCACGGGTGCAACGGGTCAGTTGCACCCGTAAACAATTTGTAAATGGTTCTTTGCACCCTTTACTGTTTTTGGTATTTTCAGTATTTTAATGCAATTTTAAAATATGCATAAATAAAATTGTTGAAATTTTGATTTCTTAAAATTTGACAATAAAATAGCCATATGCTCGTATAACGCTTTTAAATTGACCACGCCCACTTTTGAAAAAAAAAAAATTGCCTGCGGCGCCATGTTTTCTCGCTACACCCGTAGTTGAAAAATAGTTCCGGCGCCACTGATAGTGGTTTAGAAAAGGGCGCCTAAATTAAAAGTTGCATCGGGGCGCTAGTAACCCTAGAGCCGGCCCTGTCTACGCTAAACAAGGCACTTTATTATTTCTACTTTTTCTTTCGTTGAATACATTTTAAAAATAATAGATATTAATAATCGGTTATAAACTTCAAACCGTAATGACAGATGTAAATGCGAATGTTGATTGTTTAGATAATTCCAAGGCATCACTGATTTGTTTAAAAAGGCCATTTTTAATTTCTTCTATTTCTACGCTTCCGGAAAATGGAAAATTATAAATAATAGTATGAATAGATGCAGAATTTTTTTCTCTACAAAAAATCTCTACACACTTTTGCTCTAAAATAATTAGGGGAGCCAATAATTAAACATTAAGAATTTACCATTGAAATCCCTATGTTGCGTTGCTCAAGTCACCACCCTGTATACAGCATAAAAAATAAAACTGTAACTCCATTAAGCCACAGTATAAATACCAGGGCAAAGGAGAGGAACAGAGTGAACCTACCACGAAAAGGCAAAAAGGTCGGACAACATAGTATTGAATACATGGCAGCCAAATACTATAACCTGCTTCCCCAAGAAGTAACCACAGCAGGAGGAAGTTTGGTAAACATGAAGAAGAGGATAAAGTCATGGATAATTAACACCCCCAGACAGATTATACACGAAAGTCGAGATGCGAATTGATATTTTTTATATTTTATTTTAAATCTTTCATTTTGAAGATCCATTTTTCTTATATAGGTACCTATTCTTTCTTTTTATTTTGCTTAACTTGTTCTATTTTATTTATCTATTTCGTTTAACTGTATGTAAAATTTACACAGGAGTAGTAGCTCCTTCAGTGGCGAGTAGTAAGTGTTAATATAATTTGAGAAATAACAAATGACATGTAAGTTTTACGCAAACTAAACATAATAATATAATAATATAATATAATAATAATAATAAATTTATTCCCTCATTATATACATGCATAAAATAAATAACAAATCACAATCATTGCACCTAATCCCCCAAGGGGATTGTTTTGTGCACCCATTTAAAACAGAAATAAATAATAAATTGGAATATAATATATAATGCAGGACGAGGACATGATGTGGCAGCGAAATGAGCGATATTGAGTAGAGACAAATTATTATTATTATTATTATTACTATGATGGCCACAAGCCGCCACTGCATTTCATACATTTCTTTTTATGCTCTATTTTAAAAAATCAGTATGGCACCCACAAGAAATAGAAAAGTTGACTATTCAATCTCTGCAAATAGAAGGCTTAGAAAATTTAATTCCCGAAATTGAATTCCTTGTCCCCGCTTATCTAAGAATGCCGAGTTTTAATTACATTGTCTTAATAATAAAAGACTTAGGTACGTATTCGAGATTTTCGAAAAACACAAATTTCAGTTCTTTTTTCAGAATATTTCAGTACTGGCTGATATCCTGAAAATGGATTTGAAATTTTCATAAGGTACATGCATATATTTCGGCATATTTTCTCTAACGTAACCGACTTGGTACCTATCTGTTAAGGTAGTCGAGATCCCCTTATGTCGGACACCCTGTATAGTTTTATGTTTGATGGATAATATTTTAGATGCCCTACAATACTTTTAATTGATACTACTGACCCCATTCCTGTTAATGAAAGTGTTAATCATACGGGGAAGAACTTTTAATTCGCTACAGCTTATACTTTTCTTTTATAAAGTATTTTGAATAAACAACTTGTAAATATTTGGCAACCTAATATAAAAATCTGTATACACCTTTCTTGACCTAGTCAAGATCTCTCGATTCGATTTAGAAATTAGTCTGAAGCTAGATAAGCTTCTAGTACTAGTGTAGGTCTTTGAAGTTATTTTTATAGGTAGGCATAAAATGATTTACAAAATGTGAAAAGGGTACCTACCTACACAATAGCAGGTATAAGATTCTGATTACAAAATTTAAGTTACATGATAATTATAGATTATTTCTACGAACTAGCTTACAAAGAATTAAGGTGTAGTAATTATAAACCTGTTCCAATCCAAATAAGTTGTTTTTATTACAAGTTTTTTTTTCTTTTAATTCCTACTAACGTTAGCACGTCTTGAGACACCGATCAATAAATATAATTATTCCGTTTTCTCGCATCATAATTTAATTGTTGGCCTTGCTCACAGCTCAGCAATGATGTAATAAAAAATTAGGACGCGTAAAAAAATAATTCAAAAGCACGAAATACAAAATTTAAATATTCTCGATTTTGTCTTAAAGGAACAAAATATTTATTATTATAAAATATTAAAAGTTCCTTAAAATTATAATTAATAAGTAATTAGGCCTTAAGACTTAATTAGATAATTAGTGTCGTATGAGATAATAAAATTTGTTACATTCTTACCAATTGCACGATTTGCAAAACCAGAAGTACGTATATTTTATATAACGCCATCACTCCCGTTATTTATTCTTACACTACCGTGAATATCAAAACGTGTTGGTTTGAAACGTTCAGTGGATCAACTTGAACTGACAATCTTTATATGAAGACAATAACAAGCAACCGGCACCGTAAATGCCTACACAGAACATAAAACTACTATTGTTACCAAGACTGATCAAAAAACGATTACGTTAACTGACACCAAACTGTACCTAATGTGTAATCAATGATTACGTATATAATTTAATTTTAATGCATCTTCGTAACAATTTTTCTATTCCAGTTTCACTACATTTCATAAACAACGAAAGACTAATGAGCTAAATATTCAAAATGTAGACATACTAGTTTCTACTTATATTTATTTTATTTGTTAGGTAATTAGCATAGCAAATATCTTCTTAGTTCTTACCTTAGAGGACAAACACAAAATATTCACGGGCGACATCCTTTTACAAACGTGAAAGTTTATAAAGATTCCATATCCACAGAGTCGGACTCTTTGCTATTTTAATTATAAAACACTTTGAGATATAATGTTTAAAATACTACAATAAATATTTTACATCAGTGGCGGGAGGTCCCAAAGGGCACAGGGGCTTGTGCCCGCAGCAACAAATAGAAATTTTATTTTTTTTAAATCATATTACTCTATTATAGGTAGGTTTTAATTAAATTTCAAAATATACGTAATCCAATGTATAGCATTAGCAATTTACATCTTCGAAATAGTATACTTCTATGTCGTCATAGCGCGCTATAGCATGAAACGGGCATAGATTTGTTGTGACCCTTACGACGTGTTCAATTTGTATAGCGCATGTCTAATTTCTAAGCAGTTTTAACTAAGAAACTGGGCACGCTTCCCAACAGCCCACGTCAATTTTCGGCAGCAAAGACAAGCTCGGAATGTGCGCCAACGTGCCACGTGCTCTTAAAGCGCTTCGCCGGGTTGATTTCAACAAAAATGCTGTAATCACATTTTTAGCTAAAAATTACTGAACTCTAAAAGTGAACGTTTCACGAATATTTTTTTAAATTATCGCTTGGTTATTACAAACTCTAATTTTTCATTGTAAAAATTTTGATATTTTCAGGTTTTTTAATTGCATCCCAAACCTTGCCAGATGCTCTTAAATCGCATCTAATAAGCCACGCCCGCTCCATTTTTGCTAACTACGCCCATTCCTTACAGTGCCCCTTAAATATTTTGGTCATGGGCCGCCACTGTTTTACACTACTAGCGCACCATATTCGAGAAATTGATTTTTTGTATTATTGACTACTGATTAATAATGGACACAATTGTCTACTGACATCCGTCCTATCCTCACTTATGGTTCCCCACTATGGAGTAACGCCTGTCATAAACAAATTAACCAAATTCACTCCTTCCAGGAAGATCGTACTCCGTGGTTTATTAAAAATAATTCCTTAATTCAACGCGAATTAGACATATCGAAGAATTTCTAAGAACAAAAGTTACCATGTTAAACTAAAATACTGCCCTGCATCAACTTAGAAAAAGAAACATCCACAAACGCATGGAACGTAGATTGTCGCAACATATCTTAGTATCGAAAACAGAAGACAGTGAATAATGGTTAATTAGTGAAGGGTTGTGTGTCGAACTCCTTAGTATTTACATTTAGTGCTTCGAATTCGTTCTGCTATGAATAGCAAGCCCTTGCTGAACTAGTTCAAGCTGTGTTAAAAAAAAGAAATAGTCATTTTATTTTTTATTAGCGGAAAAGCATGGCCAGCTTCATTCTCCTGCCTAACTATGTGGTCGTTCCAATTTTGATTTTAACAGGTCCACAGCCAGTTGATTGTTTTTTGACAGGTCCTCTATGTGCTGCCCTCTCGGGGTGTATATGGAAATACTATGTATTTTAAATCTGAAAAAACTGTTGCTGATTATTATCCAATAGATGGCACCACAGAGAGGACCTGTCAATAAATACAGTTGGCCTTGGACCTGTAAAACTGAAAATGGGACGGCCATACAACTCGTAGCAATTAATTAGGAGAATGATGCGATTAATCTAAAAGAAAGGTATAAAAGTGGTAGGTAGTAGTGAAAAAAGTGGTATAAAATGTGTCCACACACTCTTTCTCAACATGAGGATTTCACTTATTACGAGAGATGCAGATTTGGTTAAATAGAATGAAATAGCTCTCTAGGTTGTACCTAACCCCATAAATAAACTTTAGATATTTAATGTAATTCTGGAACTGTAGCAAAAAAAAAAGTAAATTTTGACGTTAAATTGTGCTCTATAACTCATTTATTTTAAATGGAAGTCGAATTTAAATATCGAAAGTTTATTTATGGGGTTTGGAACTACTTAACCTAAAAAGGATTATTTCATTCCATTTAACCATGGCCAGCTTCATTCTCCTAACTATTACGAGTTATTAGCTGTCCCAATTTAGATTTTGACAGGTCCTCTATGTGCCCTCTTGAACCGCATGTATAACTACCACGTATTTTAAATCTGAAAAAATGTTGTCGATTATCTAGTAGATGGCACCACATAGAGGACCTGTCAAAATCCGAATTGGGGCGACCATATAATTCGTAAGAGTTAGGGGAGGGGATGAAGCTGGTTCTCATGTATTGTGAACATGCCTTGTTGAATACTAGGCATTGTGAACGGCCCTTTAGAAGTTAGTTAAATCTCGTTAAAACCAGAAATAGGTACCAATTACCTTGAGTTAAGCTAGTACCTACTTCGGGTTGTAACGAGATTTAAAATTTAATAATAAATCTCTAAAAAGATAATATCTTTGTTTTATTAGACGAAGATATAACATGGTGGCAGGTGTGTTCCGGAAGTTGTGAGAAATCTTGTTTTGTTCCCGGTTTTCGATAATTTTGTGTAGTGGACTCTCGTGCTCATCCTACATATACTTACACAAAATGGCAGCGCACATGTAGTACAACTTACCAGAACCGATAGAAAATTCCACTGATGTTAACTGGAAGCAGTGGAAACAGAAGTTTCAGATATAAGGGTGAGTCAGGAGGAAACTGACAAACGTCGGGTGTGTGTTCTACACGTAAATATAAGATAAAAAACCCATAAGTTGTTATCCGATTTTTGTTCTATTGCAAGATACAGGGTCTTCAAAGTTCCAAGTTGTGCTAGTTAAAATGTAAATACATCTGCAGTTACCTGATGAAAAAAAAAACAAAAATCGGATAACTATTGGGTTTTTTTGTCTTATATTTACGTGTAGAACACACACCCGACGTTTGTCGGTTTCCTCCCGACTCACCCTGTATATATCTGAGGGCATCGAAGAATTGTAAGGAAGATACAATCGCAATATTACTTAATGGCTTGGATGATAAAGGCATTGCTGTCTTCAACACCTTTGATGACAAGGGCACGACAACACTAGACCTAGTATTGAAAGCATTTGACGGGCATGTGTTGCCAAAACGAAATACCACATTGGAGACATTTAAATTTAAAAATATCACTCCGAAAGATCGACCCATAGCGTCGTCTATAACCGAGTTGAAAACACAAGCTCACCTTTGTAATTTTACGTGTTTGGCGGAGGGGTGTACAGCTACTTACGCACAACGAATGATTAGGGGCCAACTATTAATTGGAATGCTTGATAAAAAAGTGCAACAAAGCCTTATTAGAGAACCAGATATAACATACACGGAGATTGTTGATTATTGTAAGTCTATAGAAATTAGTAAACAAAACATAAAGATACTTAATTCCGAAGAAAATCTTGCCATGCTAAGAAAAGTAAATAATATTAAATACTCGAGATGTTGATATGAACACTTCCACGGTGGCTGACCTGGATTTAACAAAACGTGTGCAGCCTGTCAGGGACGTACCTAATCATTTTGCGAAGGCCTGTATCAAACTGAGAAGTAAAATTCTAGAAAAAATGACAAGCTTGAACGTAAACAGCTGAAGAAATTGAAGATAGTGTTGAAGAAATGCCAGATCCACATAACACCTTGGACGAGTTATTTTTATACACCCACAGATGTCTGGCAACCAGCAAGAACTCCTGACATGAAGAATTAGAGGTTGTTGGTTGTAACATCAAATTCAAGTTGGACACAGAGCCGAAACCAGTGTTCTACCTAAAAAATAATTTTTTCAACTGCATGAAGAGTTTCGAAGACAACACAGCCTTCGGTAGTAACCTTGGTGTGTTATGCTAATTTTAAATCTCTAGAAAGATAATATCTTTATTTTATTAAACGAAGATAAAACACCGGCCATGATTTAACCAAATCTGTAGGGTGAAACTGAGATAGATGGCGCAGTTACATATTTCCATTATTTGAAGGTGTATAGGCAACACACTAGCGTACACGCCATTCTATTCAGTGATGCCAGATCTCACGAAAAATCGTGAGATCTTACGATTTCACTTACAATCTCACGATCTCACGATAACTGCTCTACATCTCACGATTTTAAACGCAGTGCTTAAATTTGAATATGGATATCATTGAACTTGTCTAAATTTTCTCAATTTCTGTTTAAAACTCGGGGGTTCCCGTGAAAGTACACAATAAATACCTACTCTAAATAAACTTAGGTAAGTTTATGTAAAACTCGGGGGTTCCCGTGAAATTACACAATAAAGACCTTAAATAAACTTGGTTTTATTTAAAACTCGGGACTTTCCCTGATATAAATACATGGCAAACAGACTGCTCGTTTTCGGTTTTAACGTAAGTAGTTCGTTGAGCCTTGAACGCCAGAGCATTTATCGCGTTTGTAGAAAAAAATGTCGGAAGACAGTGCTAGTGATAACAGTGATAATTCTCTTCCTCATCTACGGCAAAGAAGCGAAAGTTATCTTATAAACAAAAATATAAAGAAGTTGGAATAAACTTTTTGGAATTTGAAATCTAATATTTGTGTTACCATACTTTTCCTGCTTTACCGAATTCTCACGATTTCTCACGAATTTTCCTGTTCTTATCTCACGAAATCAACTGTGGTTGATCTGGCATCGTTGATTCTATTGCAAACAGTTCCAAGAGAAGGTGGGATTATGGAGCCCTGAGGGAAATAAGGAATCCCCCCCCCCCTCCGATAAAACTGAAACTAATAGCGGCATCTAAATCCAATAACATTACTTCATACTGAGGAGGAAGAACAGAGAAGGTTACATTATTTTATTGCATCATTACTACACAGATTATGTTCGATTCTAATAGATATCTTTATTACTCATTATTACTAGAACGAATAAAACTTTTAATGATATGATAATTGACTAGAAATATTATACATAAAAGGCATTTATTTGCTAAACAAACTAAAAGGCGATTGCAAGCCTATTCTGAAACCTCAATGGTGTTACTCGCTTCCGCTTTCATAAAATTGGCAATAATACATTTGAGTGTTAAGACCGCACGATCATCTGGATCTCTTCGATTAATTGATTTGCAAGGATACAGTACTTCATCAGTTTGCAAACTGCTATAATGTTCCACTAACATATTTTTTATTTCGTCGAAATTAATTTCACCATTTTCTTTTTTAAATCCCTGTTTCTTATAAAAACAGTTCAAGAACTGTTTATATGTTATGTCATCGGAAACTATTAAAGTCTGTTTTACATTAAGAACAATATTATAGTCAATTTTAACTTCATCGACACATTCTTTTTCAGCTTTATTCCGTTCCTCCGGTGATAGTTTACACTACGATAAAAAAAATAGATTAATTATTATACTACAAATATTTCAGTAGCAAATTTATTATAAAATATGATAAAGAGTACTGAATGTACAATAAAAAAGACACATTATTAGTAAATTACGTTTTTAGACATTAGAATCTATAATCTACAAAACATTATATTTTATGTAGGAAAAAAACAATTTATGACTCAGTGTATTATCTTTCTCACACCTGTAGTGCTTTAAAATAATATATATCTTATCTATATATATTCTCTATTAATCTTACCTGCACCAAGACGAAAAATATGCAGATAAAAATAAATACACTCCCTATAGTTTTAAACATTTTGTCCACACTAAATAAATGTGTTTCTGTAACATCTATAATTAAATTATCCAGGGCAAAGGTTACAAGTTTTACCAGTTTTACTGGTCAGGGCCTTGACAAATTTTGCGATTAGAACATCTATCGATAACTAATTTAGAAGCACCAAAATTAATATACACTGCTCAACAAAATTATCGCATCACGTTATCTAAATTGACTTTTCGGTATAAATGGATGGATTTAATTGTTTTTGATATGAGATTCATGACTAAGTTTGAATCTTTGTCTGAAATAGTAAATGTGGCAACGGTGTATCAGCGTGACAGCATTGCTAACAGCCAAGACCGAACACCTGAGACCGCAACATTGCAAACTACTTCAAGTCCTTATCCAGCGTTCTAGAAGACAACAATTTTCCACCTGAGAACATCTATAATGTAGATGAATCAGGACTGTCAACTGTTCAGTCAAGACCACAGAAAATTTTTGCAAAAAAGGGAGGAAGCAAGTCGGCAGCGCTGAACGGCGACAACATCTAACTGTTGTTTGTGCTATGAACGCCGCCGTGGGGATATTTGTGCCCCCAGCCTTTATTTTCCCACGTAAACGGTCCCCCAGGAAGTATAGTCAAGATAATGGGTGGATGTCTTGGGACAGCGTTTCTTCCGCTGCGTTTAATTTCGCAATATGGGATTGACCGAGAAATTAATCGAAATTGTTAAAAAATATTCATCAAAGTGATGAAAAAATGATAAATTTGTCGAAATAAAATACTACAATAATAATATTTTATTATAAGCTATAGTAAAATAATATAAACCTGACATTCTCTTCCGCCTTCAAAGTAAGTAGTCTTCTTCGTCTGATGACGTATACATTTTCTAAATTTCAAAACAATACTATTACCGCTGTTCCCATTGGTGTGAATTCATAGGAAAAATTCGCAGTCGTTCCGCGAGCGAATATTTTCGTCGCGAAATAATCGCAGCGTTAGTGAATGCTTCGCGTTGGTCTGTGGGGCGCTTTAATGAGGTTCTTGCCAATGTGGGCAAAAGTTGTAACAGTTAAGTAAAAACTAAAGTTAGAGTTATCTGGGTGTCGAGAGGAGAAGGTCCCGGTTGGCAAGGGAAGTTGGCCCTTCCCAGTTACACCCCTCTCGGGGGGCGTAACAATACTTATAATATTTTTTTGTGGCCAACTATATGTTTAATTTCCTGTGGAAGTTTATAGTATATTACGATGCAAGATCGGGAAGTGCCATATAACAGATCGAGAAATAGTTGGAAAATCGAGACCCGAAGGGTCGAGATTTTCCAAATTTCTTCGAGATCTGTTGTAAGCACTTAACGATCACGCGTCGTATACCATTTTTTGCGCTACGAAAAATAAAAACTAATTTTTATAAATATAAATTAATAAAGTAACAGCTGTCAATCATTCAGAATTTTAGACACCAGATAACTTGATTACAACTTTTATTATCATTTAACAACCGTTAGATACGTTTGAGATACGTTATGATTCATAACAGGTTAGCAACAGTACCTAATCGGTAAGTTAATTTTTCCGTGGTAGTTAAGCAACCGGGAAATGGCCAAAAACAGTGTAGTAGCGCAAAAATATATTTCATATATTATTCATATATATTTCAAAACGTCCCTGCGCCAAACCGTCCATTCGCCAAATAGTCCCTGTACCAAACCGTCTCTGCGTCAAAACGTCCTAGACCATAAAAGCTTCACCAACACAACAAAAAATACATTTCCACAATTCAAGTGGCTCAATAAATTATTATAACAAATATTCAATGGTCCAATGTGACCCCACAGATTAACTTTAAACGAGCAAGGTCACCAAAACCATTGTCTCGAAATTTTTGTCAACATATTGATGAGATGCACTTTTAAGAGATACCTACCTATCAATCACATATAAAGTACCTTATCTGAAGAACACAGGAAACTGATAGCTTTTCCAATATGCTGCGAATCGATAAAGAATTAATTTAGTTCAATGACTTACAAAATCAGGATTGAAAAAAATTCATACACAATAAATTTTGAAAGAATACTTTGAAAAGGTAAATCTTAAGTACAACGATAGTAACGATAAATTGCAGTTCAGTGTAAAAAAATACCGATACGGGTTGGGTGAAACCATATAAAAGGCAGGTTTATAAATATTTTAACTACAAGTATTCAGTATGTTGAAGTTGATTATTTTAACTGTTTTAGCGACCAATACGTTCGGTAAGATATTATTTACAGTATTTTGTTTTTCATTATCCGTTGTTGGTATGTTTAGTGCGATGATATATGGTAATTTAGGGAATATAATTGATTCCTTTTGGTATAGTCAAAAACAATATTTTTCTACAATCACGTTGAGATACTTCAACTGAAAATCAAAACAATGTTATGTTCAATAATTACAGGGGTCGTGGTGCTTACAATCTCTCAGCGTATTACTAAGCATTAACAAGGGAAATTAAACGACTTGGTTCAATCTAACACGGGGGTGATACTTTTCTGAATAAGTTCAACCATGGACGAGTGTGAATTTCTGCAAATTTTAAAAGGGGGGCTTGTACATGTGCAATACTGGGTATTATGATATAAATAACCGCTCGATTATTTAATTTGTAGGTTCGCCTGTGCCGGACAGCGGAAGGGTAGTAAACGGAACTGATGCTCTACCAGGGGAAATTCCTTATATCGTATGTTAATATAATATCAAACAAATAATACAAGTGAAATCCTGTTTATATTTTCCAGGTATCACTACGAGCATACAATTCTCATAGCTGCGGAGCTTCAATTTTAGACAATACCCATGTCCTAACTGCTGCGCATTGCGTCCAATACGAGTAAGATCAAACATTTTAATTTACTTCCTACTTACTTACTTATAACAACAACGAAATATTTTTAGGTTACCTAGTAGTCTTTCTATTCAGCATGGACTGACTCAAATCTCCAGGGACGTAACCAAGTACGTAATTCAAGTTAAAAAAGTAGTTTATCACGAAGAGTACAACCCAGCGAATGGATACGCAAATGACATCGCTGTCCTAACAGTAACATTTTTGATATGAGGAGTTATATGTCTCAAGTCTAATTTTTGTTTATTTATAGTTGGAATCGCCTATAATCTACGATAACGGTTCTCTACCGGTCGTTTTGCCCGAACAAGACGAAGCTCCTCCAGTAGGTGCTACTAGCATACTAGCAGGATGGGGAGCTCCTTACGTAAGTTAGAAATATTTTCAGTTTGATTATTCGCTTCTCTAATCATTTTCCAGTATTCTTCGGAAAAATAATGTTTATTATAACGGAAAACGTGTAACAGTGCGCACGCAAAATATTAAAACAGTGCTTACTAGATGAATTGATACAAATATATTTTATAGAGTGGCGGTAGTAGAATGCAGAACCTCCAACGAGTAGACCTTGTAGTGTACAGTGACGCAGACTGCGCAGCAGCACATGGTTCAAAAGTAAGCCCTGACTATCACGTTTGTTCTGGAGTACCAGAAGGTGGCAAAGGACAATGCAGTGTAAGTTTAATTGTATTCACGCCTGATTAGATATTTCATTTAAATTTTTTAAAGGGTGATTCTGGTGGACCTCTAGTTGCCGATGGCAAACAAATTGGGGCTGTGTCTTGGTCTGTGAAACCCTGCACTGTTAAAGGCTATCCTGGCGTTTACTGTCGTGTTTCCAAGTACGTTGACTGGATTAAGAAACAAATCCAGGAGTAACCACACATTTTGGTGAAGTTTTATTTATTGTGAAATATAAAGAATTAAGATAGTGTTCATCTGTGCTATAATTAAGAAATTCTATATACACAATAATATATAAAATAATAACTTCATAGTTTTATTTTGTTTTTCATGTGTTTATTATACCATTGAACCAGACCCATGCAATGATAACGATTGTAGGACAATTGATCTTAGTTCAGCTGAACCGAGTATAAACTCGAATTGAAAAACCAGCACATAGGGTGCGAAGCACGTCATAATATAAGCGCTCGGCCCGCGGCCGTCTTTTGGATGCCTTCGAATACTCGGGTGCGATTAGTAGAATTTGGAGTTTCGGTATACTTTTGCTTGTAGGTATAGTTGTATATGTTGGAGACAGATGACGAATTCGGCCCGTGGCCGATATACTTGAACATATCACCATATGTCCATAACGAAAATGCCACATGCCGAAATAATGATACAATTCGGCATATGACTATGTCAATTTGAACACATCAGCGGTGAAATTGTGCAAAGTTTGAAGGGTTGGAAGACGTGAAGAGAGAAGATGGGAGGGGAGCAAATAGGTCTGGACAGGTGTAGGCGTGGGCAGGTGGAGACGTGGGCAGGTGTAGGCGTAGACAGGCGACTTCAAGGACTACGACTTATGTGATAATAGAATTTACAAACTTATCGAAACAAGCCGGGAATGGGTGGTTCTTAAGAGATACCGATTCACAAAAATTCGATAATTTATGAAAAAATACAGTGCTTCCTGCTTATATTGTCTATATTACAAAACACTCCATTGCTCACGACTTTTTCAAACATTACCGATTGACCACTTTGGGCCATTGGGCCAATGACTGAAGACCTTAGATCATACATCAAGACAGGAAACTACATTCTCGCCATCATAAATGGATTAAGTTTGTATTCCCACGACCTGTACCTGATACCAAAAGCACCCATGTTATTTATAGTATAACAGGTGACTGTATTATAGGGCAAAATCAAGAACTACATTTAAAAAAGGAAGAAATTAAGGTGAGAAAAATATATAAAACAAAAAATAGTTTCGCTGCGTTAATTGAAGTTGATGAAGAAACAGCTAAAATAATCACAGAAAAGGGTCAACTGAAAATAGAGTGGATGCGATGCAGAGTGTTTAGGCATAACAATGTTTACAGATGTTTCAAATGTTTTGGTTACAACCATAAAGCGGAAGTATGCAGAAACATAGCATTGTGTCGTAAGTGTGGGCAAGAAAAACATGAAGGTGATTGTACAGATCCTGTAAAATGTAAAAATTGTTTGAATGCAAATGTAAAATTTGGCCTAAATCTGGAATGCAGTCATTCAATGTTTAGTTTACAGTGCGCAGTATATAAAAGACAAGTCGAAAGGAAAGCAAATCAGTATGTGTGGGATAGAAATACTGAAAATAAAAACAATAACTAGCAATCAATAAACAATAAAAGTGATATATACCTGCTAAATTCTCGAAGTATTATTGCAAACAAAGATGAAATTGCAGCTTTCATTGGGAAGAACAAGCCGGCTATAATAGGAATAACAGAAGCTCGTGTAACAGAAGACATTGAAGACTTTGAAGTTAATATGAAAAACTACAACTTAGTAAGATGGGACTCTACGAGCAGACACACTGGAGGGGTAATTTTATATATCAGGGAAAATATTAGTTTTAAAATTAAATATAAGCATGTTTTACCAATGAATACGTGGATATTAATTGTGGAGGTAGTTTTAAGTAGTAATACAAAGGAAATTTTTGGATGTTTATATCATTCTCCGACTAGCTCGGATTCGCAATTTCTAGACAATTAGTAAGTGAGTATACTAGAGTTAATAATGTTAGTAGTACCACAGTAGATTTAGTAGTAAGCAACAATAAACATAGGTACAACTGTTATGTTATGAGAGATACAATTATCACTGATCATCTTATAGTGGCTCTTGAAGTAAATTGTAAGATACTGAAGGAAAACAAAATAATAGTTAGGCCCAAAAACTACGATAGGCAACTACTGGGTGCAGAAATCATTAAATTATCTTGTAATTTTAACTATAGGGAGGCTAATTTAGATAATAAGTATGAAAATTTCTATAAAAATATGATGAATATAATAAATGTAGTGATACCAAAGAGAGAAACAGTACAAAAAAGGGATATGTGTCATCCTTGGTTTAATAGCGAAGTATTAGGTGCAATAAAACAGAGGGACCTGTATTATAAAAAGTTCCTTTTCACAAAAAACCAGGCTCACTGGGATGTATATAAAACATATAGAAACAGGGTAGTACAAATTAATAGAAATAATAAAAAACAGTATTTCGAAAAAAATATAGAAGACTGTAGACATGATTCAAAAAGAATGTGGAAAACATTAAAAAAGCTGGTGTCAAAAAAAGAGTCGGAACAATACACTTATAATGGCCGTGCATGAATTGCGCACTTTTCTAATCCCTAATCGTTTGGTATGTTGATTACCTGTTAATGACACATGAACTGGGCACTGTACCTCCTAATCACCCGATATGAACCCTTGTTTATTTGTCATTAATTTAAGTTACTTAGGAGAACAGTTACATTAATTGTAGAACAACAAAAGCACCCATCGAAAAAACGCAGCCTAATTTACCCTAAACTGTTAGAGAAACAATTAAGATTTTACAAAATTCGTGTTATACAACTATTAAAGGTAAAAATTTCGTATCGGGTGCTAGTGAAGAACAAATAATGGTATTTTCATGTAAAACCAATCTGCGAGCATTGTGCAGCTCAGAGAAGGTTTATTTAGATGGAACTGGTAAACTCATACAACCAAATAAAAGCTAAATTAGGTGCTCGAACTGTCTCCCATTAAAGTTTTACTTAACAATTTTTCAAATTTAAAAAATGAACATAGCAGAAACTGTCAACTTCAAGGTCACGATACTTACTTATTCGGATGCAGAATGACATCCTCTGTCGAAATCCGTCAAAAAAAGTATAGGGTGCCATTTAAAAAAAATTACTCTGACGTCACCACAAGAAAATGACTGTCGCAAAAAAAAATTGAAACACTTTAAAATATGCGCCATAATTTAAATCGCTATACTACCTGTGCGAGCGTTTTCTTGAAAAAACATTATTTTGGGAGATAATGAATTTATTCCATACTTTTTACTCACCCTGTATATAGTTTTTAAGTAGCGAGTATTGTAATGCTGTCTTTCTGTATTTTCTGTTAATAAACCAAGAAATAACTTAATCCTGATTTTATTGCCCAGTGCCCAGTTCAGTTGTACTTAAATATTTAATCCGAGGTCTGGTGCCGAATTCAGGTGGTGTAATTAAGTCCCAGGTAAGCGGTGCCCAATTCGTGTCCGGCCTTGAAAACAAAACTACTGATGTTAAAACCGAAATTGTGGAAGAATTTAACAGCTACTTTATTAATAGTATACATAATATTATAAGTTCAATTACACCATCACAACAATATTTTCCTCTCCAAAGTATGAATAGAAAAATAAGCGATTTCAAAATACTAGAAATTAATGATCTAAAAAAAATAGTCCATGAAATGGCAAGTAAAAATAGTCCAGACGAGTTAAATATGGAGGTAATAAAAGAACAGTTTGATGTACTTGCAGGGATGTTAATAAATATAATAAATACCTCGTTAGAAACGGGATACATTCCTGAAAAACTAAAAGTATCTACTGTAGTACCTATTCGGAAAGTTAAAAATACTCTAAGAGCAGAGGAGTTTCGACCAATAAACATGCTACCAGCTATAGAGAAAATCTTGGAAAAAGTAGTTTACCTAATACAAATAATTGACTATGTTTTAGAAAATAACATCTTAACTAAGTATCAGTCGGGTTTTAGAAGGGGTTATAATTGTGAAACAGCTTTTCACTATCTATTAAACGAATGGAAAAATGCAATTGACAAAAACTCGACAGTGATTGTTGTATTTTTAGATTTAAAAAGAGCATTCGAAACAATAGATAGGAGTCGATTAATTAACAAACTTAAAAATTATGGTATAGATAGTACAGTTCTAAAATGGTTAAACAACTTTCTTGACAACAGAAGACAGAGAGTTAAGTGTAATGAAACTTACTCTGATGAAAAAAGTATAGATGTAGGGGTACCACAAGGCAGTGTGTTAGGTCCTTTACTTTTCATACTGTACATCAATGATATAGGAAACATACTAAAATCATGTAAATTTCACATATTTGCGGACGACACAATACTATTTATAGAAGGACCAGATGTAAAAGAAACAATAAATCTATTAAATAAAGAAATGGAAGATGTAGATGAGTGGCTTAGAGTAAACAAATTAAAGTTAAATACTAACAAAACTAAAGCTATGATCCTGATGATGGATGCAAATTATAGACAATATCTAACAAACCAACAGAAAATCAAAATTGTGAATACTGAAGTAGAAATTGTAGATAAAATCAAGTACTTAGGCTTTATAGTTGATAGACAATTAAAATTTAAAGAACATATAGACTTTATATGTAAAAAGATAGCACAAAAGTTGGGGGTACTTTATCGATGTAGGGACTTAGTATCAGTTAAAACCAGAATGATCATTTACAACACAATAGTACTACCGCATTTCCTTTATTCATCTACAATAATATACCTTGCAAATCAAAATGAACAACGTAGATTACAAATGTTGCAAAATCGAGCCATGCGAATAATATTGAAATGCGATCGATATACCTCAATAGAAGTGATGCTACAAAAACTGGATTGGATAAACGTCGAAAACTTTTCAAAAATGCAAGTCTTAATGTTCTTACAGAAAATTAAAACTGGTATTTATCCGCCTTACCTAAAAGAATTACTTTGTACTTGTAATCAATCACATGAGCATGGAACAAGAAATTGCAAGAATTTCATTTTAAGACATGCCAACAAAAAAAAACGCAAAATTCTATTTTTTACAAGGGATTAATAATGTACAACAAATTACCAAATTCTGTTAAGCAAATAGATGTAATAAGTAGTTTTAAAAATAAGATAAGAGAAATTGTACAAAACATATAAGTACGATATTATATTATAAATTAGAAATAAAATATGAAATAAGCAAATGTTAAATGTAGGTAGGTAATATGTATAGCTATTTAAGCTAAATAAATCAAATCATTCAGCACCAAATACAAAATTACTCAAGCAACCCCTGCCTAATTACTCATAGGCACTAATTTGCGAACTGATCAAGACAGAACCGACCATGACCTTATCATCAATGTAACAAACCTTCGATCTGAAGTAAGCAAGAGACTAGACGATAATCGAGAACGTCAAAACTAATTTAATAACATTTGAGATTCCGTACCACAAAACATCTGAGTATCAGATTATATATTTAATCTGTTCCGTACTGACCCGAATATCTAGTATACCTGCCAATAACAATCAAAGCAAACCGAAATACAAGGGACCATTCAAAGTACAACTTTTCCGAGACCGCTCCAATTGCTGGCGATGCGTTAACATTTTTTTTATGAGACTGCTCCTATTGTTGGCGAACCTTCAGACTTGAGAACCGCATGAAGTGGGAAATCGTTCTACTTATCAAGTTTTTCAACCGAGCCGTCTCACTACCCGAGATCCTTCACTACTCGAGACATCGTGCTGTTTAGACTCCACAGTTGGTGGACGACCGGAAGTTAAGATGGTCGAGTATGGGCGGTCAGCATCTGTTAATGTTTATGATCTTGGCTGCCGATTCCCCTCGTCGATTCGGAACATTCAGCAATTTTTTTTGTTTAATCTGAATTCGATTTCACATCTACTGACCTACAGCTCACTGCGCTGTTTCGTGATTAAACGATCGAGTTTGGGACCTATGTCTATTAAGACTTTCTAACTTGTTTTCGACCGTACTACATGCCCTATAAATCTTTAAACGCTATTTTAAGACACCATGTATATTCCCAAATATGTTTGAATGACTGTAAGGCAGCTTGCTCACTAGCGCGACCAATTGCGTGCAACTGATCGCGTACGACTACTGCAACCGGTTTCATGCAACTGGCCCATTCATCTACTAAGACCTCTTCACACCAATGCAACGGCGACCGATAGTCGCACGAAACCTTGAAACTCGTACCGTTTGCAACTAGTCCTCCCAGTTGCGTGGTTTCATGTCGCACGTCGCAAGTGAACATTGCAATTTAGTAATTTGTTGTTGATTTTTAAAAATGCCTTCAACAGAAGAAACAACCAATCTTAAACTGGTTGGCGAAGTTGAGAAATTTCCAATTTTATATAATAACAAACTGTATGGATATTCTAAACGAGACAGTGTCGATGCAGCTTGGGAAAAGGTAGCAAAGACAATGAAAGACACAGGTAAATATTATTATTGTATTTTTCCTACATTAAAATCAACATACCTACCAATATTACTTTAAACATACCGACTTTGGATGTATAATTACTTAATTTAAGCACTAATCAAATTCAGTCGTTATTTCATTCTATTCTATAATTGTTTATTAATTTCCGCCTTCATTTCGATTGACACAGTACTTCCACTGCCAGGGTAATGAAGCGTGAGGTCTAATAAAATAATTTGCAAGATGATTTCTGAGGTTACTAGCGGTATGTCTGTTTTTCACAGCCATAATTATATCATCTTGGAGATTTGGCTGAGACATATCTTCGTCACCTTCTTCCATATTGTACATTCTCGATTCATAAGGCTTTCCTTCCTTCTTTCTTATGAAATTATGAAGTACGCAGACAGAACGAATAATGGAGTTTATTGTTTTTTCGTCTTCGCATAGTATTTGGTTCATTAGAACCTGAAAATTTTTGCAAACCATGCCAAATGTACATTCAACTGTTTTCCGAGCTCTAGAAATTCGATAATTATAAATCCTTTTGCTATCATCAAGTGCTTTTCTTGGGTAAGGTCGCATCAGATATGATTGTAATGGAAAAGCTTCGTCACCAACAAAGTAAAATGGAAATGTTATTCCAAAATTATCGTGAGGAAGTGTTCTACCGTCTGGAATGTGAAGCCCATTCCTATTCGTTTTTAACCACCGACCAATCCTTGAAGCTTGAAATATTCCACCGTCACTATTTCTGCCAGCATGACCCACTTCAATTAATGTAAAGCATCCGTCCGCATCACAACATGCCATCAAGACGATAGAGTGATAACCTTTATAATTAAAGTGGGAAGAACCCGATTTAGGAAGTTTCTGAATTCTCACGTGTTTTCCGTCCACAGCACCAATACAGTTCGGTAGATTCCATAACTCATAAAAACGATCAGCTATGCGAATCCATTCTTCTTCGCTAGGCAATTTCATGTAATCTGCATTTAGGCATGTCCAAATTTGTTCAGTAGTAGTCGACACTACCTTACCTATTGTACTGATACCCCTCATAAAGTACAACGAAAGATCTGAGAAGCTACTACCTGTTGCTAAATATCTGAAAGAAGATCATTTTACATTCCCTGCAATTATATGGATATGGTGTTTATGTTCAAATATTACAATTTTTCTTTATATGGCTAATGAATCACAATCCCATTATATTTATACATTTTTCCAGCTGCAAACTGCAAGGAACGATGGAGAAATCTGCGCACTGTATTTGTACGTAAATTGAAACCTCCTCCTAGTGGATCATCTCGAAAAAACAAAAAACCATATTACTTGATGGAAGCAATGCAATTTGTACTTCCGTTCGTTAAAACGCAGAATACAGAAGAAACTCCAGGTAATGTACCTTCGCCACCTGAATTAGAAAGTGTTATGGATGATGCCGCAGAAGAACTTAATCACGAGGAACCCGAACAAGATTATTCCGAACAAACAGAAGATGATTTAGCCGGACAGACACAGACACAAACTATAGTAAATCGGCCCAATGTTGCTGATAATTCAGAAGAAACACTTGATTCACCTGCAAAAAAGAAGAAAAAACAGTCTACGCTGAGTGAACTTGATCGAGCATTTGTGGAATTCGTCGAATTGAAGAAACAAAAAACTAAGCCTGCTACCGAAGACAACCCTCGAAAACTTTTTCTGCTCAGCTTGCTGCCTGAGATACAAAAACTAACTGACGTTCAGATGAGGTCGTTTCGAAGAAAGGTTCTGGATGCATTAGACGATGTTCTCACTCCTATGTCATCTTCTGCTCCTACACCTTGCGGGTCCAGACCACCGTCTGCGGGAGGAATTTTGTATTCACCTCCTCCACAATTTGATCAAGGCAACAGTACTTCTCAGTTTTATCATTCATTTACACCAGAACAGTATATTTAACCCATAAAATTACATTTCATACTTAGTTTTTCTTCTTGTTTTATGTGAATAATAGTTAAATTACTTTAAATAAATAAATGTGATATACCTAAGAGTTATTAATAGCCTTTCTTCAACTCCTATGCTATCCCTGAATTTGGTATCCATTTTTTTAATAGATGGGCCTACTACCCGAGCTAATTCCAAAAAACTTGCAAAGCTCATTCTGTACATCGTCTGAAACTTTACAGGATCTTCTAAGTCTTGTGCAGCCTTGTATAACCTCAGATTAAAATTTTTCATTAAGTATGGATGAATCCAGAATCGTCTTCTTTTTTTTCTTTTTGCATACATCCACATAACGAGAACATCATCCTCCTCAGACGAAGACATCGTAGCAACTACTGAAAAACAGTTGCTCCAATGTGCAAACGGTGATACGATCAGTTTCATAAGACCAGTTCCATGCGACCAATTGCGTGGAACTGATCGCGTACGATTACTGCAACCGGTTTCATGCAACTGGCCCATTCATTTACTAAGACCTCTTCACACCAGTGCAACGGCGACCGATAGTCGCAGGAAACCTTGAAACTCGTACCGTTTGCAACTAGTCCTCCCAGTTACGTGGTTTCACGTCGCACGGTCGCAAGTGAATATTGTAATTTATTAATTTTTGTTGATTTTTAAAAATTCCTTCAACAGAAGAAACAACTTTAATTTTTTTTTCTGACTTTTTCTTTTGCAGCACTTCCTCATCTGCCGACTCCGACGATTCTGGCAGATGCGGAACTACAGGGGTCAACAACTCCTTCGAATCGGACGATTCGTCAAGTAATGAAGAGTTTTAATAAAATATGGAATATTGCTGGAAACGTAGATATTCTTGTTTGAGATAAATGCAGCCATTTATAATAATAATTGAAAAAATTTGTTTGAGAAAAAAATATATACAGTGTGGAAGAAAGGTATGGAATAAATTCATTATTTCTAAAACGATGACGTTTCATGAAATTTCCTCGGACACGTCGATTTTGCTTTTTGAAAAGACCCTTGTTTCTATACCTGGGCATTTCCGAAGTTCATTTGTTTTCGCGTGATGACGTTATCGGATATTTTTTTTAATGGAACCCCTATATTTTTTTTAACGGATTCGTGTACAGCTCCACTTACTGAATTCGAAAATATACCACTTTAATACTTCATTTCTACATCTTCCTATGCTATCCCTGAATTTGGTATCAATTTTTTAATAGATGGACCTACTATCCGAGCTAATTCCAAAAAACTTGCAAACCTCATTCTGTACATCGTCTGAAACTTTACAGGATCTTCTAAGTCTTCTGCAGTCTTGTATAACCTCTGATTAAAATTTTTCATTAAGTATGGATGAATCCAGAATCGTCTTCTTTTCTTTCTTTTTACATACATCCACATAACGAAAACATCATCCTCCTCAGACAAAGACATCGTAGCAACTACTGAAAAACAGTTGCTCCAATGTGCAAACGGTGATACGATCAGTTGCATAAGACCAGTTCCATGCGACTAGTTGCACGCAATTGGTCGCGCTAGTGTGCAAGCTGCCTAACATCAGATTTCCATAAATATTTGTTGACAAAGCTTTCTCTGGTAAGGCGCAATGCAAGATCAGAAGAACCCATAGAGAGAAATGAAACAACTGGAAGCAATTCTCCAACACGTGGTTGCAGGGGTGAGAAGGATGTTTATCCCAAGTAGAATTACACGAATTAGGATACACAGCGACTGGTATCAACACGAATCACTGAGTGTTGGTAGTTGCGGCTTATACATTATTCTTAGATCTGATGTATACAAGTGACGGACCGGGCGTTTTGGCGTGGACGGTTTGGTGCGGCGGGTTTGGCGCGGTTGTTTTGGCACAGAACCGTGTGGCGTCAGGACGATTTGGCGAAGGGACGGTTTGGCGCAGGGTCACCCGGTATATATTGATGTTCATTGCCGTTGTCTGTTAGGTAATATACAGAGTGATGATAAAGTATCGCACAAAAATCATATACTGAGACCCGTCGATTTATGTTTTTAAATGGCCATTTAGACATATAATTTTCAACCCCCCATCCCTCAACCCCTAAGTGCTAGCAACCCCAACTTTAAAAATTTAAATAGAATAATACCCTTTGTGATACCTCTTTTAATAGGTCTTTTTATTCTTAATATAACAAAAAAAAGTTTTTCACAATCGGTTGATAAATAACGGAGATATTTAACAAAATGTACTAATCAATTGAAAGTTCCAATATTCGACAAGAAATCGGCGGACACTTGTGGTAAATGTGGCGGTATCGCGTACAAAATTTTTAGGTCAGGAAGTGCCTTTTTTAATGTCTACCATTTACGGCGTGTTTGAGCCGTTTTCTTGTCGAATATTGACATTTTCATTTGATTCCATTTTGTTAAATATCTCCGTTATTTATCAACTGATTTTGAAAAGCTAGTATAACTAATAGTTAATGGTCCAATGTGACCCCCAACTTTTTAAGCCGTCAAGGTCATCAAAAGCATTGTCTCGATATTTTTATCAAACACGTATGAAGTACCTTATGTGAAGACAGGAGACTGAGAGAGCTTTCCCAGTATACTACAATGTGTAAAAAATGAATTTAGTTCAATGACATACAAAATCAATGGCGAAAAAAACCATACCTATACAACAAATTTTGAAAGATGACTTTGAAAAGGGTATCTTTCAAAGTACATATCCTGTAATAGTAATGATAAATTGTAGTTAAGCGGAAAAAAGATAACGATACCGGTTGATTGGAAATTTATAAAACGCAAGATTATAAAATTTTAACTAGAAAGATTCAGTATGTTGAAGTTGATTATTTTAACTGTTCTAGCAACCGCAAAGGATTGAAGGGATACCTATACTGACCCGAGTGTTTCACCTAAAGCAATCCATTTGCTCAAAACCCATGCTTGCAATCTTTGATCCCCACTTGCCAACTAGTTTTTAGGCAGACGCTAGCAGGGACTAATTTGGTGGAATTTTGAGCGCCTAACGGAAACAGGGGAAAGCCCAGTAGGCGTGGGCAGGTAAGGGCGACTTCAACAACTACGACTACGTGGTAATAGAATTTACAAACTTATCGAAACAATCCGGAAATGGGTAGTTCTTAAGAGATGACAATTCCCAAAAATGCGCCAATTTATGAAAAAATACATTGCTTCCTGTTTATATCGTCTATATTGTCCACTCTATCCCTCAAAATGCGCAACCCTTTCACACATTACCCATTGACCACTTTGGGCCATTTGTAACGACTCAGACTGGAATCGCCTACATTCTCGCCTTCATAAATGGATTTACTCAAGCAACCCTGAACTGATCAAGACAGAACCGACCATGACCCTATCATCGATGTAACACACCTTCGATCTGAAGCAACTAAGAGACTATACGACAATCGAAAACGTCAAAACAACAACTTTAATAACACTGGACATTCCGTACTGATCCGAATATCTAGTATACCTGCCAATAACAATCAAAGCAAACCGAAATACAAGGGACCATTCAAAGGGATGAGCGACTAGCCCATGCTCGTTATTGAGTTCGCAAAGATACTCATGCCAGATGATCTTGAATTTCATATGAAGGAGTGGGATGTATAGAGCACTTACTGGCGATGTTATAAACTTTTTGTGGGACCGTCCGAATTGCTGGCGATATTCGAAATTTTCCTGTGGGACCGCCCGTATTGCTGGCGACATTCTAAAGTATTCTGTGGAATCGTCGGAATTGCTGGCGATATTCTAAACTATTCTGCGGAACCGCCCGAATGGCTGGAGATATTCAAAAGTTATCTGCGAGACCGCTCACACTTCTTTGAGGCCGCTCGATTTGCTGGAGCCATCCTACTGTACTGATCAGACCACTCGAATTGCTGGCGATGCTTTGACATTTTTTTTTATGAAACTGCTCGTATTTTTGGCGAACTTTGAGACTTAAGAACCAAATGAAGTGGGGAATCGTTAAGTGAGATTTTCCAAAGGTCTAGTTTATTTAATCTGAAAAATCGATTTCATAGCTACTGAACTACAGCGCACTACGCTGTTTCGTGATTAAACGGTTGATTTTGGGACCTGTTTATTAAGACTTTTTAACTTGTTTTCGATCGTACTACATCTCCTATAAATCTTTAAACGATAGTTTAAGACGCCCTGTACATTTGTAAATATGTTTGAAGGCGACCATGTGATAAGGATAACCACACTACAACTATGCAAAATTATTGGAATTACTGTAACACCAGAATTACATAAAAATTTGTTGACAAAGCCTTCTCTGATAAGGTGCAATGCAAGACCAGAAAAACCCATAGAGAGAAATTAAACAACTAGAAGGTAGTTCTCAGAATGCGAAATGTGATTGCAGGAATTCAGAATTACAAAAATTAGGATACACAGCGATTCGTATCAACGCGAATCACGGAGTCGTAGTAGTTACCGTCTAGACATTATTCTTAGATCCGATAGATAGGTGATTTATTTTACGAGCTGAATCGTTCCTACGCCAAAACGTCCCTGCGCCAAACCGTCCATTCACCAAATAGCCCCTGCGCCAAAACGTCCTAGACCATAAAAATGCCTTACCAACACAACAAAATACACAATTTCCAATTCAAGTGGCTCAATAAATTATTAAAACAAATATTCAATGGTTCAATGTGACCCCACACATTACCTTTAAACGAGCAAGGTCACCAAAACCATTGTTTCGATATTTTCATCAACATATTGATGAGATGCACTTTAAAGAGATACCTACCTAGCAATCACATATGAAGTACCTTATCTGAAAACAGGAAACTGATAGCTTTTCCAATATACTACGAATCGATACAAAATTAATTTAGTTCAATGACTTACAAAATCAGTATCGAAAAAAAATCCATACACAATAAATTTTGAAAGATTACTTTGAAAAGGATAAAGGATATTTTTTAAATCTTAAGTACAGATTCTATGATAGTAACGATAAATTGTAGTTAAGTGTAAAAAAAATACCGATACGGGTTGGGTGAAAACATATAAAAGGCAGGATTATAAATATTTTAACTAGAAAGATTCAGTATGTTGAAGTTGATTATTTTAACTGTTTTAGCGACCACTACGTTGGGTAAGATATTATTTACAGTATTTTGTTTTTCATAATCCGTTGTTAGTATGTTTAGTGCGATGATATATAGTAATAGGTATAGGGAATATACTTGGTTCGTTTTGGTATAGTCGAAAACAATATTTCTCTACAATCACGTTGAGATATTTCAACCGAAAATCAAAAACAATGTCATGTTCAATAATTACATGGGTCGTGGTGCTTACAATCGCTCAGCGTACTGCTAAGCATCAACAAGGGAGATTAAACGAATTGGTTCAACCTAACACGGGGGTGATACTTTTCTGAATAAGTTAAACCATGAATGTCAGTGAATTTCTGCAAATTTTAGAAGGGGGGCTGTACATGTGCAATACTGGGTATTATGATATAAATAATCGCTCGATTATTTAATTTCTAGGTTCGCCTGTACCGGATAGCGGAAGGGTAGTAAACGGAACCGATGCTCAACCAGGGGAAATTCCTTATATCGTATCACTACGATCTTACAATTCTCATAGCTGTGGAGCTTCAATTCTAGACAATACCCATGTTCTGACTGCTGCGCATTGCGTGTCGGGAAGGTAAGATCAAAGATTTTAATTTAAAATAAAACTTAATATTTATAACAATTTTTTTTAGCTCACCTAGTACTCTCTCTATTCAATATGGAGTGACTCAAATCTCCTCAACCGGGAACGTAATTAAAGTTAAAAAAGTAGTTTATCACGAAAAGTACAACCCAGCGAATGGATACGCAAATGACATCGCTGTCCTAACAGTAACATTTTTGATAAGAGGAGTTATATGTCTCAAGTCTAATTTTTGTTTATTTATAGTTGGAATCACCTATAATCTACAGCGACGCTGCTCAACCGGTCGTTTTGCCCGAACAGGACGAAGCTCCTCCAGCAGGTGGTACTAGCATACTAGCAGGATGGGGATATCCTTACGTAAGTTAGAAATATTTTCAGTTTGATTATTCGCTTCTCTAATCATTTTCCAGTATTGTTCGGAAATATAATGTTTATTATAACGGAAAACGTGTAACAGTGCGCATGCAAAATATTAAAACAGTGCTTACTAGATGAATTGATACAAATCTATTTTATAGAGTGGTGGTGGTGTCATGAAGAACCTCCAACGAGTAGACCTTGTAGTGTACAGTGACGCAGACTGCGCAGCAGCACATGGTTCAAAAGTAAGCCCTGACTATCACGTTTGTTCTGGAGTACCAGAAGGTGGCAAAGGACAATGCAGTGTAAGTTTAATTGTATTCACGCCTGATTAGATATTTCATTTAAATTTTTTAAAGGGTGATTCTGGTGGACCTCTAGTTGCCGATGGCAAACAAATTGGGGCTGTGTCTTGGTCTGTGAAACCCTGCACTATTAAAGGCTATCCTGGCGTTTACTGTCGTGTTTCCAAGTACATTGACTGGATTAACAAACAAATCCAAGAGTAACCACACATTTTAGTGAAGTTTTATTTATTGTGAAATATAAAGAATTAAGATAGTGTTCATCTGTGTTATAATTAAGAAATTCTATATACACAATAATATCTAAAATAATAACTTCATAGTTTTATTTTGTTTCTTCATGTGTTTATTATACCATTAGACCAGACCCATGCAATGATAATGATTGTAGGAGTGAACATTATGAGCAGGGAAAGTTATGTGTTCAATATTTTTTCCGAAAGCGACATTAAAGTGCTGCTTTTGGGCCGTTTTCGACACGACAGTAGTAGTTTAATTCCGCATTTTACTTTACTGCAGATAACAAGGTATTGCCATGGAAACGAGACATAAGCATATCGAATTCGTAGTTTATACGGGAAAGTTTACATCAATACGGAAAGTTTTGACATAGTTGGTGGGAGATTTTACTCGTAGAAGTGTAGGGTAATGGAGTCGTCAGTGGCTGACTCCGTGCATTGTGTATGTGCAGTGCTTAATGGTTTTGCTCTGTCCTGTTTAAGTTTACCCATAATTATTATTAAACAAAGCATACAATATGGACAAGTTTGTAATAAAATTAAAAAAGGAAAATATAGTCGACAGAGATAGTGTACCAAATGCGAACGATTCTCAGGAAGTCTCAACTTCAGCTTCGCCTTCACCATCTCATCGGGAATCTCAGACTCAGGTGTGTAAGTAATTAAGAATGAAGAAGATGTTCTCTATACATCAGATATTCTTCTATAGAATTCTACAAATTCTGGTAATGCTCGTGGTCGAAAACGAAAGGTCCTACCTAGTTGGAATAGCAAATATTCATGGATTAAAACGATTCAACTAAAGATAAGGTGTTTTGCGACATTTGCCTGAAGGCTAGAAAGTCGTGAAATGGAACACAAGCATTCAGAAATCACCTAAACGTTGGTTGCGGTTTGAAAACAGAACAGAAACGACGGTATAATCGACAATGCTAGCGTGTTCATCAATATCAAACATACCTAATTAATAAATACACCGTTAACGTGAGCTTATACAAACATAGCTAGTAGCGCTAAGGAGACCATGTTGGTCGAAATGTTGTTCTGCAGTCTTCTTGGTATAAGTTGATACCTGGCCAGGTCTGGCTTGAAGACACGTTGGAGGTCTGACTTCTCAAGTTGTTCGGCTGTAGCACACTGGCTAGCATGAAGATGCGTTGTGCTTTTATACTAACTTGCGTGTCCAAATATGGGCATGACCTCGAGTAGACGAGGATCACCAGATCCCACATGAAACCTGATATGGCGTAATATCTAAGTCAGCACTTAATCAGCAGAACTGCATGTGGGAATATGGGCATGACCTTCAGTCAGCGTGGACTAGGAGATTCGCATTACCAAATAACGTATGAAAGCCGAGTCTCGAGATATGTATGTCCAAATATGGACATGAGAAGATTGAGTTCACGTGGACTACACATAATGAGAGGGACTGATTTTCTAGTCTGCTGACATTGCATTACAATCTCCATGTTGCACCCTCCATTTAAAAACTGCCACAAGAGAAAAAGCAGTAAAGATGGTCAATGGGGAGTGTTACACAGTGTATTTTGATTCAAATTTTTGACAATTCTCCGGGGGAGGCTAAACCCGCCTAGTACCCCAGACCGCCCGAAGTCACAATTTCTGGCACCCGATAAGAAACTCAAAACCCGCCGTCCCTGGTCAAATTTCGAGTATAACAAGTAACTACATTGTAAATATGATTACTTGCACAGCAGCCGATAAATATGAGACGTTAAAGAAGAGCCTTATCCAGAGACTCAGCATCAGCCAAGAGCAGAAAACAAGACAACTCCTTGAGAGAGAAGAACTAGGAGATCGTAAACCTTCTCAATTTTTACGACATCTTCAGCAGTTAGCAGGAACAATAGTACCAGAAACTCTACTTCGTTCCATTTGGATAAGCCGACTTCCTACTAATACTCAAGCAATTTTGGCAACACAAACCAAAAACCCTCTCACAGATGTTACTGAACTCGCAGATGCCATCTTTAGTACAACTACAATGGTTCAAACCCCAGTTCGCGAAACTAAAGTAGACACAGACGACACTGTAAAGCGTCTCGTGAACGAAATTGAGCAACTCAAGACACGCCCACTCAGTCAATCCAGGGGTAGATATAGAAGCAAATCCAGAAACCAAAAATTTGATAAGTGTTGGTATCATCAAAGATACAAAGAACGAGCCAGAAAATGCGTTTCCCCATGCAGCATGTCCAATAATTCGGAAAACGAGCAGGACAGTCGACAATAGCGGTAACTGATTTCCCTAGCCATCCCCGCCGCCTATTTGTGACAGATCAAATTTCCAAAATCGAATATCTCATCGACACTGGAGCTGACGTGTGCGTATTTCCCAGACGTCTAGTTCAAGGGAAGCAACTTGTCACAAACTACAAATTAAATGCCGCCAACAATAGTGAAATCAAAACATATGGAAGTGTACAATTGGAACTCAATCTCCAACTACGAAGAAGTTTTCCCTGGAGATTCATCATCGCCGACACACAGAAACCCATCATCGGGGCTGATTTCCTAGCACACTATGGCTTGCTCGTAGACATCAGGCAGCAGAAGTTACATGATACACTCACAAACATCATGGCCAAGGGACGAACAGCTGTAGTATCAACCAACAACACAATCAGCACTATTAGCAAAGATGCGCAGCTACTGACATTACTGCGAGAATTCCCTGAAGTAACCAGACCAGCAGGTGTACCAAAGTTCAAACAGCATAACACAGAACATTACATCTATACTTCAGAAGGACCACCTGTTGCTAATAAGCCACGGCGACTTGCACCTGATAAACTCCATTTCGCAAAGAAAGAGTTTCAACTTTTAATTAAATTGGGCATTGCAAGACCATCAAAAAGTCCGTGGGCATCTCCACTTCACATGGTTCCAAAGAAAAATGCAGAATGGAGACCATGTGGAGATTACAGGGCACTCAACGCGAGAACATTACCTGACAAATATCCAGTGCCGCACATAGAAGATTTTTCTCAGGGTCTGCACAGGAAAAAATGCTTTTCAACAATTGATTTAGTTAAAGCATATCATCAGATTCCAGTGGCAACGGAAGACATTCCCAAAACAGCAATCACTACGCCATTTGGTCTCAGATACTCAGGTGTCTTGATTTTAATTAGTTTATGGAGCAATCCTTCTGTCTAGACCCGGTAAAACGCCTGTTTAATATCAAGAAAGACAGCAACGGTAAATTTCTTTTGTTCGAACCCTTTCTCAATGAATTCTGTGATGCGACTTAATTGATGTATGGTTGAGTATCCTCTGCGAAATCCAAACTGAAATTTTGGTAGAATGTTGTTTTTGGTGATGTATTTAAGTAGACGGGTATATATGCTTTTTTCAAATATCTTTGAGATAGCAGGTAATAAGCTAATAGGCCGGTATCCATTAATGTCGTTTGTCTTTTTTCCTGGCTTATGAAACATCAGTACATAGGCATATGTCCACGTTATATAAGCTATTGCTTTCATTAGCAGATTTTTCAGCAGAACGTTTGGAATCCGATCATGCCCTGGTGCTTTTCTATTGGGAAGCTTGTCTATTATTGTTTTAATTTCATGTGGTTCTACCGGGACTATTTGGCCTGGTGTAGTAGGGAAATTTTCTTTAACCTCATTTTCTATTTTATTAGTTGCATCCGTTGTAGATGCATTTTTCGGTGTTGTGAAGACTTTGGTTAGATGTTCGGCAAAGGCTTCACATTTTTCTTCATCGGAGGCGTACGGAATGTTGTTTACTTCTATGGTTGGAATAATAGGTTGTCGTCTTAAGATGCGCTTGGTTGCACGCCACATTGTTGGATCTTGGGGCTGCAATTCTTGGCTGTAGCGTCGGTAGTTATTTATCTGGTGCTCGTCTAACTCTTTTGATTTGGCGTATGAGTTTATTTAATTGTACCTTAATTTGCGGGTTCTTTGTTGTCTGCCATAGTCTTCTAGTTTGATGCTTCTCTTTAAGTAAGTTTTGGATACGTAACGGTATTGTATTAGCTCTTGTATAATAGGAATTCTGGATGGTTGTAGCGGTTTTAAATGCCTAGTTTATGTCATTGATTAGAGACCGCACAACTTCGTTTATGTCCGATTTCGTGAATAACTCGTTGAAGTTTCCATAAAGAGGAATATCTTTGAAATAATGTTGACCAATCAGGAAGAGATAATAAATTTACGCTAGTCCGTGCCTCTGGGGATTATTATCTATTTTTTTGCGTTAAGTAATGATCAAGTCTTTTGTCAGAAAGGAATTCTGATCCCTTCCACCAGAGGGGGGCGTTTAATTGGGATGGCTCTAAACCACGCGAAACGAAATCAGCAGGATTCTCCTGGGTACTTACAAGCCACTCAGTAATATTTGTTAATGGCTATTTCAGCAACCCGGTTTGCAACAAAAGTCTTCCATTTGTTCGGAGATGATGTTATCCAGCTTATTGCAATAGTGGAATCGCTCCAATAGTATTCGTTTTTAAAATCTACGTAAAAATATTGCTCGACTATGAAAGCTAGGTGCGCCAGTAGAAGCGCGCCGCATAATTCTAAACACGGGAGAGTAATATTTTTTAAGGGTGCCACACGTGATTTTGCACTGATTAATCTCACATGGCAAACATTGAAATTGTTGATACTGCGGATATAAATGCATGCACCGTAAACACTCGGATGCATCACAGAAACCATGCAATTCAATGATTGTTGGATTTTTGTATACCGCGTGTCTGGGAATTTTTAATTTATTTATTGCAGGAAGCAAATTTTAAGAATTTTGTGTGAAGATTAAGGAGTGTTGCTTCGTCCCACGACAGGTTGTACTGTCAAAGTTTTTGAATTATTAATTTCGATGTTATTATGATTGGTGCCAATACAAGAACTAACTTAAATAGAATCCAAAGTCATGTTGTGGACACACTTACACCTACAACTACATCTGGGAATTTCACATCTGTCGAAAATGAAGTGCGAAGATTATTTCCTAGCATCCGCAGATCAAGAACAAATGATCCAAGGGGATTATATCATAATGTTCTCAATGCATTCATTGCCAGGGCCATCAAACAGTAGCCGCCTGAGAAGTTCAGGAAATGAAAATGTAAACAGAAAAAGTGCAACATTTTGTAAAGATGTAATCTTGATAAAAAATTCAACCCAACGTAAAATATTAATTGGTTATTCAAAAGCAGCGGCTTATGAATAAGGTAATTAAATAATTAAATAAGAAACGAAATATGAAAATGGAATTATTTAAATTTTAAGTTTTGCCATACCTTTTGTAGAATTTGATAAAAATTTTAATTACGAAGCATGTAGGTTATTTATTAAGAATCAGGCTAATCGGAAATTGAACAGGTTACATTTTGGAAAACTGTTGGGTGATGCATTGGGCAAATCCGCCACTGTTCAGAATGCCGTATCCGGTTGTAAGTCGACAGGAATAATTCCTTTTAACCCAAGTGCCATTCCTGATCATGCTTTCTTGGGCCATGACCAGAATCAACTTAGTAAAACAGCTCAAGTGTCATCTGAACAACGAACTGATTCTCCAGAACCAGGTCCAAGTGGACTTCAAAATTCACAGCATAGAACACCAGAAAAGTCAGCCTCGCTACCTGATATAACTCCTGGAAAAGCTTTAGACTTAGTCTCACCAGTGCCTGTAGTTGCTCCCTCTGTAAAGAAAGTCCGCCGTCGAATTGCAGGTATTCTGTCTTTAGATAAGATTATACAGAGTGATGATAAAGTATCGCACAAAAATCATATTCTGGTTATTTAATGGTTTTACGGAAAATCCTGAGACCCGTCGATTTTTGTTTTTAAATTTCCATTCAGACATATAATTTTCAACCCCCCACCCCTCAACCCCTAAGTGCTAGCAACCCCAACTTTAAAAATTTAAATAGAAAGATACCCTTTGTGATACCTCTTTTTATAGGTCTTTTTATTCTTAATATAACTAAAAAAAGTTTTTCAAAATCGATTGATAAATAACGGAGATATTTAACAAAATGTAATCAATGTAAAAAAATGGGGTTGACATTCAACAAAAAATTATGACGTCACAGCGTAGAAATAATGGCACAAATCCTGAGACCCGTCAATTTTTGTTTTTAAATTGGCATTTAGGCAGGTAATTTTAATCCCCCCACCCCTCAGCCCCTAAGTGATAGCAACCCCAACTTTAAAAATTTTAATGGAAAGATACCCTTTGTGATACCTCTTTTGATAGGTCTTTTTATTCTTAATATAACAAAAAAAAGTTTTTCAAAATCGGTTGAAAAATAACAGAGATATTTAACAAAATGTAATCAATGTAAATAATGGGGTTGACATTTAAAAAAAAATGATGACGTCACAGCGTAGAAATAATGGGCGATCAAAACCACACTTTTAGGTCAGGAAGTGCCCTTTTTAATGTTACTATTTACGGCGTGTTTGAGCCGTTTCTTGTTGAATATTGACATTTCCATTTGATTACATTTTGTTAAATATCTACGTTATTTATCAACCGATTTTGAAAAACTTTTTTTGCTTATATTAAGAATAAAAAGACCTATCAAAAGAGGTATCACAAAGGGTATCTTTCTATTTAAAATTTTAAAGTTGGGGTTGCTAGCACTTAGGGGATGAGGGGTGGGGGGTTGAAAATTATATGTCTAAATGGAGATTTAAAAACAAAAATCGACGGGTCTCAGGATTTTCCGCAAAAACATTAAATAACCAGAATATGATTTTTGTGCGATACTTTATCATCACTCTGTATAACAGGTGTCCCTGGGAGAAAAGTTTTTGCAGCGTGTTCATTTGAAACTGATTTTGACCACAAACTAATGCACTAGCAGTAACTACAGTAAGTTTGGAAAAAAGAAAAATGACGAACGTCAATTGAACCAAAATAAACAAAAGCAGCCTGAAATCAAAAGTCAAAGAAGAAATTGATAAAATAGAACTTCCAAAAGCTGGTGGAGATAATAAAAACTGGGAAGAAAGATAGTTCACCAACACAACAAAACATACAATACATTACACAATTCAGGTGGATCAATAAATTAGTATAAGAAATATTTAATGGTCTAAGTGACCCCACACTTCTTAAGCAGTCAAGGTCATCAAAAGCATTGTCTCGA
The DNA here is from genome assembly GCA_963082805.1 of Hemicrepidius hirtus. Classification (NCBI taxonomy): domain Eukaryota; kingdom Metazoa; phylum Arthropoda; class Insecta; order Coleoptera; family Elateridae; genus Hemicrepidius; species Hemicrepidius hirtus. The sequence continues at coordinate 35,290,526 of OY720161.1, read as the reverse complement.
TATTTTTATCAACATATTGATGAGATGCACTTTAAAGAGATACCTACCTTATCAATCACGTATAAAGTACCCTATGTGAAGACAGGAGACTGATAGCTTTCCTAGTATACTATCAATGTGTAAAAAATGAATTTAGTTCAATGACATACAAAATCAATGGCAAAAAAGCCATACCTACACAATAAATTTCGAAACATGACTTTGAAAATGGTATTTTTCAAATTCAAAGTATAGATCAAAGATTGTAGTTTAAGCGGAAAAAAGATAACGATACGGGTTGAGTGGAACTTATAAAAGGCAAGATTATAAATATTTTTAACTACAAGTATTCAGTATGTTGAAGTTGATTATTTTAACTGTTTTAGCGACCAATACGTTCGGTAAGATATTATTTACAGTATTTTGTTTTTCATTATCCGTTGTTGGTATGTTTAGTGCAATGCTATATAATAATATAGGGAATATACTTGGTTCCTTTTGGTATAGTCAAAAACAATACTTTTCTACAATCACGTTGAGATACCTCAACCGAAAATCAAACACATTGTCATGTTCAATAATTACAAGGGTCGTAGTGCTTACAATCCCTCAGCGTATTGCCAAGCATCAACAAGGGAGATTATAAACGACTGTTGGTTCAATGTAACACGGGGGTGATACTGTTCTGAATAAGTTAAACCATGAATGTGTGTGAATGTCTGCAAATTTTAGAAGGGGGGACATATACCCTTTGCGGTTGATACCCCCGTAAGTATAGTTGAACAAATTAATTGTTTAAAGACATTTTAATTGCTTAGATACTATGGCCATTGCTTTTAAAACAATGTTTAGAAGAAACCAAGCAGTACAATAAGCGCCCGATTATTTAATTTCTAGGTTCGCCTGTACCGGACAGCGGAAGGGTAGTAAACGGAACCGATGCTCAACCAGGGGAAATTCCTTATATCGTATGTTAATAAAATAACAAACAAATACAACTCAATAACTGTTAATATTTCACAGGTATCACTACGATCTTACAATTCTCATAGCTGTGGAGCTTCAATAATAGACAATACCCATGTCCTCACTGCAGCACATTGCGTGACGGGGAGGTAAAATCAAACATTTTAAATTTAAAATAAAACTTAAGACTTATAACAATTTTTTTAGCTCACCACCTAGTAGGTTCTCCATTCAATATGGAGTGACACAAATTTCCTCATCCGAGAACGTAATTCAAGTTAAAAAAGTAGTTTATCACGAAAAGTTCAACCCAGCGACAACCGGAAATGACATCGCTGTCCTAACAGTAACATTTCTGATATGAGGAGTTATATGTCTCAAGTCTAATTTTTGTTTATTTATAGTTGGAATCACCTATAATCTACAGTGACGCTGCTCAACCGGTGGTTTTGCCCGAACAAGACGAAGCTCCTCCAGCCGGTGGTACTAGCATACTAGCAGGATGGGGATATCCTTACGTAAGTTAGAAATATTTTCAGTTTGATTGTTCGCTTCTCTAATCATTTTCGAGTATTCTTCGGAAAAATAATATTTATTACAACGGAAAACGTGTAACAGTACGCATGCAAAATATTAAAACAGTGCTAACTAGATGAGTTGATACAAATGTATTTTATAGAGTGGCGGTGGTGTCATGAAGAACCTCCAACGAGTAGACCTTGTAGTGTACAGTGACGAAGACTGCGCAGCAGCACATGGTTCACAAGTAAGCCCACAATATCACATTTGTTCTGGAATACCAGAAGGTGGTAAAGGACAATGCAGTGTAAGTTGAATAATTTTCACGCCTGATTAGATATTTTATTTAAATTTTTTAAAGGGTGATTCTGGTGGACCTCTAGTTGCTGATGGTAAACAAATTGGTGCTGTGTCTTGGTCTGTGAAACCCTGCGCTGTTAAAGGCTATCCTGGTGTTTACTGTCGTGTTTCCAGTTACATTGACTGGATTAACAAACAAATTCAGGAATAACTACACCTTTTAGTGCATTTATTATAAAGTATAAAGAATTAAGATCCATCTGTGTTATAATTAAGAAATTCTATATACATAATAATAAACATAATACTGACTCCATAGTTTTATTTTGTTGCTTTGGACTGGCGATCCCTGCCCCACCTCACATTATTTCTACTGCCACATCCGTTACCCCTAAAGTGCGATAGGATTGGGCAGTTAAACAGTGGTTCTATGGGTACCGATCGGGGGGTATAGCCGTTACCCACCCGTGCTAGCAGGGCTCCCTCTGCCTCACCCAACGGGCAACCTGTCGAGGTTACTTTAGCAGTCCCCTTCCACACATTTAATACAACCTGGCGCTTTCCTATTCCCAAAATCGCCTGGGCAGCATTCCCAGGATGTTGTATCGGAGGTGCAGTGTGGTTCACATTCATCACCAACTCATGTTTGGGAAACTACCCTCCCAACGGTTAATGAGCATCCGGCGAAATCATTTTTGTGGATCCTGTCCCACACAATGGATATACTGCCGGCCGAAGCTTGGGATCCGGTATCGCGTCCGGCTGTTTTTTGGGTAGATTCTGCGTGGTCTACCCACGGCTTTACCCATACAAGTCTTTGCTCAATTAACCCAGATGTTTTTCTTAATCATTTGAATGCCTCCATCTAATACAAGAGATTAGACCACCAACACCGCCGTTGCAACTAATACACATCTACCTGGAAAAATTATGGAATTTCTTTCGATAGTGGAATCAATACCGACACCACCCTATCCTAATACACTTGAACGGGCTAAAAATTACAAATACTTGGTTCAGTTATCTTCAATTCGTCTTCTACCATCCACCTCTAAAGCTACAATAAGAAAACACAAAAAAAAAACTCCTGATTTGCTCACATCCAGCCCTTGTATGGAAAAGGTAAAGGAAATAATTCTGAAGAATAAAGAGATCGCGCCTACAAGCCAAGTAACGAAACACTTGTAAATAGATCCTCGGGTTGATACATTTAATTGTTTCAAGAAGATGACGACGCATTTTGCTTGTGATTTTTTATGTTATGCATTTTGAATTAGATTACATTGTGTAGAAAAATCTCATTGCTAAACTTATTTTTTACACATTAATAACAAATTGGTAAGAAGATGGGTTCGCTGTCCTCAGATAAGAAACTACTTCATAAATGATTAATATCAGTTCAAAATACATCTTCAAAAGTATGGAACAATGGTTGTAATATTATTAGATTTATCGAAAACAGTAAATTTTAAAGATGACTTTGAAATATATATTCTTCAACAGATGCTATCGTAGTAGTGATAAGTGATGGCCAGCTTAAAAGTCTTCCGAGAAATACATACGCGATTAAGAACAATTGTATATAAAAAGTAGGATTATAGATATTTTGACTAGAAGTAGATTTAATTGTAACATGTTCACGCTGATTATTTTTATTGCTTTAGCGGCAAACACGTACGGTAAGATACTATCTATTATTTATGACAGGTTAGGGGTCGGTTTATTAATCCGTAGTTAACTTCTTGTTAAATTAACTAACTGTCAACTGTCACAGATACGTTTCTGGTAACAATTCTTATCCATGGCATTGTCCGTTGGTTAACTTAACAGGGAATTGATAAACCGGCCCTAAAACATTTTTATTAGAAAGTATGTCCATGTTACAAATAGAAATATGCGACGTATGCGCATTCACTAAGAGGTACTACCGATATGATCCTTATTTCGGGCGAATGTCAGAATGTTGCTTTACAAGCTGCCCAAATCTATGCCGAAAGATTCCAAAACAGAAGGCATCCTGATGGTAATGTTTTTAGACGTCTTGAGCAAAGAGAGAATGGACAATGTATGCCATTGGCAGTGGTAGACAGAGGTCATCCACGAAACGCAAGGATCCCACAAATGGAAGAGGATGTTTTAAACGCAATTGAAGAAAATCCTACCACAAGTTTAGTGTAAGAACTGTCGCTGAACAACTGGGATTTTCTAAAAGCGTAGTACACAGAGTTCTTGTAGACGAAGGATACCACCCATTTCACTACACAAAGGTGCAAACGTTGTTACCGAACGACTTCGAACTAAGATTGAATTTTTGCAATTGGTTGTTAGGAGCTATTCTTAACAACCACGAGTTTTCTTCAAAATGTTTGTGGACTGACGAGGCCACTTTCAGCAGTGTGGCCTGGAATTCTAGGAAATCATTTGCTAGGGCCAATATTGTTGCCTCAACGTATGAATGGAGAAAGTTTTTTAAATTTTCTTAAAAATGAGCTTCAGGATCTTCTTGATGACCTTCCACTTGCGACAACTCGAAACATGTGGATGCAGCTCGATGGTGCTCCACCTCACCACGCTCCCCTGTAAGGGCTTGGTTGGATATCGAATATGGTAGCAACTGGATAGGCAGAAACGGTGCTGTGCCATGGCCTCCGAGATCCCCGGGCCTTACGTCTCTTGATTTCTTTTTCTGGTGTCATGTAAAATCAATCGTTTACCAAACTCCAGTCCAAAACTAGCAAGATCTAATGAACCGCCTTCAAGCTGCTTCGCAAACTGTCAATGAGAATATGTTACGAAGAGTTCGAAATAATATTAGAAGTGCGCAAGGGCAAAATTTCGAGCATGTAATTTAATTATCTTCTGTAATAAATAGCATCCTAACAAGTTATAAAATGCACATGTGCCAGATTGTGCACATCTTTTTCGGTTAATAACTACAAAAACACAGCAGGTAGAATTTTTTTAGTATTTTTCCCGTACTCCCTTGTCAGTCACCTACAACGCCCCATAAATATTTTGCGCCATTTTCGGGACACCCTGTATTTTAAAGGTGGCTGGTGTTAGTAGCAGAATTCTGTATCAATTTTCACCAAATGACAAGAGATTACACGAAATAATTTCTTCAAACAGCCCGGACTCGCCTTTTGCAAGCAACACATGGAGACTCGCATTAATAACAAACGCATCCCATGACATCTTCGACAACTGATCGCCAAGAAACTTGGTACTTCACTAACAGTTGAAACAGCGAAGATATTTTCAGGTCCAAAAAAAAAAGATATGCGCTTTTTGCTCTCCTAACAAGGACCGAAAATTCAGCATGTTATGCCCACAATGCAAAAAACCACTTTGCATGACATGTGCCAAAAAGGTTTGTGGAAACTATTTTGAAAGCCAAATATATGCATTTAACGTTTGTTCATTATATTACCAAATACTTTTTATTTGATTTTGTTCCTGAAATTTTTCTCATTTTTTTTTCTTTAGCCTGGCATGCTAAAAACGAACTAAATATGTTTGCATAGTAGTCAGAGGTTAATAAATAACCAATGGTCAAGTTTTATATATTTTTTTACCACCGATATATTAGTAAACTTTGTCGGCTCGGTCATTTGTACCAACCAATGTTTGAGCTCGCTCGCACGTTCTAAATAGTATATTATCCATTACGCTTTGCTGCCGCAAGAAGTTCGACATACAGAACCTACAGCGTCGGCAGCTTAGACCATATACTGTGAATAGACACGCCCTGTCGTATACACCGGCGCATCAGCAGTGAAGCTGAAATGAATTTGTCGCCTGACGTCACAAGAGGTCAAACTACACGACTAGTAACATAGAGTAACATGGCAGATTTGGTGCAGACGCTTAACAATATTGCTTGTTTTCTATTTTCCTGTTTACAAAAAGCACTGACAACTTCTTTGCTGAAGCAAGTGAGGACGATAACAACGATAATTTTGTACAAGATACAGAATCATTTCTTTCATTATCTCTCTATGTAAAAGATGTAGTGGAGTATATTGCTGGTTTCGTAGTAAAAAAAATGTGACAAAAATGATTCAGTGTGAAATTTGCATTGTTGCTCTTGAATTTGATGAACCGCCATCTAAACTTATAGGCATTAAAAATTACGTTCTTCATACTTTTGCCCTCTTGTGACGTCACACCGCTGGTTTACTTTGACTTCGCGGTGTGCCGTTCACGGCGTGTCATTCACAGTATATGGTCTAAGGTCGACTGCATAATGGTCCAAATTAGTAGCGCCCGTAATGTTACAAAATACCGGCTGTCTGGCACGAGGGATTGAACACGTTTCGCCCAATCACCATGCGGATCCTCATCCGCAGGACTAGGTACGCCCGCGCCTCACATACCTACCTTTAAAAACAATATCTAAAAAAAACAAGCAGTACATTTGAGGGGTTTGTATCAAAAACAACCAATGCCACTTTTTATAAAATTTGACTTTTTGGTATAATATCCATGTAGGGAACATTGCGCATGTTGTCAAAATGTGTTAAAATAGTTACAAAACTAACCATTGTCAGGGAATTATAGCGATCGGAGATATAGGTGGTTTTGTAAATACAGTGAATGTCAAGCCGGATTTTGTTAAAAACAACCAATGTCAGATGACATTGGTTATTTTTCCCCAAATAAGTTTAGTGGTTTAGTCACAGTCGTGTCGGTGCGTGAACGTTAATGTTTTTAGTTAGATGTCTGAGATAGCAAGAAATCCGGAATCAACTGTTGATTGGCCAGCAAAGAAGAAACGAAAAGAGAGGAAAACCGAAACTGCTAAGAGACTTAAGAGTTTCTGGCCAGCCATATACCAACTATAAGGGTGTTCCACAACCTCCAAGAACTGCAGGAGCTGACTGTCGGTATGTTAATGATTATTTTCAATCCAGTAAATCAATATTTTAATTACTACTTCATATAATAATATAATAAAAAACATTGTAAACGTGCATATAAAATATTGCTATTACACATTTCAGCTGCAAAAGATTGAAGTGTTACGAGAAGTTGCCTCTAAATGTACGTGAAGAGATTCTTCTACAGTTTAGTGCCATATCATCAAAGAATGAACAAGATTCCCACATTGCCGGACTCGTTTCTTTTGCTGCTGTGAAACAGCGACGTTCTAGACGTAAGCCTACCGACCAATTAGAGAATGAACCAGTATATGATCACTCTGTAGCCTACTACTATAAAGTAAGAGTAGCAGGAAAAGAAGAAGTGCGCCATACTGCATTCATAGGATTACAGGGTATTACCAGAGCAAGACTGAAAAGAATACAATCTTTTCTCATTGACAATGGGGTTTCACCTGCAGACAAACGCGGAAAGCATCACAATAGACCTACCAAGACACCCGACGCTGTACTCAACCTGATTAGAAATCATATAAAATCATTTAAAGGTAGACAATCTCACTACTCCAGAAGAGATAATCCTGGTCTAATCTATTTACCGTAATGTTTGACTATCAGACAAATGCATCGACTATTTCTGGAAGAAGTTCAGCTTAATTTGCCGTATTTGCAATATTAGGGGAGAACAGGCCGTGATGGACCCCTCGATATGATGGCACCCTTTAAATATTTTATTTGCCTGAGCTGGCAACAGTGGTTTGCGCATGGCAAAGTGTTAAGTAACGTGAGTGCTACTGAGAATTAAAGTTTCGTATATGTATTAAAAGTTTTGGTGAATATATTTAGATTTGACGTAAAAGGTAAGTCTGAAATTTTTTATTTGTTATATTTGAAATGTATTTTTGCACTAGCAATACTAGAGGCATGTGCTTAATTTTTGTTTCTGAAATAGTCCCGAACATAACCTTCGATACGAGTCCACGCTAAACGCTATGTTGCAAGTAGTTGTAATGTTATCGCGCGAAATTTGAAATGTGTAGCTTTCGTCTTTGATGGACCCCTAATATTCCGGTTGTGTTGGCACAGGGTGCCATCATACCCGAATGAGTATAATACCGTTTAATTATTAAAAATCTGTTTTTTATGTTTATAGATAATTACAAATCATGGAAAAAAATAAAATCAGGCACACTTGGGACAAGAATAATATGGAGGCAGCAATAGATGCAGTAAAAACAAAAAAAATGGGATGGAAGTTAGCGGAGAAAACTTACCAAGTTCCAAAAAGTACCTTACGTCGGCGAGTGTTGGAGAAGAATAAAGTAATTAAGGGCGCGAACAAAGGTTTTTTGGGTGGTTCTACAACTGTTTTTACTCCAGAAGTCGAGGATGAATTAGTCCAGCACATAAAAACCATGGCGGATCGGTTTTTCGGCTTTACTGCTGTGGACATTCGTAGGCTAGCTTTTCAGTTGGCTGAAAAAATGAGTTTAGACCACAAGTTCAATAAAGTAAAAGGCATGGCTGGTTGGGACTGGTACAGCAAATTTATGAAACGAAATCGGAGTCTAAGCCTAAGAACTCCAGAAGCAACTTCTCTGGCTAGGGCAGAGGCTTTCAATGAAGTGCAAGTAAAACGATTTTTTGATGGTTTAAAGAAGGTGATGGAGGAAAACAATGTGCTTCCTGAACAACTATATAATATGGATGAATCGGGATTCTCCACCGTTCAAAATAAGACTGAAAAAATTTTGGCACAGCGTGGAAGAAAACAAGTTGGAACCTTAACCAGTGCAGAGAGGGGACATCATTTCACAGTTATATGCTGTATGAATGCTGTAGGTCAATTTGTACCACCTGGCATGATTTTCCCTCGGAAAAATATGAAAAAAGAACTGACAGATCACGCCCCAACAGGCACAATAGGGCTGGTTCAAGAGAAGGGATGGATGAATGGAGAAGTGTGTTTAAAATGGATGCAGCATTTTAAAAGATACACCAATCCATTGCCAAATAAAAAAATCTTACTTTTACTAGATGGGCATAGCAGCCATAAGAATTTAGAGGTGCTGCAATATGCGAAAGAAAATAATATTATACTATTTTGCTTTCCTCCTCATACTACGCATCGGTTACAACCGCTAGATGTCAGTTTTTTTGGACCACTTACTAGTTATTATAATCACGCCGTGAGGCGTTGGTTAGCTGCCCATCCCGGAAGAACCGTAACCCATTTCCAGGCTGCTGAATTGTTTAATGAAGCATATACAAAGGCTGCAACAGTGGGAATAGCAGCTAGTGGGTTTAGAGCTACTGGGTTGGTTCCTTTCAATGAGGATATATTTCCTGATTGGATGTTCGCACCATCCAAAACTACTGATCTGCCAGTTCCGGAAAATGATGAAAATACGGTCACACACCCACCTAATGATGTAGAGGCGAGTTGTTCAAATGCCTCACCGTCCTCCTCCAAGCAGAATAATATTGAACGAATGTTACCACCAGAAAAAGTTGACAATAACAATAGTAATGTTGTAAAATTAATTGAGCAGCTATCACCCTTACCACAAATTGAAAGAAGAACTAGTAATAGAAAACGACCAAGGAAAGGTAAAATGGGCATTTTAAATAGTACTCCAGATATAGAAGAAGGAAAGGTGAAAGCTAGGGAAAAAAATGAAAAAGAACAACGGATTGCAGCAAAAAAAGCAAAAAAAAACCTACAAATTATAGATGAAGAAGATGTTGAAGAACATTTCGAGGATGACAACACCAGTGATGTTGCATGCATTTTTTGCAACGAATTATTCTCAAAATCCAGAAAAGGTGATATGTGGATTCGGTGTCAGCAATGCGGTAGCTGGTGCCATACAGACTGTGCGGGAATTGACAGAAAAACCAAACAATTTGCTTGTGACTTATGCCGTCAGTTTTAGTTACAAAGGTTGCTCTGCTGTCTGTACTGTGTTCTGAGTAGTTAGACAGTAATATTCATACCTACATGTTAGCATAACTTAAGAATTTTTAAGTTTTTTTCATTTTATTAATAGTTTAGCTTCTTGTATAAGATTTATAATGTAACTAGAAATTTTAAAAATAAAAATAAATATAAATATTTCAGGTTTTTGTTGGGGTGCTAACATAGCCTGATATCTGGGTATGATGGCACATATGTTGAGTTTCATATTACAATGGATAAAAGAAAAACTATGAATAATAAATTGTTTTTTACTTATTTTTACATTAGGCACATGTCCATTCTAGGCTTGACATATCAGTAAAAAAGTATAAACTGTTAATAGTCAAATATAAAACATGAATTTCAAAAAGGGGTCCATCACGGCCTGTTCTCCCCTATAACGTATTCACAAACGACTTTAATATTCACTTTGGAGTTCCCAGATCTGACACGTGCAGTACCTGTGATGAGCTTTCATTGAAGATAGAAGCTGCTACCACTCCAGAGGATAAAAACCGGTTCATGGTACAAAAGGAGTTACACCTCAGAAAAGCAGAGAAGTTTACGATATTGAAAAGGCAATATAAGGCTGCGGCACGAGCAGGTAGCTGCATGGTTATATCATTTGACTTCATGCAAAACTTACCTATGCCTCATATTCAAACATCCGATGTTTTCTTCTCTAGGCAATTGTGGTATTATCTTTTTGGTGTTCATGATTTATCCGATGACAGTGCAACTATGTATGTTTATCCTGAAACCACTGCGAGGAAAGGCTGCAATGAGGTTACATCTATTGCACTATTTTAATCAAAAAGATATTACAAGTGACCACTTGGTCCTTCTAAGTGACGGATGCCCTGGTCAGAACAAAAATCACGTTATGGTTTATTTTCAGTACATGCTTGTACACGTGTTAAAAATATTTAAGCAAATTACCCATGTATATCCTGTTAGAGGCCACACATACCTTCCCAACAATCAAGCCTTTACTTTGATTGAAAAAAAGAAAGCAAAGAATAGTCCCGAAGTACCAAATGAATGGGACATATTAATAAAGGAAGCTCGTGCAAAACCAACGCCGCCGTTTAATGTAGTCAGAATATCACCCGACGTTTTTTTGATATAAAAGCAGCCACCCTTCCTTACTTTTTGAAGTAAGAGTGAAGGTGAAGTACCAGAAGGTGGCAAAGGACAATGCAGTGTAAGTTAAAATAATTTTCACACCTAATTAGATATTTCATTTAAATTTTTTAAAGGGTGATTCTGGTGGACCTCTAGTTGCCGATGGTAAACAAATTGGGGCCGTGTCTTGGTCTGTGAAACCCTGCACTATTAAAGGCTATCCTGGAGTTTACTGTCGTGTTTCCAGTTACATTAACTGGATTAACAAACAAATACAGGAGTAATCACACATTTCGGTGCATTTATTGTGAAGTATAAAGAATTAAGATAGTGTTCATCTGTGTTATAATTAAGAAATTCTATATACACGATAATATATAAAATAATGACTTCATAGTTTTATTTGGTTTCTTCATGTGTTTATTATACCATTGAACCAAACCCATGCAATGATAACGATTGTAGGAGTGAAACATTATGAGTAGAGGTGTCAATCTTTTACCTTAATGTTAATTGCCCCATATTTTAAAACCAACCAAATAATCTTTCACTTAACGATTTAAGAAGACGTGTTTGACTCGGCACGGAAGAAGAATATATCCTAGATTCAACAAGAATATAAAACGGGCTGGTTGGGACTAGATTAGAGGATTTAGTAATCGACATCCAGATATCACATTAAGAACACCCGAGAACCGCCTATACGATCTAGATACATGGCCATAAAAGTAGGTAGAGATACAGGTATTAGATACTTAAATAGTATCTAAATCCAGTAAGAAGATACATGTATTTAGATACTACCCAACACTGATTGGCATATATTCGCGATCGTTACTGGCCAATACACGGCAGAAATTTAGCGAAAACAATAACTAGAAATTGTAAAAAATGCTATAAGGCAAAACCTACATCTTTAGAACATTTAATGGGTCAATTACCTAGTGATCGAATCTCTCCTTCACCTCCATTTTTTAATACCGGTGTAGATTACGCTGAGCTATATATGATCAAGGATCGCAGTACCAGAAATCCAAAATTAGTTAAGGGCTATATTTCTTTATTTGTATGTTTTTCCACAAAGGTCATACACTTAAGAATTAGTAAGCGATTTGACTACAAATCCATTCATTGCAGCGTTTAAGCGCTTTATCGCGAGACGAGGAAAACCTCAAAATGTTTCCTCGGATAACGGAACGAATTTTGTTGGTGCAAGTTCGCAACTAAAGGAGCTTGACAAATTTCTCATTTCCGATATAGCTCAAAATTGCATCACTAATACGTTACATGAACAAAATATTCAATGGCATTTAATTCCGCCACACTCTCCTCACTTTGGGGGATTGTGGGAAGCAAGCGTGAAAAGTACAAAGAACCATCTGAAGCGTACCTTTGGTAATGCATCATTAAATTTTGAAGAATTTTACAGTTCTAACCCAAATTGAAGCAGTACTTAACTCACGTCCCTTATCTCCACTGTCATCTAATCCAAATGATTGTACTGTAACGGTTGTTACTTTAATATTTAAATAAATATAAATTAAATGTAAGATCTTTGGAGAATGATGTTTATTATTTTAAATACAAATTGAAACTTTTTATTTTTATAATAAGATAACTAAGGAAACATAAAACATTAAATCAAAGCCAACCCATGAAACCATTACACTACCCCCCCTCCAAAAAAAGAAAAGAAAAAAATCTTTGGGTAAGTGAAAACTTTGGATGAACAGTGATGCTGAACATTCCAAGCTGCAAAACACTTGACCATCTTTTCAGAAAACAATTACAAATATAAAATTGAACATAAGTATAATAAATTTTCTTTTTTCTTTATTTCTTCGTTTCTTGTTGATGTTCGTTGCTTCCAATCTTGATGATAGTGGATACAAAAATATACAAAACTGAAAAAAACTCAAAAAAAAATTAGAAACAAAAATTGTTAATTGTGTGTAGTAGTGTATTTGTATTAGAAGTGAAAATGAGTGAGTTTAGATTAAAAGTTTGTAAGTAGATTGTTAAACCAAGATGAATTCCGGTTTAGAGTCAAATTGCACAAATTTGATTATCATTATGAGGAACCATCTGGTGAAGAGAAAATTAATATTTAATGGTGTGAGTGTTGTATTTGTATTTGTTAATATTTAATGGAGGTGAATGTTGTATTTGCATGATTGAGTGAATTATAAGTAAGCATAAGAAGTTTGTAAGGTAGATTGTGAAGTTGGACTAATTAAGATAAATTCCGGTTAAGAGTCAAATTACGCAAATATTGATAATCAAAACCTGAGGAATTATCTGTTCGACTTACACAATTAATTAAAAAAGAGATGTAGATGTGTATTAGTTATGTTGAAATGTGTAATTATAAAAAGTAAAAAAAATTATCGCCCCAATCATCCCAAAACAAATAAAAAACATTATTTCAAACAAAAAACCACTATCATCTGCCCAAATCGCACCATAAATGACATCCAAATCCATCCCATAACCCCTTCCATATTAATTAATGACTTTATCCCCAAAAAATTCATTTCGCACCATCCAAAATTTAAACATAAAATGTTTGTAATTAATTTTGAAATTGATTTATGTCATATTTGACGTTTGACGTTTGAGTCCAATATTAAATGAATTTTAAAAAAATAGCATTCAACGAGTGTATAATATAAATTGAGAGTCTTTCAAACTAAAATTGATAAATTAGTACCAAACACTTATCTTTGATAATATCCAGTTATAGTCAATAGCAGTAGCAAAACCATTAGTACCATTTAAAAAACCATATCAATACATCATTAACTTTTTATCATTTTTCTTGTCCAAATCAGTCGGAGGGGTCACCAAATGTAACGGTTGTTACAATATTATTTAAATAAATATAAATTAAATGTAAGATAAATAATAAATATTAAATAAAATATCGATTTCAACGGGAAATAATAAGATTTATTCGCTTTATACGTATTTCGGCATCATTGTGCCATTGTCAAAAGCTATTATAAAATATTATAACAAATATTTTATAATAGCTTTTGACAATGGCACAATGATGCCGAAATACGTATAAAGCGAATAAATCTTATTATTTCCCGTTGAAATCGATATTTTATTTAATATTTATTATTTATATAATCATGGATTTCAACAAAGTGACGCTTGAGAATGTCAATAAATAAATGTAAGATCTTTGGAGAATGATGTTTATTATTTTAAATACAAATTGAAACTTTTTATTTTTATAATAAGATAACTAAGGAAACATAAAACATTAAATCAAAGCCAACCCATGAAACCATTACAGTACACCATTAGGGGTGAGAGGGATAATGGCGCCCATCGTGATTTTGCGCCAGTTTTTATCTAATCAGAAATTTAACTGCGATGCTATCTACCTATCGTGATAATAACCGCTGTGCAACAAGGTAATAAAAGTGTTAGGCGATATAACACGGGTGATGTTGTTTTTTTTTGTTTCCATTATTTTGTAATAAAAATAGGCGACACTACTACTAGTACAGGAATGGTAGACCAAAAACCATCGAAACCCAAACCAAATTAGGGGAAAGTTGAAAATTTCAGAATATGTACCCAGGTACTATGGTCTGTTTTTTAACTAGGAGGAGCGATTCAAATTTGTCGCGCCAAAATCCACACCTGTGATTGGCTGCGGCCAGGCCGGTTCCACACCGCTAAGTAATTTGTATAAATTTTGACGTTTGACGTGATTTGATAATATTATTTTTCTAGGCGCTGACAGTGACATAATTCAGGCAAAATACATTAAATTAGTTTTCATTTCAGCTGTAAATTTTAAACATGATAAAAATTCAAATTTACCGTCAAAACTTCGGAAGTCTTCTTTTCTAGTGACATTTCTAGTGTGAATCTGGCTTTTGTATTCACTCCTCCTAGTTAAAAAACAGACCATAGTTATATGATGTCCGAGAAAATCCGGGTGGGGAAACACGTGAATAAATGATTGCGTTCGTGATTTATAGCGCAGCACGAGGAAACGAGGAAAAGTTAGTATTAATGGCTATTGAATACATCGTAGAATCGGCGGTTCGCCAGTTGTTAAGTACGAGAGATATGGAGACGTTCGATGAACTAAGCGAACGGGTTAGTCGTTACGAAGATATGAAAGCGACAGCCCCCAAACGAACAATTAAAAACAGTGTTGAAATTACCCCAAATTCAAAAAGAGAATTGTTTAAGTAAAGTTTAAACTTGATTTCCTTGCGTTTCATTGTGTTATTGGAGTAGTTTATTGTTGTTTGTGTAGTTTGTTGTTATTTGTTGCTCTTTGTTGTTATTTGTTTTTGTTTGTTGTTATTTATTGCTGTTTATTGTTAACTGCTAGTGGTTATTATTGTTATTGTTAGTGTTTCTGTGTGTTTTTTTGTAACTATGGCTGGTAGAGACCATCCTGCACCAACGGCAATAGTTCCCGTTGACGAAGTGTTGGACGAAGATAATGTACGGGCACAGGTTCTGTCGTACACCGACTTAGCATTCTCAAGCACTCTACACTGTATTCAGTTTATGGCGTGTTTTCTACAGAATACATCCTTTTGTGAAGCCTGAAATCTTCTCATGTCGTTCGTACAGAGAATGCAGATTTCTGACGGTTACCAGTGGAGGTGCATAGAGTGTCCTATTCGGAATAATCAAGGAGTACATGATAACGTTATGGTATCTATGTTTCATAAGAATATATTCATAGGTGGCTTAAACGATGATGGCACTTCGAAGATCGTGGAAATAGACGAATCAAAATTCTTTCACAGGAAATACCATCGGGGGTAGTGGCGAGAGGGGCACTGGGTGTTTGGTGGCGTAGAACGGGGCACTGGTGAATGCTTTTTGGTGGAGGTGGCTGATAGCCTGATAGCCTTTAATTGAAACGTAAATCTTTATATTAGTTGCTTGCTTACTTATATACAGGATACGTCCGTTTTCTAAGAAGTATTCAAATAGATCTGCTTAGGTAGACAGCAACCCTCGCCACGTATACGACTCGCCCTGTACTTGCTAATTTGATAACGGTTTTTACAGAATTCCCTTTTGAGTTTGTTATTACTAGATAAAATTGTAAGGCTTGTTTGTGTATATTTTTATATAGATACATTCTTCCTGGAACTTACATTATGTCCGATGGATGGAGAGCCTACAATAACATCAATCAAATTGGCGGTGGAGTGTATGAACATGGGGTTATCATCCATGAACATAACTTTGTAGACCCCAACGATCCCAATATCAATACACAACATGTTGAAAATATGTGGATGCGTGTGAAAAGAAAGTTACGTCGCCAATTTGGAACATCGGAGGCTCTGTTTATGTCGTACCTGCATGAATTTATGTGGAGAAATAAATTCCGGAACTGTAACATGTTTGCGGAATTTGTGATATGTGTCCGACAACAATATCCTTTTTAAATGCACCCTGTACATTTTTATTAAACACCTTATTAAATAAATATTGTTTTAATTTAATCTAAATGTGACACCAGACACAAGATAAGGGCATTTCCTGCAAACTGTTCCTATATTTTGCTACATCCTGTATATTATTAGTAATTGATTAAGAGACAAATGCGATATACCTTTAATCATCCTGTATATTTATTTTGCTATATCCTGTACATATGTATGGTATGGCAACAGTGTAAACATTTTCAAGGGGCGTTTCACGCATGCGCTGTGTGTCGACCGCTTCAGCAACAAAGTGGTCCCTAAGTGAGTATTTTGTAATAAAAAGGGACATTCGGTTGACAATCGTTAGGCAAAACAGCGAGTAAGCAAATCAAATGTGCATTATGCACAAAATAATCCCCAAGAGCGAAAGGGAGAAGTTATGGCTATGATAAACGGAATACCATTTTTGTGCCTATTGGACACTGGAAGTGATTGTTCATTGATTCGTTACAGCTTCGCTAATCGTTTGGGACTACTACCCCAAGTTGGAAAATGTTAAAGGGAATTGCTGGTGCTGAAATAGTGACTTCCGGCCAAACCCGGGCTACTGTTGCTTTCGAACAAATTAAACTTGCAATTGACCTGCTTATGGTTCAAGATATTGAGTTACCTGTTGACTAAACCGGTGGGAGAGATGTTGTGTCTAGTGGATTCGCAGAAATTGTGTATCGCGTTGATGGAATAACGTTACAACGTTGTAGTACTTGCTTGGTATTATCAACAATATTGTGTTGTGCGAATGGGCCGGAATTTGCTGATGGCAAAGTTGGAAAATTGTTACAACAATTTAAGACTTGTATTTCGTCGGGCACTGGAATTCGATCCGTTAACTTGCGACTATGACAAGAAAATTGACCTCAGACGTGCCTGTAGTTCGTCATCCATATCGGCTGGCGCAGAGTGAAAGACAACGTGTAAACACGATTATACGAGATTTGTTAAATAATAAAATGAAAATTTATTTCAAACTTTGCAATCGTTGTTTCCCCTATAACAAATTTGTTGCGTAAGGAACAGCCATGGAAATGGAATGGAAGCAACAAACGACGAATCGAAAACATAACCATCGCTTTTTGGAAAGATTTTCTAATAGAATGTTTTGGTAATTATTGAGGGTTGCCCAGTATGATTACATTTTTATTATTATTCTAATTTCCAGAGAGTAATGAAGATGAATAGGTATGATTGTTCTACGTTGGAGCAAACTTAACAAGATGGCGGGTGGGCGGATGTTGTGTACGGAGTGCAAAAAGAAAATAGGCAAATTTGATGGTAAATTAACGTGTACATCTACACAAAAATGTTTGTATCATAATAAGTGTGCTGGTGTTGACGATGATGAGTATGAAAACTTAAAAAAATTCGGAAAAGAGCTGCAATGGTTATGTAAAAAATGTGAGGTTAAGTGCAATGAACATGCGAGGGAAAACGAAAATAATATGGAATTGAAGGTAGGCACCGAGCTAAAGTCTGATGTTAAGGATAAGGGAAGTGAATTAGACAATAGTAGTGACAATAGTGATGAGCTAGATAATAGTAAGAGAAGGATGGTGACCGAGGTAAACAACAACACAACAATGCTGTATGAGGAAATAATACGGGGGAAAGATGAGATTATAAAAGGGAAAGATGAAATTATCAAAGAATTAAGGGCCAAAGCTGAATTAATGCTAGAGAAGATATATTTACTGGAGGGAAGAATGGACGTACAAACAAACATAATGCAGGGAAGTGCCGATAATGGGGCAAAAAAAGGAGGCGATGCTAAGCAACAGGGTCAAAAAGTACTGCAAACTAGGCAGAACAACAGAGGGTGGGAAAAAGAACGGGACATTGGGGGAAAAAACCTAGCAGCTCATAAAGTACTTATTAAAACAACAAGGGAAGGAAGTGATAGCGCAGGGATAGTACATGAATTACAAGATCATATCAATCCATGTGAAATGGATATAGGTGTAACTAGAATCCAGAATACAAAAAGTGGAGCGGTAGCGGTATCCTGTAACAACAAGGATGATTGTAATAAGCTAAAACAACAGATTGAAGAAAAGCTGGGTGATAAATACAAAGTAACGGTTTCTCAATTAAATAGGCCAAGGGTGAAAGTCAACGGAATAAAATATATTGAAGAACTGGACTGTGAGGAGTTGAGGGCTAACATTATCAAATATAATAAGTTAAATGAGAATGAGGATCAATTTTACTTTAAGGTAGTGCTCAAAATTATGAATAAGAAGTTCAAGGACACCTCCTTAATATTAGAAGTGGACCCGGTCACGTACAATTTTTTAATGACAAGATTAAATGCTAAATTAAAAGTGATGTGGAATACGGCAAATGTATATGACCATATCTATGTGAAGCGGTGTTTCAAGTGCTGGGGGTTCAACCATATTAAAAGTGAGTGTACGGTAGGTCTTATTTGTGCAAAATGTGGTGGTGCAAATCACAAAGAAGATGACTGTACGAATAATACCATAAGTTGCCATAACTGTATGGAAAAGGGTAGAAAACTGAATATTAAACTTAATTTAGACCATAAGAGTACAGACATAAACTGTCCAAGCTATCAGAAAATATACAAAATGTTAGAAAGTAGAATAGGGTATAGTGCACAAAATTTTTAAATGAGGTTAGTTCAGATAAAAATAGTGCTCTGTACTTAAACAGTATTTTGTATCTTAATATTCAAGGCTTAACATCTCATATAGATGAAATACGAGACTTAACATACAAAGACAAACCATTAGTAGTATGTATGAGTGAGACACATATTACCAATGAGTTTACGGATCATGAACTAGAAATTAAAGGATACAATATAATACGAACAGATACAAGTAGCCGTCACACAGGTGGTATTATAATTTACATTAGACAAAATATTAAATTCTCAGTAGAAAAGAAATATGTGATGGAAAAAAATACTTGGTTTCTGTTGGCAAATGTTGTAGTTAATAAGAATAAGATTAGCATAGGTTGCATTTACCACTCTCCCAGTAGCAGCGGTGCTGATTTTTTGGCTTACGTTGAAGGATTACTAGAAAGTTTTATTGATGGTGATTCAAAGTTCTTA
The DNA here is from genome assembly GCA_963082805.1 of Hemicrepidius hirtus. Taxonomy (NCBI): domain Eukaryota; kingdom Metazoa; phylum Arthropoda; class Insecta; order Coleoptera; family Elateridae; genus Hemicrepidius; species Hemicrepidius hirtus. The sequence goes on along the minus strand of OY720161.1, from coordinate 35,271,239 downwards.
TTATTAGGTGACTTTAACATTAATTGGCTAGATGAAGACTTTTTATTCAAAAAAGCTTAGACAACTTGTTGGTGATATGAGTCTCACACAATATGTTAATCAAGTTACTCGGGTAACAGATAAAAATGCTAGCTTAATCGATTTAGTTATTTCCAATATAGACATGAAGTGTGTGGTATTAAATAGGCCTATGATATCGGATCACAATATAATTGAAAGTAAACTAGGGTTACTAAAAAACTCTAAGAACTACAAAAATGAAACGGTTATCAGTAGAGGTAAATTGGACTACAAGGCAATAATAGAAAGAATGAGTAAGATTAATTGGCAATATATGTATAATGAAAGTGATATTAACATTAAGACTGATATATTTTACTGTAATGTAGTTAAATGCCTTGATGAAGTAGCACCTAAGAAGTCACTAGTAGTAAGGCATAATAGTAAGCCATGGTTTAACTGTGAAATTAGGGATATGATTAAAGTGAGAGATGAGCTATACAACAGATTTAAGTTCACTAATGATATTAATAACTGGACGCAATATAAAACATGTAGAAATAAGGTGGTAAATGAAATTCGGGTAAAAAGAGCGCAATACTATGAAGGTATGATTGATAATTACCAAAATGATCAAAAACGTATGTGGAAAACATTAAAAACGTTAATAACACAGAAAGGGGATGCCATTCCTTTAGCAATAGACTTTGATGGAAATTTAACGGAAAACAAACAGAGCATTGCTAGTAAATTTAATAGATATTACATTGATAGTGTCGTGAAAATTGCTGAAAATATTGATGTATCTTTGAGTAATTGGGAGATTATGGAATATAACAACGCTGATGCTAGTTCTCTTGGTGACTTTAAACTACTCAATATTGAGGAATTGAAGAAAATTGTTTACAATGTTAAAAGTAAAGGCAGTCCTGATGATATTTGTATTGAACTTATAAAACAAACCTTTGAAATAGTAGGTGTACCATTACTGCATCTTGTTAATACGTCCCTCCTTGAAGGGGTGGTGCCGAGTCAATTGAAAATCTCAACAATTATACCGATACAAAAAATAAAAAACACAAGTAAATGTGAAGAATTTAGACCCATTAACATGCTGCCTGCAGTAGAAAAAGTGGTTGAATTGGCTGTGTACAAACAAGTAAACGATTACCTTGAAAACAATCAAATCATAATAAAAGAGCAATCTGGTTTTAGGAGGGGTCATAACTGTGAAACGGCTATACAGCTGATCATAGCAAATTGGAAGAACAGCTTAGATAAAGGGGAGATAATTATTGCTGTATTTCTTGATCTACGGAGAGCGTTTGAAACTGTAAATAGGAGTAAACTAATAAAAAAGCTACAGGGTTATAAGATCAAGGGAACGGTACTGAATTGGTTTAAAGATTACTTAAGTGATAGAGTACAAAAAACTAAGTGGGGTGAATGTACATCTGATGCGGAGCTAGTTGAGCTGGGAGTCCCGCAAGGGAGTGTATTGGGCCCTCTTCTATTTATAATGTACCTAAATGATATAATTAAGTCAGTGAGTAGGTGTAGCGTACAGTTATTTGCCGATGACACGTTGATATATATTGCAGGTAAAAATTATGATGAGTTAGTTGATATATTGAATGAGGAATTAAATCTTGTAAGTGATTGGTTGAACTTCAATAAACTTAAGCTAAATGTTTCGAAAACTAAATTTATGGTTATTGCAAGTAGACAAGCAGGTGTCAATTTTAATAACGGTGGTTATCAAATTAAAATGATGGGGGAAGCAATCGAACAGGTTAATAATATCAAATATCTTGGCATTATAATTGATACGCGTCTTAACTTCAGAGAACATGCAAATTATATTTCAAACAAAATTGCTCAAAAAGTTGGAGTATTGAGAAGGGTTAACATGAGTATAACAAGGTTTGCTAGTATCAAAATATATAAAAGCATAATATTTCCTCACTACATGTACTGCGCAACAATCCTGTTTATGGCATGCAACGACGATCTGAATAGGCTGCAAACATTGCAAAATAAAGCAATGCGTGTAATATTGAAAACCAATCGGTACGCAAAAATACAGGACATGCTATTAACGCTTGACTGGCTAAGTGTTCGTAATCAAATTAATTTGCAAGTAGTAATATTTATTTTTAAGATTAAAAACGGTATTGTCCCAAAATATCTAACGGAAAAGCTAGCATCAGTATCGGTTGTGCATTCATATGATACTCGTAGATGTACAGATTTATACTTAAAGGGTACATCAAAAAAGGGTACTATGAACTCTATATTCTATGCAGGTGTAAGAATGTATAATAGCCTACCAAACGAAGTAAAAGACTCACCTAGTGTTAAAGTTTTTAGAAGGAAAGTTAAACCCTTTCTTAAGGAATTATTGTAATTAGGTATTAGTAGACAGAGTTAGCTTGTAAGTGGCCATTAAAGTTAAGTAAGTAGTTATAGTAGTAATGTATGTACAAGATGTAGCTATTGAGCTAATAAAGAAAGATTATTATTATTATTATTAAATATTAAGCTTTGTACTGGTTCCGATTCAGTAACACTCTTTGGATTTGCTACACCGTTGAGTATAGATTTTCTCCATGATGATCCTTCACAATTTTCGAAAGGAAATACGTGTGGACTTATACTATATCTACCTACAGTACAGTCGAGCTATAATGAATTCAAATCCAAAGTTACTTTTGGAATTAAAAATGGAATCATTCTAAGGTAGAACATGTAAGCATGCAATGAAGTACCCTTAAAGTAGGAATTAATTGCAATATATGCATTAAGACCAAACAGGGTTTTATTAATGAAAACATTTGAAGCAAGGCGGTGGAAGATATGTGAAAAATTTTCGATTTATTATCATGAGAAAGTAATGTTGGATACTCATGTTGGGCGAAGCAGATATGATTGATTATGTTATTCATGGAATGGACAACAGTGTCTTAACGGTCAAGCAAGAATGAAGGATTTCGATAACCTTCAAGCTCTTTTACGAATCACGAATAATGTAACTCAAAACGATCGAGGCAATAGTAATAGCACAGTGCCAGTAGTGCAGTGAAGGGAAAGACCAGCGGAATCTTCAAGGGTTGTGTCCTCACAGTCACCAACAAGGACGCTCGTGAGATGTTTTAATTGTAATTTGGAAGGAGATCGTGCCTCAGCTTGTACGAGACCAAGAAGAGAAAGAGGTTCATGTTTTCAATGTGGAGAAATGGGTCACCGAATAACAGAATGTCCAAATCGTAGGAGACAAATTCCAGATAGCACTACCAATATTATACAAACGGTATCCTTTTCTAGACCTTATATGATTAAGTTTGATTTTGAGGTACTTGATGATTGGATGTTAAATTGTAAATGTACTTTGCAGGGTTAGTAGACACTGGTAGTCCAATTAAAAGCAAGTACATTGAACCACGATTATATACAGATTTAGTTAATGAAGCCGATATTTGGGGGTTTATCAGTAACAATAATAGCCCCGGTAGTCGAGCGACTAGCATGCTAGGCTCCTACTCAGCAGGCCGGGTTTCGATTCCCGGTGCCGGCAACTTCTGGCCAAGGTTTTCTGCAGTTTTCCTTGGCTGTAACATGAATATGAGAGTTGTGCTATTCCATCTCTAAGTCGGCTGCAGACGCAAGCGGGCCCGCTTAATAATAATAGCCCCTTCCTCCTCCCCCCGCACAAGCATTGCGCTTCTGGGGCCTGGCAACAGGATATGGGTACTGTAGATATTATTATTATTATTATTATCACAACATGCTTGCCATCAATAGCTGCAATACAATTTGGAAAGTTCCAAAGATGTTTAAAACCTTGTTCAATTTTTTACCCATGTTTCCTTTACAAAAAAAGACATTTCTAATGGGTCTAATATTTTCCATACAGCATCGCACGTTTTATATACGATTTGTCGAACTGTTGTCTTTCCAAGCCGATAGCTAACTGGAGTTCGCTAAGAGACAGCTATAGAAAAGCAATTAAGTCTCAGGCAACTAGAAGTGGTGATGCAGCAAGAAAAAAATGTTGGCGATAGGAACAACAGATGGAATCCGTACGCCCCTTTTTAGCAGATAGAGAACAAATCACCAATGATGAAGCATCTGATTTATCGGAAACGGAGAAAGCCAGGGCGTTAGTATCGACAACTATAGTGAAGATATTATCAATAGTCCTGATAGTGTTATAAGTTTTCATTAACGCCTCGGGCATCCAGTGTTGCTTCCGACAGCTCCCAAAAAGCGAATAAAGCATTAGGTGCTATACCTAATTCCAAAAACAATTTAAAAAACAGTATCGTCAGCAGAAGTATTTAAAAACTACTTAGAAGATAAGAACAGGCGCAGGAGGTTTGCTCCTGATGCACAAAATACATGATCAGATCCGATCACAAAAATTTTGGAATGCATGACAGAAACTATTAAAACTTTTTGTCCGCAGTTGCAGGTTGAGGTTAAGTTTCAAATATTTAAAATTGTTAATAATGCGGAAGTAAGAAATGTAAATCTTCAGATGTCTCAAAAAAATTAAAATAAAGAGACTGTATCAAATCTGACATATCAATCTTCATCACCGTTTCCCCAGAATTATCCTCCAAATTCACAAACACCATATGGACAGCCACAGTACTATGTAGGTACTTCTCGTATCCACCATATTCCCATCAACAAACACACCAGACTTCAGCAGTGCCACTGCCACAGATTTCACGACCAATAATTTTCCTACCGATTTATTAGATGATAGTGTTAGTGACAAGTATCAATAAATTAAAAATGTAACTATCTCGAAACTAGTATTTAGCTGAGCATTGAGGAGTACTGTTGTTTTTTATTATTTGGGCTAATATTATTTTAAAGAATCGTTATTTTGTCTAATTATTTGGTTCATATTATAAACGTTTTTGAGTTATTAAAAATTATAATGTCTTTAGATTCGGAGGCTTCAAATATCCGACCGCGTACTTCAACATGCCCCTTCATTCCGTAAAATGCCACTTTCGTAACTTGTTACAAATAACTATAGTTTGGTCATAGATGATAGCCTTAAAGAGGACATAATCAAGAATATCTTGGCGACAAAAAAAACGGTCCCCGTGGAAATGCCCCACAATGTTCCAAAAGAAAACAATGAGGAATTTAAATGGATTACAAATTCCAGCATGCTCTTGTTAGAAAGTTATAAGGATAAAATCGAAGAATTTCGAAACCCTAAAATAAAGAAAACCTTGGGGAAATATTAAAAATATCCTTAAAAGTAATGGGTATAAGGTCACGGAGGATGTTTGTGATAGAAAACTCAGAAATTTGAAAGGTACCTAACAAGACCATTAAGGATAACTCAAAGAAAACTGACAGGGGCAGAAAGAACTGCGAGTTCTTTGATATAATAATAATAATAATAATAATAATAATAATAATAATAATAATAATAACAACTACTCTACCCGTAACCTGTTGCCAGGCCCCATAAGCGCAATACTTGTGCGAGAGGGAGGAAGGGGCTATTACTATTACTATGTGGGCCCGCTTGCGTCTGCAGCCGACTTAGAGATGGAATAGCACAACTCTCATATTCATGTTACAGCCAAGGAAAACTGCAGAAAACCTTGGCCAGAAATTGCCGGCACCGGGAATCGAACCCCGGCCCGCTGAGTAGGAGCCTAGCATGCTAGCCGCTACACTACCGGGGCTATATAATGCAGGAAATATTTTCCTCCGATGCAACGATTAATCCCCTTCTGTTAATGTCTTCACTTCCTTTACAACCCACGTCTTGATTCCCGACAAATATTCCATTCTCTTCCCCTTTGTCCCCTATTCCATCTACGTCAGACTCACTACTTATAAATTCTTCCAGTTCTTCTGCCTCTGCTAGTCAGCAGGATACACCTGGTAAGAAAAGAAAAAATAGGGAGTTGGAAGAGTTTAGGAGTAAGATAGTGAGCATCGAGGGAGAGAAATTAAGAAAAATACAGGAAAGTAATGATTTATTCAAAAAATATATTGAAATTCAGCAGCAGCGGAATGAACTGCAAGCTGCAAAAAGTAAAAAATTATAAATTAGTTATGTAAGTTTATAATACAGTAGTATGCCTACGTTTATAACTTTTTAAATAAATAGCATTTTGTAAAACATAACGAAATGTTCAAAAGAAAAGAAAATTTTACTAGTACTTGATACTCATCGAAGTCACATGTCTCCTAACGGATTCTTGTGCTCCGCTGTCACTGATCAGCCGAATCCGAATATCCTGGAATTGTCCCAAAATCAAGAAAAAGAAGAAAATTATGAAGACGAAGAACAACGGCGCCTTTCTGAACATAATTTTGATTAAACACACCAAAAAAGCAGCGCGGCACAACACGAAAAACCCCTAACGTTCCATTGAGGACTCCAGAAGAATTGCGCCCCAACCCAAAAACTGAAGCTAGAAAAAAAACAAGGAGGAAGAAAACCTGTTAAAAGTAAGATCTTAACAGATACGCCAAATATGGTAGAAATTAAAGAAGATTATGCAAAACCTGTGACTCAGATTCTGAAATGCCATCAGTAGTTTCTTCAAAATCATAAGAACTTACAGATATCGATGATCAGAATCGTAAGAAATGTGAAGAAGAGAACTTTGTCAATGGTATTGTTGGCAAGAAAGACTTTCTCCTTCTTAAATTTACAACACAAAATGTCACACACTATGTGGCACAAGTTTTAGATGTTGAGGCTGATTCTGAAGGGTACTTTGTCAGCTTTTTAAGGCGAAAACTGCTGGGATATTGTTTTGTATTTCCCAACGTGGAAGATACTTCCAATGTGTCAGCAGAAGACGTTAGAAAGCTGCCAGCTCCATGTTTTGTGGGAGGCACGGCAAGAGTCAACAGAAAACTCAAATTTCCTGTAAATTTTACGAAGTGGCACCCAAGCTGTTTTAGCTTCAATTAGAGAAAAATATTGGCCGGCAGAAACATAGCAAGGGCTATTGTTGTATGTTTTAAGGTAAATCCGAATACAACAAAATATTTAATGGGTCAATTACCACAAGCTCATGTTTCCCCTTGTGCACCATTTACCAATATCGGGGTTGATTACGGTGTTGTACACCATGTTCCACATGAGAGGTGGAAGCGACACTAATATACATGAGGGTCAAGAAGTACAGGTCATGTAATAAACATGTAACATAAAGTAGTAAAGAATAAAGTTATAATAAAGACAATAATACATCATACGGTGTCCCATTCTTACTCAAAGATCACAAAACAAGGAACCCGAAACTTATAAAAGCTTACATTTGTTTATTTATATGTTTATCGGTGAAGGAAATTCATTTAGAGTTACTAACTGATCTGACCACAGACGCTTTTATTGCAACCTTTAGATTTCTGGCTAGACGTGGAAGACCACAGTATGTATATTCCGATAACGGGAAAAATTTCATAGGCGCAAAGAGCTTGGCACCTTTCTCAGAGCTGAGTTTAATAAAAACAAAATCATAAAAGCAGGACAATATATTGCTGTGTTATATTTGAAGTTTAGAGTCTGGAATAAGAATTAAATATTACCTCACGTTAGTTAGTTTGATTGTCTTCTAAAGTTTAACTGCATTTTAGCAACAAGCAACAAATTAAAATATTGCAAGCTGCAGGCGCTTCACATAAAGTATTCCAGAAGTTATGCCCGAAAGGAAAATTAATTTAAACCAATAGCAAACTTGTAGCTTTTGGTGGCCATAAAATAGATGTCATGGGAGCTGCAAAACTAGAGGCAATAGTAAAAGACAAAGTAGAAAAAATAAAGTTTGTGATAGTAAATACAAACACAAATCCTATTCTTGGTCTGAAGTCGTGTATAAAACTAAATTTAATAAAGAGAATAGATGCACTGAAAGAGAAAATGTGGAAAAGGAAGAATTTATAAATAAGAACAAAGAAGTATTGAGGGTTAGGCAAACTCCCTTTCAAATACTAGATAAAATTAAAAGAAGATGCGTTACTAACCCTTACTCCCCTGGTTGTCTTTGGTTGGATTTAATGAAAAAAAAAACAATGTTTCAATATCTTTGTTTAATAAAAATACGTAGCATAGGAAGACATAGTAGTAAACCACCACCATCATTTTACAGTAAACAACATTTAATTAAATCATCTCCACACAATTGATATAATCTAGAATACAACAAAAAAAAAATAGCATCTATTTAATGTTTCTACACCTCAGGGCGAGTTACAGACGTATAAATACGACAAACAAATATTTGCTTAGAGTTATACAAAAATTGCGCTTCCACCATATACCTTCCTGATGGCATATAAGGGGGAAGCTTGTTTTCATCAAGTGACCAGTTACAAATGTGATACCTTCTTCCCTGAAATTTCAAGCAGATAATAAAAAAAAACACTTTTACACACATTTTCTTATTACACGCACACCAATTATTGTCATGGTTGTCACATTTTATGTGTGGTTTATGAATATTATAGGACGGGATTAAATAAAATGTAAGTGTGCACTATATGACGGTTTATTGTAGATTGCCTGTGTGTACAGTCCTCGAGTACCTTGACATCTCCCTTTTACAAATTAAAATAAATTCAACATATTTTGTTAAGTATTACTTAATACAATTATTGTTTTACATAAATCAAAAATTTCATTCTTTAACTAAACAAGATTTTCTTATACTACTTATACTACTACAAACCATATCTTTCAGGTTGCCTAATAGGCCTACCACTCCTAGTCATTTCCGGTGGTACGAAATTATCTGTACTTTCATTGAATAGTGAACTCAAACTCTCCTCATATGATTCTGTATCATGACAGGCAGTTTGTACCACAGGAATTACATCATCATTAGTTGGTACTTCCGCTATGTAACGCCTATTCCTATCTAAAACTGAATTGCTATTTTCTAGCTTTAATCTATACGATCTAGGTCTGACTTTATTTATAACTTTAGCTGGTAGCCATTTAGAACCAATTTGTACATTAACCCTTTGATTATTATTTAATTCAGCTAAATGTTTGGTTTTACTGTCATAATATGTTTTCTGTCGACATTGCCTGTTATATAAATTCTGTTTAGTTTTCTTAAAATTTATAATTTTAGGTCTTAACAAACTGTCTTTAATAGGCAAGATTCCACGCAATCTTCTCGACATTAACAACTGAGCAGGTGAACCTAAGTCAGATATCGGAGTATTTCGATACTGTAATAAAGTTAAATACATATCTTTGCCATTATCACTCGCTTTTTTCAACAATTTTTTTATAGTTTGAACTGTACGTTCCGCCATACCATTCGACTGTGGGTATAACTATGGGTATAACGGACTACTTGTTTTATGTTCAAACTCCCACTCTTCAGCAAACTTTTTAAACAAAACTGATGAAAATTGAGGGCCATTGTCCGTAATCAAAATTCTAGGAATGCCAAATCTGGCAAATATGGATTTTAAAGACATTATAACGTTCAGACTGGTGGTATTTTTTTCTAGATTTTTTAATTCGACAAATTTTGAAAAGTAATCTACAACCAGTAGATAAACCTGACCATTAAGTTCAAATAAATCACACCCCAACTTTTCCCAGGGTTTCTCTGGAATTGAATGAGGCAAAAGTGGCTCCTTTCTTTGACTAACTTGATATGTTTGGCAAGTGACACATCTAGAAATTAAATTGTCAATTTCATTATTTAAACTTGGCCAGTATAATGATTCACGAGCTAGACTTTTGCATCTTTCAATACCTTGGTGACTATAATGTACGCGATTTAACATTTCTTTTCGCATTGCACTAGGTACAATTACTTTATCACCTTTAAACAAAAGACCGTCTGATTCGCTTATTTCGCTCTGTAGTTTATAATAAAATTTTAATTCATCATGCAGCCTCTTATAATTCCTTGGCCACCCATTTAATATGAAATTGCGTACCTGACTTAAAATAGGGTCAGTTAATGTAGCATTTTTTATTTGTTGCTCTTTTAATTTACTTAAGTTCAATTTATCTTTAACTAAACATACTTGAGCTTGCAAATCCTCATCTGTTATATTTTTACTATTATCAGTTTCCGTCAGATAAGCTCTTGACAAAGTGTCTGCTATGTAAAGTTGTTTACCTGGTTTGTAATATACATTAAGATCGTACTTTTGAAGTCGAATTAACATTCGTTGTAATCTGGCAGGACACTCCGCCAAGGGTTTATTAAACATACTAATTAACGGTCTGTGATCCGTTTCCACTTTAAAGTTTTTTCCAAAAATATACTGATTAAAATGTTCACAACCAAACAGAATTGCATAAAGCTCCTTTTCTATCTGTGCGTAACGTTTTTGTGTTTCTGTTAAAGATTTTGAAGCATATGCACAAGGTAAACCATTTTGCAACAAAACGGCAGCTACCCCATCTTTACTAGCATCCACCGAAATTGTTGTAGGTCTATTCACATTAAAATATTGCAAAACTGGCTGTTTTGTTAAAATTTTTTTAAGTTGCGCAAATGCTTTGTCATGAGTTTCGTTCCAATGCCAACTCACTTCTTTTCTGATAAGAGTTCTTAAAGGTGCCGTTACAGTTGACATATTCGGTATAAATTTAGACACGTAATTTATTAAACCCAAAAATCTTTCAATTGCTTTTTTATCTGATGGCACCGGCATGTTTTTTACCGCTTCAATTTTACTGAAATCTGGTTTAAATCCCTTATCAGACAATACATGTCCCATGTATTTCAGTTCAGTCACACAAATTTTACATTTTCCTTTATTAAATTTAACATTATTAATCTTAGCTACTTCTAATACATTTTTTAATCTTTCGTTATGTTCAGCTATTGTTTTTCCCCAAATGATTATGTCGTCGATGTAAACTTCTACACCTGGCAAATCGAATAATGCTTTGAAGCGTTTATGAAATACTTCCGGGGCAGATTTTATTCCATAGGGTAGTCTTAAAAATTTGAACCGACCATATGGTGTATTAAAAGTACACAATCGAGAACTTTCTTTATCAAGAGTTATCTGATAAAATCCGTTATTAGCATCTAAAGTACTAAAAAATTTTGCACCAGCTAATTTGCAAGTTATTTGTTCAAGTGTTGGTAGTGGAAAATATTCCCGTTTAATAGCACGATTTAAATCTCTTGGATCTAAACATATCCTTAAATCACCTGAAGGTTTACGTACAATTAACATTGAATTAACCCATTCAGTAGGTTCCTCTACTCGTTCAATAATTTTTAATTTTTCAAGCTCATTTAATTTAATTTTAAACTTTTCATGCAAATGTAGAGGTAATTTTCTTGGGGGGTATACGACAGCGGGAATTTTTGGGTCAAGTTCTATGTGATAGGGCTTATCAATACAACCAATACCCTTAAAAACATCTTCGTATCCCATAATAACTTCGTTATTTTCAAATTCTATATTATCTACCCTTTTAATAAGATTTAATTGAATACTACTATTTAATCCTAATATAGCTGGAGACTTATCAGATACTACAAAAAATTCCAACAACTTACAACAATTTTTATATTTACAATCTAGAGTAATTTTTCCAACACTTGGTATTACTTCATCATTGAATGATTTCAACTTTATATTACTCTGTTCAATTTTGTTTGCATGTATTGGTAGTTGTTTAACAAATTTATGTGGAAGAACATTAACCATTGCTCCTGTGTCAATTTTAAAGTTTATATGACAAGTGTTATTTACTAATAATTTGACTATCCATTCATTTTTGTTATTAGTTTCTATACTATTAATGGTATTTATTACAAAATTTTCAAAATTACAATTAGTATTATTAAATTGATCTGAGGTAACGCTACCTATAAACATGTAGTCATTATCACTTTAAAATAAGAAAAGCAAGTGCTGTTGTGTGCTTCGTAAGAAAAAACATTAAAGGACACGTATGTATTAAAGGAAGGAAGGTTTTGTATGTATTAAAATAAAAAGATTGTAACTCAAACATTTAGCTGATCATGTTTTAATGTGGCTTACGATCCACATAAGTAAAAAAGCAAGCCAACCCAGGTCGTCCTAAGGGTTTCGCTGAGCTAGGGTATAGGAAAGTAGATACGGTACAAAGTTTTATAAATTCCGTTAAAGAACAGCGATTATACCTTTAAAATAGGACATCCAGTAAAATTTCCACATTTATTAGTCCGTAATAAACCAGCAGCATCTAGAGCAATAGCTTCGCAAAAATTTGATTGCAAACGCAGTGGGAATTCACGATATTCGTTACTTAAAAATTTATATGCCTGCCCAATCATCTGTAATCAGGTCCATTAAATAGCTTGTGGTAATTAAGATAACTTGACGAAATTATTTTCAAAACCCACATTAAAGTTGAACGTAACATTGAGTGCAGTAACAATTCTGGTACGTTTAAAAACTTTTGCTACCAGCTCCTTTACATATGTTTTGTCAGTACTAACCACTTCAAACCATTCCACCACAACATGATAATCGTGCTGAAAGAACTAAAGGGGATTCAAGAAAGGTAACCTTACTGGCTTGTAAATGTCTTACGTTTAAATTAATGCGGTGGTGTTTTTCCGCTAACACTTTTAATGCAAAAATCATCAAAATGAGGAGGAGTTTTTTCATGTTCTTGGATATTCAGTTGCTGTAGCACTCGTATGGAAACAACGTATGTAAATAATTGATTTTTGCTGTATCAGCTTCATTTTGTCATCAATGTCATTATGAAATGATATATGTTTTAAATAGAAAATGATCGGTAACAGTGGCAGCCCGTTCATAAGCGCTGCATAGCTGTTAAAACAACCAAACATAAATCAAATTTGTGATTCATTTAGCTATCCAAATTTTGAGAATTTATTATTGTAGGTATTCTCACGAAGTGATTTACCAGGGCAGTTCTCCAGTCTCACAGCAAGAGTCCATCACTCTACTAGTCAACGAGCAGGTCCCAAACAAGCCAGTCTATGTATTCAAACCTGAGGTTACTCAAGTAAACCTTTAACTTGAAGTAGAACAACAACCATCATGCGTTAATCTCTACATACATCATCAAACCCTTCTATCGTGAGGCTCCTAATCCAACTGATGCAATTGACGTATTCGATTAAAATTTAAGCCAATAAGGTATATTTAATTTCAGGGGAAATACACACAAAAAAAATTGCACGGGCTACCACTGATGATAACCATCAGGCATGGAAGCGGAAATTCGCTTGCAAATAATGAGCCACATAAATAATTGCTTTTGCTGTATCAGCTATATTTTGTGTTACATCAATCCAAATAGGAAACAATACATTTTTTCAACATAAACCAATGATAACTATCAGTCATGGAAGGATTCAGGTAATAACAAACTTTAAATTTTATGGTTTTTAATTTTGCAATAATACAATTTTTATTTATCTGGAAGGAGGGGTGGCTGGGACGACGATCAGTTATCGCGTATTACATGTAACGACATTATCCTTAAGGTGTGGAATTTGGGGAGTGGAATATAAGATGCAATTTTCCACACACCTGAGATAGTGTCGTTTTCGGGTTGAAACTGACGTCTCCACAACGCACGAACGTCATCTTCCCCTTCCACGAAGGAGGATAGACCGTCCGCGCAGGAATGTTCGAAGACCGACGAGCTCGGCGTATAAAGGTGCGTACAGACATGCAACAAAACACTACTTCCGTGGACATCCCAGCGTCAAGATGTCATCGAACCGAACAGGACCAGCTGCCCGGACCCGGCTCAAGGAGAGAGCTTCTTCTGCCAGTTCCTCCTGCTGCGACGTCGCCGCCGCCGCCAACACTTCCGCCACCGTCAACTACTCCACCGCCGCCGCCAAAAACTAACTCAACCGCCGCCGCCAACAACTCCACCGCCGCCAACGCATCCGCCGCTACCATCAGCTCATCCGCCGCCGTCAAGGAACCGAGTGAGAAAATTCCAATTCCTTCCCTACTTTCAATCCCTGTCCTACCCCCCTCAATCCTAGAGCCACCCTCCTTATCACCCTTACCTGCCGGCCATCGCCGTTCACCCCCGTCGCCATCAGCGTCCATATCCTCCAAATCTTCCCAATCCCAAGAGCTCCACAAATACCAAATCAGAAATACCCCCCCGATTTTGCTTCCCAAAAATCCCTGTATTCATTCCTAATCTCCAACGGTTACGAGGGAATCCACACCCTAAAGGTGAACTATAATAAAACTGCCCTATTCATAACCACCCAACCTCTCCCTAGCACCGTACAATCAGCCTTCCGCACTGCTATGTGTTGCAAAACCATAGAAATATTCCCCCTCACCAAAAAAGCCCCAATATCAACTCCCCACCCCAAGAAACCCACCTTTTCCATTGTTGCCCGCGACATTGACTTAAGTGCCACTCCTGAAGACATAACTTCCCAATGTCCCCAATTCCAAATCCATAAATGCTGGCGCATTACCTCCGCCAAAACTAATAAACCAACCCCCCTCATCCGTATAATCTCCTCCGACAAGCCCACCATTGATAACCTACTAATCCATGGCCTCCGCATCTTCGGCCGAGTTCATCCCTGCGAAACCTCCAACGCCCCCAGTCCTACTCCCCTCCAATGCCCCAAATGTTTCCTTTTTGGGCACCCCCCAGCCGACTGTCCTAACAAACCCGTATGCCCCACCTGCCCCAACACCCACGCCTCCAACCAATGCCCCCTTGAAAAACCAATCTGTCCTAAATGCAAACGCGATCACCCCACATGGTCCCGCCAATGCCCCCAATACCCCAAACCATCACTCCCGAAACCCCAGTCCTCCCCGTAAAAGTAATCAGAACCACCTTTGATCCCGAAAACTCCGACCTGGACGACCAAGACCAGGAACCCTTCCTATCCATAAAGCAATTCATGCGTTTCCTCGCAAAAGCCCTATTCGACCTCTTCCCCCTCCAAAAGCAAAGAATCCAAACCATCCTTGAACAATCTGCTCAAGCATGCCTAAACCGCTTCGTCCGAATCTCCCATTCAGGAAACAAAGTTCTCTTCACCTTTAACTAACCCGTCCTTCCTAATCCCTCGTTTCACCAGGCCCCCTCATGGCAGTCATCAATTTTGGCACTGTGAATGCTTGTGGAGTCCGACGCAAGTATCCATCTCTCAAAAACCTGCTCCTCACGGACAACCTCTCCCTCCTCGCCATTACCGAAACCCGAACCAAACTCACCATTAATATAGCAGGCGCCTAATTGTTGTATGTGACCAAAAGTAACAAGCAAAATTGAGTATCCGTAGTATCCTGAAATTACCTTTAGGTAGCCCTCTAGTTCAGGCACTTTTCATTTTAAATGTAGTCAAAGGTACTTCCGACCGATTCAAAGTTGATAAATATTCCCGTCAATTAGTTTTTGGCATTTCTTTTGTTCGACCGTATATGTAACCACCTGACCCCGAAGTATTCAAAATAATACTTACTCGGCCGTAGTTTTGGGCTGACGTCACACCAACGCGCGGTTACAATCATTCTCTTTCCACGAAGAAGAAAAGACGGTCCCCGCGCCGGATGTTCGAAGAATGACGAGCTCTGCCTATAAAAGCGTTCCAGACCCAGAGCGAATTTGTAGCGAGTTATGTAGTCGGTATTTGAGAGTAGTCAGTAGTAGGTGGTAGAAACTTGAGACTAAAATTGTCAGTCCGACACACAACGAAGTTAAATTCCAAAATTGCCGTCCGAAATTTAGTTACCATCTCCGTTTGTTTAAAAGATTCGAAGTTTATTTTGATTTAATTATCCCGAGTGCTTTTTATTTTCATTTAATTTTCCCGAATTCTACTCCAGAACTTCCCTGCTTAAAAATAATTTTTTAAAGCAACCCTCTCCATAAGCCGAGGAAGGGCGTTTCAGTTAGAATTGCTTACTTTTGTTACAGTAGGCGGATAATTAAAATTTAAGCGTGAAAATTGTGCTTTATCTTTGTATCGTATAATACCGAAAGGTTAGTTCCTTATCGGTTGATACCATATCTAAATTTCTCTATCTATCTGCTATAGCTATTCTAGGCTGGTACTACTCCCACAGAAGGTGTCGATATCGCTAAAATCAGTATTGTTACACACACATCTACAACATGTTAAAATTAGTGGTAGTAATTGTTTCTGTGGCATATTCTTTCGGTAATGTTATACTTTAATAATTTTATACCCTACCATACAGAGACTTCGCATTATTCTAGAACAAAGCGATTATCAACATAAGATATGTAGATAGTAGATTTAGTTTCCGGCCTTTGCATAACTAACGTATACATTAATTTCGAATTTTCAGCTTCTCCGACGGAAAATAGTACTAGGGTAGTCAATGGAGCAAACGCAAAACCAGGAGAAATACCATACATTGTATGAAATGTAAATAAATAAATATCAACAAAAGATCTTACTAACTCGTTGCAGGTTTCACTGCGATACTGTCACTCACATATGTGTGCCGCATCAATTCTGGATGAAACACATGTTTTAACTGCAGCACAGTGCGTTGTAGGACGGTAAGACGTAATCTTCACCTGTTACAAGTTTTCTTGCTAAAAAGATGAATACAATTTTAGAACTGAATGTCCCTTGTCTATTCAGTATGGATCAACAAAAATTTCTAAAGATGGCGATTTTATAAAAGTTGTAAAAGTGGTTTCTCATCAAGATTACGACGTCTGGAAGTCATATGCAAATGACATAGCTATTTTGACGGTAATATTACAAACGATAAGTATAAAATTTTCATATTTTCTTTATCATGAAGGAATATTCTTTATAATATCATAATCTCGACATTCTTATATTTTGTTGGCGCGGCTGTGGTTGTGAGGATAAGCATCCGCAAGGCGATGGGACGACACAGGTTCCGTCTCTCATGGTATACGTATTTACAATCTTAACGAGACATCTATACTACTTCACTGTGCAAAAGTTAAGCAAAATAGTATTGGGCAAAGGAATTAAACAAGTTTCTAAAGCCACTAGTGATGAAAAAGGAATTTTAATCACTACTTGTTGTGTAATTAGCGCGATTGGAAATTCTGTACCACCTGCTTATATTTACCCGAAAAAAATAATTCATTCTAGAATGATCAAGGATGCACCATCAGGATGTTTAGATTTAGTCAGTTTCTCAGGTTGGATGACGAGTCAGATATTTGTTAGTGTTGTAAGGAAATCCCTACTGTATTGATGGTAGACTCATCAATCTATAGCAGATTGCTAAAGAACATCAAGTAATAATGTTAACATTACCTTCGTACTGTCCACGCAAAATGCACCCATTAGATGTCTTTGCCCCTTTCAAAATGTATTGCAACTCTGCTATTGACTCTTGGATGATTCGGAATCCAACCCAGTCCGTAACCATTTATGAAGTAGGGACGTGAACGAGCAGAAACTCCATCCAATATAAAAGCAGAATTACGCAAATCAGAGATTTGTCCATTTGAGTCTTTACTGATAACGATTTTTTGTGCAGTTCAGCAACAGGCAGACCCTTACAGTAGCTCAAGAAGTTAATGAATTGAAACAATTTGAGGCGAATCTTTTCCCATTCAGCGAATATTAAGTCGATACCTTTTTGACGCTTAAGGATTTCCAACGGCAAAAAAAAAAGAAACGACACTTGTAAAGGACGACGAAAAGACAGTAGCAATGAAGCCAATGAAGTTGGCATTTCGAAATCCTAGTCTCATTTGGTCTTTGTCTAAAAATTTAGAGAGAAATACTTCTTAGATTTTGCACCAACAGACTTCTTTTTGATACCAAAAATAAAAGTTTCCCGTGAAAGATTAGCGATATGAAACAGTTCCAATCATTTACAATATAATACAACATTACTTTACAGTATTAACATATTATCTACCTACCTATAAATTATTTTTAAACTGTTCCTTTACAGCTGGCTTCCCCCCTAGTATTCGATGAGTTTGTGCAACCTGTAGTTCTACCCGAACAAGATGAAGCACCTCCAGCGGGCGCCACAAGTATTTTAGCGGGTTGGGGATATTCTGCTGTAAGTATACATTGCATATAAATCAACGTTTGCATAACATTTACAAAATGGTATTGGTGTTATTATTTTTGTGCTCATCTCCACAAATTTCTTTTTTTTAAATACCATATGATGTAATCTACAAACATAAAATTTTTCTTGCAGAGTTCAGAGAGTTTAATGGAAAACCTTCAGCGAGTTGATCTTGAGGTGTATAGTGACGAGGATTGTAAGAAAATACATGGTGCACAAGTAAACCTAAAACATCACTTGTGCTCAGGAATACCAGAAGGAGTCAACGGGCAATGCAGTGTATGTTGATTCATTTCTTCTCATTTTTAAATACATTAATTTTTTTTAAAGGGCGATTCTGGTGGACCTTTAATTGCTAATAAGAAACAGATCGGAATTGTATCTTGGTCTGTGATGCCATGTACTCTTCAGGGCTTTCCTGGCATCTACTGTCGCGTGTCAAACTACATTAATTGGATCACCATCAACACAGGCGATGTTGAAAGTTAAGAATCTTCATACTCGTGCGAAATGAACTTTATTCTCTGCTCGTCACATAATATAATATTTTAATTGCTAGAACTACCCAGAATAATGCATGTAAATAATTATGTAATAAAAAAAATCATTTAATTTTCTGTTATGTTTATATTCAACTAAAATCCAAGGGAAATCTAAGGCGGTTAATAACCGACGTAGGTACAGCATTCACCTCAAGCGCGTTTAACAATATCTCAGAAAACAAAGGCATTAAATTATATGTAGCGGCGGTAGGACTGGCTAGAGCAAACGAACAGGTAGAACGAACCAACAAAACCATATTAGATGCTTTAGCTACTACTAGTGCTGGCACCACCCAAGATAATTGGAACACAACCCTCACGCAAATACAGCAAGGCCTAAACAGCACAAACCACCGAATTACACATTACACGCCCGCAGAACTACAATTTGGATTTCGACTAAAAACTGATAACGATGTGCATGATACGGAAACATGACGTCACAAGAATTCGTAGAGATGCAACTCAAAGATTAGACCAGAATAGAATCAAACAAGACTTGACTTTCAATACCAAACCCAGCCCACCCAAAATATATCAAGTGGGAGATCCAGTGCTACCAGTTTCCCAGCCAACAACGAAAGCAAGAAACTTCTACCAAAGTTTCGAGGCCCTTTCACTATCGTGCAGGTACTTGCAAACGATCGATACAGAGTTAAAGAAGAACGACATACCGAAAGATGCAACCGTCTTTACGAAGGAATTGTCGGCCTAGAGCATATGAAGCCTTTTGAGGTTCAAAGACGTTAAGGTAAGACCCCCTCAAAGGCATAAGACCGCCCTCAATGGCATAAGACAGCCCTCAACGGCATAAGACCGCCCTCAATGGCATAAGACAGCCCTCAATGGTATAAGACAGCCCTCAACGGCATAAGACCGCCCTCAATGGCATAAGACTGCCTTAGATGGCATAAGACAACACTCGATGGCGTTAGACCTTCTCCAATATTCTTTTTTTTTGTTTCAGTGAGTTAGGCACTGTAATAATAATGTTCGAGGACGACCGACATTGCAGGATGACCGTGCAGACGCTGTCCCGCCGATACGTGCACTTTCAATCAACACGGGCGAGTGACGTCAGCTCAGTTACATATGTTTTATGAAATGATTATTCATTCTTGTGCGGAACAGCAAAGTATGTTAATCATATAATAAAATCGTTGGAATATCGCATCTCGTGTGCAATAGACCATGAGAAAGAGAAGTGGCGACATATTTTGAAAGTGCATATTAGTGTGATATTGTTTTGTGCGGAAAATAATTTAGCACTTAAAAAAAGCTGCAAAAAAATAGGTCAGCCTCTTCTGGCATATTTTTAGGCGCAATTGATATGATATCTAAATATAATCCAGAATTAAGGTAGCATATCGAATTCCATAAAAGAGGACAAGTTTCGTATTTTTCTCCACTAAGGTACACAAAATGAAATACTTTAGGTAATGGGAAATCAGGGCCGTAGTTAGGGAGACGTCAGGGCACGCAGTAGAATTAATCAGTAGAGTTTATTGGTTCCCCAAGCTTCGTAAGATAGTGAAAGATTACATATCAGACTGTTTAAAATGTTTACTATATTCTACAAAATTTGGGAAGGTTCATTACAGTTAGTGGATAAAGGTTTAACCGTTTAAAACTATTCATATAGATCACGACCACTTGTGGGGGAATATATCCGAGACGCAGCAACCCGACTTTATGATACCCTTCAGTTCAATGAAAATCCCCTCATCAGAGAGTTGGAGAACTATAATAAGCAAGATCTCCATTATGTTGTAGAGTTAAAAAAAATATTATTATATTGTTATGCATGGTTATGCATTTTGGAAAATGCATTATTTACACACAAGGGTTGGGCAATAAAAAGAAAACGTAGGAAGTTTCAGTTTACGAAATTAACGCCATAAGCGCCCCAACATGGTGCTACTCCTTCTATGAGTTCCAGGAGGAAATTACACAGTTTCAAAATTCCACAACCAAGAAACAATTCAGATGAAGGAGTAGAAAGACACAGTCAGGCTCCGTAGGGCCCGAATGTTCATCGTTCATCGTACAACCCCCATTCTTATTGGAGCCCGAAAAGTTTCATAACCACTTTAATTAACAGAGAATTACCGTGATCCGGAATGAAGTCGGACAGTAGAGCTGTATTCAGACAAACGATATATTTTATGCAAGTGCTCGCTTATCAGTAGCGGTTCGATATTTTCGAATCAGTAGCTCCCTGAACATGTTAATAGAATATAGTTGTGTAATTGTATCCCTGTGCAGCGACGACAAGATGAATTAACAGTAAGTATTTATTAGGGCCAATGCCTACCTGCGGTATCAACGGCACTTCTATCGTAGACATCTCAGCGACAAGATGTCACCGAACCGAAAAGGACCAGCCGCCCGGACCCGGTTCGGGTAGGGAGCTACTTCCGCCAGTCCCTCCAGCTGCGACCGCGCCGCCGCCGCCAACTCATCCGCCGCTAGCATCGATCATCCGCCGCCGTCAAGGAACCGGGTGAGAAAATTCCAATTCCTTCCCTTTTATCAATCCCTGTCCTACCCCCCTCAATCCTAGAGTCACACTCCTCATCACCTTTACCTACCGCCCATCGCCGTTCACCCCCTCGCCATCAGCGTCTATATCATCTAAATCATCTCAAACTCCAGAGCTCCACAAATATCAAATTAGAAATATTCCCCTGATTTTGCTTCTCAAAAATTCCTCTATTCATTTCTTATCTCCCACGGATACAAGGGAATCCACACCCTAAAAGTGAATTACAATAAAACTGCCCTCTCTAGCACCGTCCAATCAGCTTTCCGCATTGCGATATGTTGCTAAGCCATAGAAATATTCCCTCTCACAAAAAAGCCCCCGTATCAAACTCCGCTTCTCAAGAAACCCTGATTTTCCATTGTTGCCTGCGATATCGACCTAATTACCACTCCAGAAGACATCATATCCCAATGTCCCCAATTCCAAATCTATAAATTCTGGCGTATTACCTCCGCCAAAACCAATAGACCCACCCCCCTCATCCGTATAATCTCCTCAGACAAGCCCACCATTGACTGCCTACTCATCAATGGCCTCCGCATCTTCGGCCGAGTTCACCCCTGCGAACCCTCCAACGCCCCCAGCCCTACCCCTCTCCAATGCCCCAAATGCTTCCTTTTTGGGCACCCCCCAGCCGACTGTCCCAAAAAAGCCGTCTGCCCCACCTGTCGAACACCCTTGCATGAGACAAGTGTCTGTTAGGGGAGCCACCAAAGAATGCGACGGAAACAATCCTTGAAGAAAAAGAAAATAATGAATCGTACAACGTAGGAAAATAATTTTAATCTCAAGTAGCAGGGAAAAATCTATAAAAAGATCAAGGACAGGTGTCGTAAAAACAAATTGTTTCAAGGTACCTAATGAAAATTCAAGTACGTCATTGAACTTTTAACGGATGTTTGTAAAATTAAACT